>SJYG01000144.1:3848065-3998038 GCA_006410535.1 Litocranius walleri
GACTGGAAGAAACACAAGCTGAAATCAAGATTGCCAGGAGAAATATCAATAACCTCAGATATGCAGATGACACAACCCTTATGGCACAAAGTAAAGAGGCGCTAAAAAGCCTCTTGATGAAAGTGAAAGTGGGGAGCAAAAAAGTTGGCTTAAAGGTCAACATTCAGACAACGAAGATTATGGCATCTGGTCCCATCACTTCATGGGAAATAGATGGGGAAACAGTGGAAACAGTGTCAGACTTTATTTGGGGAGGCTCCAAAATCACTGCAGATGATGACTGCAGCCATGAAATTAGAAGACGCTTACTCCTTGGAAGAAAAGTTATGACCAACCTAGATAGTATATTCAAAAGCAGAGACATTACTTTGCTGACTAAGGTCTGTCTAGTCAAGGCTATGGTTTTTCCTGTAGTCATGTATGGATGTGAGAGTTGGACTGTGAAGAAAGCTGAGCACTGAAGAATTGATGCTTTTGAACTGTGGTGTTGAAGAAGACTCTTGAGAGTCCCTTGGACTGCAAGGAGATCCAACCAGTCCATTCTGAAGGAGATCAACCCTGGGATTTCTTTGGAAGGAATGATGCTACAGCTGAAACTCCAGTACTTTGGCCGCCTCCTGAGAAGAGTTGACTCATTGGAAAAGTCTCTGATGCTGGGAGGGATTGGGGGCAGGAGGAGAAGGGGACGACAGAGGATGAGATGGCTGGATGGCATCACGGACTCGATGGACGTGAGTCTGAGTGAACTCTGGGAGATGGTGATGAACAGGGAGGCTTGGCTGCTGCGATTCATGGGGTCGCAAAGAGTCGGACACGGCTGAGTGACTGAACTGAACTGAACTTAACTGATCTTTAAGAATAAAAACATCAACGTACAAACTAAAGGGAAAAAATATATATCACAAGCATATTTGCATATGAGAAGGTAAAAGGAAGATCTTCAAGTAGAAAATAACACAGATTAAAATAATTTGGATCAACACAAAAGAATGAACGGATCATAAAACGGAAAATAAGATGACCAATATTAACATTTTTCATATTTTAAAATGTCCTTCAAATAGTAAATAGCAATTGAAACCAAACAAGTATCATGGTGTTTATAAATTAACCAATAAATGTGCTACATATATGTATATATGAGTAACACTTAGTCATAAGAAATAATGCCGTTTGCAGTGACACGGATGGACCTAGAGATTGTTAAACTGAGTGAAGTGACAGAGAAAGAAAAATATCATATCACATCATGTATGGTGGTGGTGATTTAGTCACTAATTTGTGTCCGACTCTTGCGACCCCGTGTACTGTAGCCTGCCAGCCTTCTCTGTCCATGGGGATTCTCTAGGCAAGAATACTGGAGTGGGTTGCCAGTTCCTTCTCCAGGGGCTTCCTGACCCAGAAATCAAACCCAGGTCTCCTGCATTGCAGGAAGATTCTTTACCAGCTGGTCTATGAGGGAAGCTAGCCTCATACATACCATGTATATATGGGATCTATGAAACTAGTACAAATAAATCTCTTTACAAAGCAGAAACAGAATCACACATGTTCCAAATAAACTTAAGGTTACCAAGAGGGAAAAGTGAAAGGGGAGGGGTAAACTGAGAGACTGGAATTGAAATATACATACTAACCTGTGTAAATAGACAGCTAGTAAGAACCTACTGTATAGCACAGGAACTCTACTCAGCACTCTGTAATAATCCATATGGAAATAGAATCTTAAAAAGAGTCAAAGTATGTATATGTATCACTGATTCACTTCACTGTATGGCAGAAGCTAAATAACATTGTAAATCAACTGTATTCCAATAAAAATTAACTTAAAAAGAGTAAGTGAAAGGCAATAATACAAAACAAAAGATAAGACTGTACAAATAGGAATATTTTCTTTTCAGGAGCCTAACATTTTGCATATTAAAGTATATACTTTATTTAATGATAGATTATATTAGGCAGATATCTATTTTGCAAACTCTACAGTTACAGCTAAAAGTTAATAAGGAGCATTGGATAAAAAAAAAATGGTTCAGTTCAGTTCAGTTGCTCAGTTGTGTCTGACTCTTTGCAACCCCATGGACTGCAGCATGGCAGGCTTACCTGTCCAACACCAACTCCCAGAGCTTACTCAGACTCATGTCCCAGTGATGCCATCCAGCCATCTCATCCTATCATTCCCTTCTCCTGCCTTCAATCTTTCCCAGCATCAAGGTCTTTACCAATGAGTCAGTTCTTTGTATCAGGTGGCCAAAGTATTGGAGTTTCAGCTTCAGCATCAGTCCTTCCAATGAATATTCAGGACTGATTTCCCTTAGGATGGACTGGTTGGATCTCATTGTAGTCCAAGGAGTCTCCTTCAACACCACAGTTCAAAAGCATCAATTCTTCAGTGCTCAGCCTTCTTCACAGTCCAACTCTCACATCCATACATGACCACTGGAAAAACCACAGCCTTGACTAGATGGACCTTTGTTGACAAAGTAATGTCTCTGATTTTTAATATGCTGTCTAGGTGATACATAAATACTAAAAGTCTATTAAAGCAATGAACAAAATATATGTATAAGTAAAACACAGATATCAAGGCAGTGAATCTAAATTTAGTCATATTTATAAAAACCACTATTAAAATGTATAGCAATCCAATCAGTGTACCGCATGGTGGTGTTGTTCAGAGGCTAAGTAGCATCTGACTCTGCAACCATACTAACTGCAGCACACCAGGCTTCCCTGTCCTTCACTATCTCCTGGAGTTTGTTCAAACTCATGTCTATTGAGTCGGTGATGCCATCTCATCCTACATCGCCCCCTTCTCCTTTTGCCCTCAATCTTTCCCAGAATCAGGTCTTTCCAATGAGCTGTTTCCTTGAGTGAAGTGACCAATTTATTGGAATTCAGCTTTAGCATCAGTCTTTTCCAGTGAATATTCAGGGTTGATTTCCTTTAGGATTAGCCAGTCTGATCTCCTTGCAGTACAGGGGACCCTCAAAAGTCTTCTCCAATACCACAGTTTGAAAGCATCAGTTCTTTGGTGCTCAGCCTTCTTTATTTTCTAACTCTCGTGCCCATACATGACTACTGGAAAAACCATAGCTTTGTCAGCAAAGTAATGTCTCTGATTTTTAAAGCATTCTCTAAGTTTGTCATAGCTTTTCTTCCAAGGGACAAACACCTTTTAACTTCATGGCTGCTCAGCATCCACATCGACTTTGGTGCCCAATAAAATATAATAGAGCATGGTGACTGTAGTTAAATAATTTTGTATATTTGAAAGTTGCTAAGAGAAATTTTTTAAAATTTACATCACAAGAAAAAAAATGCATAAATTTGGGTGGTGATGGATATTAACTAGACATTGTGATGATTGTTTAAAATATATTTATTTGAACAGCAGAAGTTAATATAATGCTATGTCAAGTATATCTCAAATAATCACTTTGAATTTTAAAGGTCTTGCTTTGGGTTATGCAGATAATGCCTCAATATTATTGCTAATATAAGCATCAAAGCCTAATGGAAATAATAATAACATTGTGTTTTTAGGCTCAAATATATCTATAAAACAAATTAATATGCATAAATATGTACCATAAATACTTATCCCATTATGTATCATGCTAAGTCTTCAGTCTAAAGGTATACATGTTGCAGCATGCTACAACACCCTTTTTTTTTTGGTGACCAAAAGTGAGGACTGTGGCAGAGTCTGGCTTTATGCTCTTCAAATACATCTGTTTTATTGACATACAGTGAACATCATTCCCTAAACCTCTCAGAACTACATTGGACCAGGTGATTAGTCTCTACAATGGCATATGGGTAGAAGTGATGTGTATGCATAGAGGCTCTGAATAGTGTATTTGTTTCCTTACGTTCTGTCTGTCTTGGCATCGCAGGTTTCTGTGTTCTAAAGATCCAGTAGGAAACTACAAAGAAGAAGTAGGAACAGTGGGACTCCTAGATGAAAACAACCAGAGTTTATTCATTACTGACTGTAAACGTGTGCTGTAATATGACTGTAAGATGTTTCTTTATTTTGTTACACTGATATATTTGAGGTATTGTCTCGAACTGTAGATTTGTTTTCAGGTGATGTGATATTAAATTGAACAGAGAAATATTCAGTTCACTATCCTAATAATAGAATTAGGGATTAGATCAGTTTACTCACATGGGTAATGGACATTTGATTTGTTCCATTCTGTAAGTAAAACTTAGTTGAAACAAATCATGAGTGCAATTCTCATTTGTAAATAAACACGACATTAAATGACATGGATACCATGTCAATCAATTTATGAGGAACATGGTGTAATAAAGATAAGCAAATTTAAGTTACAAAAATGAAATGCAATTTTAGAAACACTGATAGTGTTTTCAACTTATCAAAGAATCTCTAAACAGAAAGAAAAAAATGTGCTAATGAGCGGAAATGGATATTGTCCTTATAACCTCATTCTTGACAATTTTACCTACATACCTGCCTGGAAACAGCTGAAATAGAAAAAACTATTTTGACAGGAGAGTTTTTTTTTTTTTTCCTGTCTTAAATAATTGTGTTTAAATGTTTATTTTTTTTAAAATTGAATAATTGGAGGGTAATTGCTTTACAGGGTTGTGTTGGTGCTGCCATACAACAAAGTAAATCAGCCGTAAGTCTACATATATCCCATCTGTCTAACCTCCCTCCCCCTCCTCACCCCCTGCAGGTTGTCACAGAGGATCAGATTGAGCTCCCTGTAATTTAAATATGTAGCAACTTCCCACTAGCTATCTGTTCTACATGGGGCAGTTTATGTCTCAATGTTAATCTCTCAGTTCGCCCCACCCTCTCCTTCCCTCGCTGTCTCCACAGGTCTGTTCTCCATGTCTGCGTCTATATTCCTGCCTTGCAAACAGGTTTTTCTGTATCATTTTTCTCGAGCACATATATATATATATGTGTGTGTGTGTGTGTGTTGTGTGTGTGTTAATATATGATATTTGTCTTTCTCTTTCTGACTTACTTCACTCTGCATAACAGGCTCCAGGCTATTTTTAAGGTGCCCTTCATTTTGAATCTGCTAGATACCTATGCTGATGACCAACTAGCTATCCTAACATGAATAAACCTACCCAGATTTTTGTCAGCAGGTGCAACATACTTTAATTTCCACCAAAGTTAATCTAGGAACAGTGTTCCACTTCTGAAAAGGGATCTAACCTTCCCTGCAATGGATTGGAAGGAACAAACACACCACATTTGTGTATTAGTAAGTGACACATTTTTCTAAAGATGTGAAAGATGAGATCTGGATGAATTATGGGAATAAAATTAAGGAAGGCAAATTTACAGCCATTACTAATGGTCTGAAATGCAATAAATTGGAAGTTTTAATTTTTTTTTTCCAGAAAGTACTATTGATGTGAGAAAATTGTCATTTCTCTGCTAAGTTTCTACCCCCACAAAGGGGAACCTTTAAGCCAAGAAGGAGCTGCAGAAGACAAGTCATCTACAGAAAAAGTAGTTTTAAAACATAAACCCAGATGATTAGCAAACAGGAGCAGTCTTCTAGAAATTAAACTGATACTCAAGAGAAAATATCCCTCAGGGCAAGCATGGCTACTTCCTATTTCAGAGCAGCTGATCTTTGAAGACTACTCCAGAAAGACAGTGACTTCCTGACTCAAGAATTATAAAAGTTTACAGGGTAAAAATATCTATATTCTCATAGATAACTTCATGTATATCCATGAAGGTAAGATAGATGGTTTTATTTAAAACAGTTCTAAATTTGAGGTTTAAGATACAAAGGATAAAACAGAAAAATATGAAATTTTGATGCCTTTATCTGAAAATTGGTTAATGACAAATTAACCAATGTATTTCTTAATCTTTTAATGATAAAATAAAAGTATATCTAAGTAAAATAACAATAATAATAATAATAGTATTTATAATAAAATTTTCACTTAAGGCAATTTTGAAACTTAATTTTAGTGGAAATAGAGAAATATGAGAGAATACTTGTTGACTCAGTTTTATCAAACTATTAATGAAATAAACAATAGTTTGTGGGGCTGGAAGATGGGAACAGATATAGTAGACTTAATGAAATATGAAAACACAGTTAGGGAACAAACATTAATGGACTGTTATGAGTACTGTCAAAGTGTTGACTGCCTGATATGTGATTACATGAACTTGAAATGAAGCAGGATAACGGGCCTCTGTGTGTGTGTGTTAGTCCCACTCATATGCTTTTGTCATTTGAATTCCTAAAATGAATAATCATAGGGTTTAAGTAAAGTTACATTTATTTGATGAAATTACAACAGAATTATATAGGACATATTTTATGCAGTTGTAAGAGAAGTAGATGGCAATGTATCAGAGAATCACATATGTTAAGAAGAAACTGTATTAAAATATCATGAAAATGAAAGTCACTCAGTCGTGTCCAACTCTTTGTGACCCCATGGACTATACAGTCCATAGAATTCTCCAGGCCAGAATACTGGAGTGGGTAGCCTTTCCCTTCTCCAGGTGATCTTCCCAACTTGGGAATCAAACCCAGGTCTCCCACCTTGCAGGGAGATTCTTTACCAGCTGAGTCACAAGAGAAGCCCCAGAATACTGGAGTGGGCAGCCTATCCCTTCTCCAGTGGATCTTCCTGACCCCGGGAATCAAACCAGGGTCTCCTGCATTGCAGGCAGATTCTTTACCAACTGAGCTATTGGGGAACCCCAAATATCATGAAGAATGGGTCATATTTATGGACTGAGTTAAAGAATAATTGTTATTTGCAATGCAATGTACAATGGGTATTAATAGGGAACGTTATTGGACCCCATGATGTCACTAATGCTTTCCATGTGTAGCATAACTGATAGGTGAGGTACACAGAAGAGAACAATACAATTAAACATATTTGTTCCTCCAGTTGCAAGGAATAAGTTTAAGAAAGTCAGCTCTTGTTGAAGTAGAAATGAGAAGGCTTAAAATGTTTTGAATAGGAATTAGGCAAAAGTTTTAAGTGAAAATCTTTGAATTGAAAGGAGATGGAATAAGTCAATAAGTACAGAAAAAGAAATTGTTGAACCCAGAGGAAAACAATTTCAAGCCTGTGTCATATATAATTTCACCCTTAAAAGGGGTGAAATAATTTAATCCTATTTCTGCACAATAAGCTCTAAATAGAAATGAGGATATCTTATTGTTTCTGGTATCATCACTGCTGCTGCCCAGTCACTTCCATCATGTCTGACTCTGTGATCCCATGGGCCATAATCCACCAGGCTTCTCTGCCCATGGAATTCTCTAGGCAAGAATATTTGAGTAGGTTGCCATCCCCTCCTCCAAGGGATCTTCCTTACCCATGGCTCAAACCCACATCTCCTGTATCCCCTGCATTTCAGGCAAATTCTTTTACTGCTGAGATACCAGGGAAGCCCTCTGGTATCACTACATCCAAGTATGAAAGATGAAGATTTGATTTCTCTAATTGATTTTAACTGCACACAGTTCATTGCTGAGGTTTCAAATCTCATTTCTTAGAAACTGAGGTAGGCAAAGGCAGCGATAATTGAAGGGATTATGTAAATAAGTTCATGCATCTAATTCAGTTAACAGAAGGGAAATGTTGGTCAAAAGCATTAATGAATTAACCATGTTGAATTTACCGTATCTACAGATGGAGTATAAATTAAGAACAGAAAAATCAAACATCACTACAATGATGGACTTTATCCTCTTGGGGTTTTCTGATATTCCCAATTTCCAATGGATTCTCTTTGGGATATTTTTAGTCCTCTATCTGACTATCCTAATGTGCAATAGTGTCATTGTACTGATAACAAGAATTGACCCTACTCTCCAGACCGCCATGTACTTTTTCCTCAACCACTTTTCCATTTTAGAAATCTGTTATGTAACTGTCACTATCCCAAGAATGCTCATGGACCTCCTGAACCAGAAAGGACACATTTCTTTCATTGCCTGTGCTACACAAATGTGTTTGGTCCTTCTGTTTGGAGGTTTAGAGTGTCTCCTCCTGGCCGTGATGGCCTACGACCGCTACGTGGCCATTTGTAACCCTCTTCACTATTGTCTAATCATGAGCCCCCAGGTCTGCGTCCAGCTGGTCACTGCCTCCTGGGTCAGTGCAGTTCCTGTTGTAATTGGGCAAACATGGCAGGTTTTCTCTCTGCCCTTTTGTGGGTCTACCACAGTTAATCATTTTTTCTGTGACCTCCCCGCAGTGTTCAAGCTCGCTTGTGGGGACACATTTGTGAACGAGATAGCAGTGTATGTAGTTGCCGTCGTGTTCATCACAGTCCCATTTCTGTTGATTGGTGTCTCCTACGGCAAAATCACCTCCAACATTCTGAAATCACGATCCGCCAGAGGGAGGGCTAAAGCCTTCGCCACTTGCTCGTCTCACCTCACAGTGGCGGTCTTATTCTACGGCACAGCCTCTACCACCTATTTACAGCCCAAATCAAATCAATCTGAAGAAACTGGGAAGCTGATCTCTCTTTTCTACACAGTTTTGATCCCAACGTTGAATCCCATTATATATACACTGAGGAACAAAGATATCACTGTAGCACTGAGAAAACTACTAAGTAAATTATCAGCTTGACTCGAAGGCTTGAAATTATGGAAGCAATTTGTTTCTGTTTCTCATGTAAATACATCAGAAAATGTCATCTAGTATTATTTCTATGTTCCTATGAAATGATAGTTAATATCATCTCTGCCATCTCACATTATGTGAAAGGACCTTAGTGTCAAAGAGTTAAGGGTTTCTGGGTTATCAAAGTACACATTATCTCCATGGCAATGATCTATTCTGAAGACCTATCTTTCCTTTCACTAGGAAAGGGTGAGTTGAGAGATTTCCTGAGCAATAAAATGATAGTTAACTGCTATATAACTAATGATCAGAGTCATGCTCTGTAAGAAATTTGCTTGAAACTTCCATTCCTTCAGACATATTCACTGTCTTTTTTCTGTACTTAGGATTGGATTTAGACGATGAGCAAACCACAACCACATCCAAGTTGGTGAGAGTAGTGGAATCTTAGTATTTTCTGGCATTTTTTCCTTCTTTCTCTGTTTTGCAACTGTCTATATCCCTTTCAGAGTACAAGCCCTGAAAGGATCCTTTGTTACCTCAATGGTGACTCTTCTTTCAGAGTACAAACCCTGAAAGGATCCTTTGTTACCTCAATGCTGACTCTTCTCTAGTGACACCATTTCCTTTTGCTTCTAGCTTCATGCTTTGCTTTTGTGGTGTCTCCTTAGTATTAGGAATATTGGGAATTTAAACTATAAATGGCATTGGGTTGAATGTTGATCCCTCTAAATATGTGTCAGTTTATAACCTGCAGTCGTGAACTTATTAGGAAAATAAAAGCCTTTGCAGATGTAATTCAGTTAAGGACTTTCAAATAAGATTATCTTAATTTAAGGAAAGGGCATTATATCCTATGATCAATGTTCTTAGTTCTTATATGTGGGGAAGAGAGATTAAGTGAAGACTAGAGATGCAGTAAACCTAGAAAAATATCATGTGAAGATGGAGGAAGCAGCTGGGAGCGGCACATGACAGAGCCGTGAAGGGAAACCTTGCCAGCACTGTGATTTGGGACACTGACTTTTAAAGATGTGAGAAAGTCAAGTTTTGTTACTTAAACCACCCAATTTGTGATAATTTGTTACAATAGATCTACAAAAGATCTAGTGTACAAGTACATTGTGTAAGCAGTCATTTTATTAAGGTGTTTTTATTCTAATCATCTGGAATAAATTCTGTATCGTTTAAGAACAGTGATTTTTTTAAATGTAGCATTTTTTATAACTTTAAAAACTATATCAGTGAAACCTCATAAAAATATTTATTTGCCCAAGAATGACTGCTACGTGTGCTTCTCCAAGATGTTTGTTAAAAGCTTTTTTAGTACTGCAAAAGAGAACACTAGCAAAGCAAAGGGAAGCTGTTCTCATTTGGAACACAGTAAGACACCGGCACCTGTTTCCCATGTGATGCTGCAGTCTCTCAAGACAATGTTTTAGATCCACACCAGTGAGGAAACCCCAAGCTTTGCAAGCATGTAAGTAAGTACATAAATGCATGTATAAAACAGAACTCTGTTTTTGTAAAACAAAGGGAGATAGCATCCATATGTTCATATAACATTTCACGTGGGCATCTCTGTAGTCCGTGTGTGTATGTCAGCAGTATCTGGATGTGTATTAGAAGAGAGAATGGGCTTCTTCACAGTGAAGGGGGTTCAGATAATGTCTGACTTACTTATTTATAGTTTTTGGAGTATGGTTTTATTACAAAAAGAATAATGTGCACATCACAAAAATCATAAATTTTATTCAGAAAAGAAAAAATACATATAGAAGAAAATTACTGCATATCTTTTCTTATTGCCTCCTAACATTTTACAGACTATTTAGTAGCTAACAGGGTAACTTTAATATCAGCCAAGTAATCTTTGATATTTGAAATAAATAACATTTTTTTGTGAACTAAACAGAATCAGAATATATAAAATATTTGATCATTTCTTTAAAAAAAAAAGGACTTAGATAGCTAATAGTTACAAATAGAGATAAACTTAAGATTATGAAATGGATATAGGCACTTTTGCATATGTATTTTTTTATATAATATAAATGTATATATTTCAATATTCATTGGAAGGATTGATGCTGAAGCTGAAGTTCCAACTTTGGCCACCTGATTCAAACAACCAGCTCATTAGAAAAAACCCTGATGTTTGGAAAAATTGCAGGTAGAAGGAGAAGAGGGCATCAGAAGATGAGATGGCTGGATGGCATCACGGATTCAGTGGACATAAACTTAGGCAAACTCCAGAAGATGGTGAGAGAGGGCAGCCTGGAGTGCTGCAGTCCACAGGGATGTGAAGAGTTGGACACAGCTGGAAGACTGAACAACGACAACAAATATATATTTATATAAAGCTATGCAAAAGTGGAAAAGTGACCAATTTTACTCTCTGCACAGAGAGAACGTGAAACACACACACAATCCGGAAGCGTACCTCACTTCAGCGATAACATTGGTTCTCTGCAGATTTTTCTGTATTCCCAATGTCTGTGTTTCTTTTTTGATATTTTCTTTTTTATGTGATTATCCTGGTGAGAAGCAACTTCAATATTCCCATAATCAGAGTTAACCAGGCTCTCAAGTTCCCATGTGCATTTTCCTCAGTTAACTTTTCCTTCCTGGAAATCTGTTATGTATCTGTCCCTCTTTCTAGAATATCCATAAACCTTCAATCAGAATATATATATATATATAGCATGCACTACAAAGATATCTTTTATTTCTGTTCTTGGCCACATAGAATGCTTGGTCTTGACAGTTATGGCCCGTGACTGCCATGTGGCCAACTGTAACTTTCACAGCTTCCTCTAGTTATAAACCAGGAGCTCTGGATTCCATTAATGACTCTTGGCTCTTGAATCAGTGGTGTTGCCATCAGGATAAGGCAAACTTGCCAGCTCTCCCCTCTGTCCTGTTTTGGATCTCACTACAAGCTGGGCTGTGGCAATGTTTTTCTGAATGAGGTGTCAAAATCTCTATGGTTGTGCCATTAGTATACTGTCTGTCACGATCACTTTTCAGCTGATACTTGGCTCCTACAGTAAAACCACTTCTCCATCAAAGTTTTCTCCACCAGTTCACCTCACATCACACATGTGCACTAAGTTGCTTTGGTATTGTCCAACTCTCTGCAACTTTGTAGACAGTGGCCCACCAGGCTCCTCTGTCCATGGGATTCTCCAGGCAAGAACCCTGGAATGGGTTGCTGTGCCCTTCTCCCGGGGATCTTCCCTATCCAGGGATCAAACCTCCATCTCTTAACGTCTCCTGCAATGGCAGGTAGGTTCTTTTTCTGTTAGCGCCACCTGGGAAGCCCCATAGTTGTGCCTTTATTTTGTGGACCCAGAACCATTACATATTTATGACATGATTCCAAATATTTTTACAGGAAAGATTTTTTCTCTCTTCTTTCTAAACCATGTTACCCCGATGTTTAATCCCATTATATATACTCTGAGGAATAAGGCTATCACGGTAGCCTTGAGAAAATGACTGCCTTAATGTTTAGCGTCTTATCCACTGCTTTGAGCTAGTGATCTTTCCCCCACTTAGTTCTGCTGTTGTCTTAATCAGACTTATTTGGAATTTTGCTTCCTGCATTAGTATAAATTGATTGTCCTCATGATCCTGCCATTTTATGCTTGACTTTCTGATATCAGGATTATCTCCCTAGTGTTTGTATTTATAAGAAATTAATTTTCTTTGCTGAGCTCATATTTAATGGATAGTCTCTGTCAGGAAAAATTCACTGCTTAGTTGATTTGCTGTTGTTCAGTTGGTAATCTCTGTCCGACTCCTTGTGTCTTCAGGGACCATATAATATGTCAGTCTCTTCAGTCCTCCACTATATCTCAGAATTTGCTCAGATTCATGTCCATTGAGTCAGTGACACTATTAATATCCAACCGTCTCATCCTCTGCTGTCTCCTTCTTTTTGCCTTCATCTTTACTAACATCAAGGTCTTTTACATTGAGTTGGCTCTGTGCATCAGATGGCCAAAGTACTAAAACAATATAGTATATTTTATCTAGCAATTGGCCTCCCAATATTTTTCTCCAAAATTCATAATGCATATCCTAGTTTTTCTCCCTCTATATTGTTATAATTTACTTAAAACCAAAAGATTTCAGCTAGCAAAGATTACTGCATATGGAAAGCTTTAGAGAATACTTGTTGACTGACTATAGAACACGGTCACACTTGAATAAGCAAAAGTTCATACAGTAGAAAATGTAGAAAAGATGGTCTTTTAATAAATTGTATTTATTTAAATATATATAATGGTACAAAAAAAGAGAGCTTGACCCCCACTTCACAAAATTTATTTTAAAATGTAATCTCAGATAATTTGTAGACAAGTAAAAATGCATAACAAGTCTTTTTCAAGATAATGTTTATTAACTTCATGACGTTGGTGCAAGAAAAGTGTTTTTGACAAAATTATTAGTCATAATGTAAACATTAATCAATTGAACTACCTGGACTGAGAAATGCTGCTCGAGGAGGGAGGTGGGAGGGGGGCTCAGGAAGGGAAACACCTGTATACCTGTGGTGGATTTGTGTTGATGTATGGCAAAACGAATACAATATTGTAAAGCAATTAGCCTCCAATTAAAATAAATAAATTTACATTAAAAAAAAGAAATGCTGCTATTCAGAGTGAAATTTTTTTCAATATAAAAGGTTTAAATACACTATTGTTAAATGAAAGTGAAGTCACTCAGACATGTCCTACTCTTTGTGACTTGTGGACTGTAGCCCACCAAGCTCCCACCAAGCTCCTCCATCCATGAGATTCTCCAGGCAAGAATACTGGAGTGGGTTGCCATTTCCTTCTCCAGGGGATCTTCCCAACCCAGGGATCAAACCCAGGTCTCCCACATTGCAGGCAGGTGCTTTAACCTCTGTACCACTAGGGAAGCCCTTAAATACAAGAATACAGTGTCTCAGAAAACCTCCTATAGAGACACAGAACTTCAGATCCAAGTACTAACATCACAGATTTCAAGGGAGGAAAGGAAGCCAGGTTGAAAGAAGAAGGGGGAGGAGGCAGAAGAGGGGGGGCAAAAGGGGTGGACTTATAGACATCTCCGGCCACCTACAGATACTCAGGCATTATGGGACTTTCCCCTGGGCCTCCAGAGAAGGGAGGACTAGAACTCAGCCCTACCAGAAATCAGACCAGACCAGAACCAGAATTCGAGTTCTCTGCCAAGAGGAGGTGATCAGTCTCAAATCCTCAACTCAGGCTGAGGGCCCTTCAACCAGATTTCTGTGTCCAGGACTGGGGGACTAGAAAAACAGGGAAGGATAGGAAGGGTTAAAGGGAGGAAAGAGAGAAAGGGAAGGGGAGAGAGGTCAATAAAGTCTCTTGTTCCTTACCGATCAGGGCACTCTGACCAGTTGTCCGCATCAGGAGAAGACCAGGGACAAAAGGGTCCCAGTTGTGGTCCCTAGGTCTGGTCCATTGGCAGGCAGGACCGGAAGCGTACCTCACTTCAGCGATAACATTGGTTCTCTGCAGATTTTTCTGTATTCCCAATGTCTGTGTTTCTTTTTTGATATTTTCTTTTTTATGTGATTATCCTGGTGAGAAGCAACTTCAATATTCCCATAATCAGAGTTAACCAGGCTCTCAAGTTCCCATGTGCATTTTCCTCAGTTAACTTTTCCTTCCTGGAAATCTGTTATGTATCTGTCCCTCTTTCTAGAATATCCATAAACCTTCAATCAGAATATATATATATATATAGCATGCACTACAAAGATATCTTTTATTTCTGTTCTTGGCCACATAGAATGCTTGGTCTTGACAGTTATGGCCCGTGACTGCCATGTGGCCAACTGTAACTTTCACAGCTTCCTCTAGTTATAAACCAGGAGCTCTGGATTCCATTAATGACTCTTGGCTCTTGAATCAGTGGTGTTGCCATCAGGATAAGGCAAACTTGCCAGCTCTCCCCTCTGTCCTGTTTTGGATCTCACTACAAGCTGGGCTGTGGCAATGTTTTTCTGAATGAGGTGTCAAAATCTCTATGGTTGTGCCATTAGTATACTGTCTGTCACGATCACTTTTCAGCTGATACTTGGCTCCTACAGTAAAACCACTTCTCCATCAAAGTTTTCTCCACCAGTTCACCTCACATCACACATGTGCACTAAGTTGCTTTGGTATTGTCCAACTCTCTGCAACTTTGTAGACAGTGGCCCACCAGGCTCCTCTGTCCATGGGATTCTCCAGGCAAGAACCCTGGAATGGGTTGCTGTGCCCTTCTCCCGGGGATCTTCCCTATCCAGGGATCAAACCTCCATCTCTTAACGTCTCCTGCAATGGCAGGTAGGTTCTTTTTCTGTTAGCGCCACCTGGGAAGCCCCATAGTTGTGCCTTTATTTTGTGGACCCAGAACCATTACATATTTATGACATGATTCCAAATATTTTTACAGGAAAGATTTTTTCTCTCTTCTTTCTAAACCATGTTACCCCGATGTTTAATCCCATTATATATACTCTGAGGAATAAGGCTATCACGGTAGCCTTGAGAAAATGACTGCCTTAATGTTTAGCGTCTTATCCACTGCTTTGAGCTAGTGATCTTTCCCCCACTTAGTTCTGCTGTTGTCTTAATCAGACTTATTTGGAATTTTGCTTCCTGCATTAGTATAAATTGATTGTCCTCATGATCCTGCCATTTTATGCTTGACTTTCTGATATCAGGATTATCTCCCTAGTGTTTGTATTTATAAGAAATTAATTTTCTTTGCTGAGCTCATATTTAATGGATAGTCTCTGTCAGGAAAAATTCACTGCTTAGTTGATTTGCTGTTGTTCAGTTGGTAATCTCTGTCCGACTCCTTGTGTCTTCAGGGACCATATAATATGTCAGTCTCTTCAGTCCTCCACTATATCTCAGAATTTGCTCAGATTCATGTCCATTGAGTCAGTGACACTATTAATATCCAACCGTCTCATCCTCTGCTGTCTCCTTCTTTTTGCCTTCATCTTTACTAACATCAAGGTCTTTTACATTGAGTTGGCTCTGTGCATCAGATGGCCAAAGTACTAAAACAATATAGTATATTTTATCTAGCAATTGGCCTCCCAATATTTTTCTCCAAAATTCATAATGCATATCCTAGTTTTTCTCCCTCTATATTGTTATAATTTACTTAAAACCAAAAGATTTCAGCTAGCAAAGATTACTGCATATGGAAAGCTTTAGAGAATACTTGTTGACTGACTATAGAACACGGTCACACTTGAATAAGCAAAAGTTCATACAGTAGAAAATGTAGAAAAGATGGTCTTTTAATAAATTGTATTTATTTAAATATATATAATGGTACAAAAAAAGAGAGCTTGACCCCCACTTCACAAAATTTATTTTAAAATGTAATCTCAGATAATTTGTAGACAAGTAAAAATGCATAACAAGTCTTTTTCAAGATAATGTTTATTAACTTCATGACGTTGGTGCAAGAAAAGTGTTTTTGACAAAATTATTAGTCATAATGTAAACATTAATCAATTGAACTACCTGGACTGAGAAATGCTGCTCGAGGAGGGAGGTGGGAGGGGGGCTCAGGAAGGGAAACACCTGTATACCTGTGGTGGATTTGTGTTGATGTATGGCAAAACGAATACAATATTGTAAAGCAATTAGCCTCCAATTAAAATAAATAAATTTACATTAAAAAAAAGAAATGCTGCTATTCAGAGTGAAATTTTTTTCAATATAAAAGGTTTAAATACACTATTGTTAAATGAAAGTGAAGTCACTCAGACATGTCCTACTCTTTGTGACTTGTGGACTGTAGCCCACCAAGCTCCCACCAAGCTCCTCCATCCATGAGATTCTCCAGGCAAGAATACTGGAGTGGGTTGCCATTTCCTTCTCCAGGGGATCTTCCCAACCCAGGGATCAAACCCAGGTCTCCCACATTGCAGGCAGGTGCTTTAACCTCTGTACCACTAGGGAAGCCCTTAAATACAAGAATACAGTGTCTCAGAAAACCTCCTATAGAGACACAGAACTTCAGATCCAAGTACTAACATCACAGATTTCAAGGGAGGAAAGGAAGCCAGGTTGAAAGAAGAAGGGGGAGGAGGCAGAAGAGGGGGGGCAAAAGGGGTGGACTTATAGACATCTCCGGCCACCTACAGATACTCAGGCATTATGGGACTTTCCCCTGGGCCTCCAGAGAAGGGAGGACTAGAACTCAGCCCTACCAGAAATCAGACCAGACCAGAACCAGAATTCGAGTTCTCTGCCAAGAGGAGGTGATCAGTCTCAAATCCTCAACTCAGGCTGAGGGCCCTTCAACCAGATTTCTGTGTCCAGGACTGGGGGACTAGAAAAACAGGGAAGGATAGGAAGGGTTAAAGGGAGGAAAGAGAGAAAGGGAAGGGGAGAGAGGTCAATAAAGTCTCTTGTTCCTTACCGATCAGGGCACTCTGACCAGTTGTCCGCATCAGGAGAAGACCAGGGACAAAAGGGTCCCAGTTGTGGTCCCTAGGTCTGGTCCATTGGCAGGCAGGAAGGCCCATAAGTACCCCGAGTGGTCAAGATGTCAGTCTCAGTGAAGAAAAGTTCCACCAGAGTTGCCATTTGTTGCAAGAAGGCGGACCCCTTCCAGGGCCTGAAACTGGGCTCTTGTCTAACACTCAGAAATGAATTGTCCAAGGATACACATGTGCTGACAAAGCAAGAGATTTTATTGGGAAAGGGCACCCAGGCGGAGAGCAGTAGGGTAAGGAAACCCAGGAGAACTGCTCTTGTCGTTAAAGGAGTGCTCTAAATCAAAAGCATTAAAAATTCAAGAAAAAAATTGACAACAGACCATAGCAAAAATCAACAAAGCCAAAAGCTGGTTCTTTGAAAGGATAAATAAAATTGACAAACCATTAGCCAGACTCATCAAGAAACAAAGGGAGAAAAATCAAATCAATAAAATTAGAAATGAAAATGGAGAGATCACAACAGATAACACAGAAATACAAAGGATCATAAGAGACTACTATCAGCAATTATATGCCAATAAAATGGACAACTTGGAAGAAATGGACAAATTCTTAGAAAAGTACAACTTTCCAAAACCGAACCAAGAAGAAATAGATAATCTTAACAGACCCATCACAAGCACAGAAATTGAAACTGTAATCAGAAATCTTCCAGCAAACAAAAGCCCAGGTCCAGACGGCTTCACAGTTGAATTCTACCAAAAATTTTGAGACGAGCTAATACCTATCCTACTCAAACTCTTCCAGAAAATTGCAGAGGAAGGTAAATTTCCAAACTCATTCTATGAGGCCACCATCGCCCTAATACCAAAACCTGACAAAGACCCCACAAAAAAAGAAAACTACAGGCCAATATCACTGATGAACATAGATGCAAAAATCCTTAACCAAATTCTAGCAATCAGAATCCAACAACACATTAAAAAGTTCATACACCATGACCAATTGGGCTTTATTCCAGGGATGCAAGGATTCTTCGCAAATCAATATTTGCAAATCAATCAATGTAATTCCCCACATTAACAAATTGAAACATAAAAGCCATATGATTATCTCAATAGATGCAGAGAAGGCCTTTGACAAAATTCAACATCCATTTATGATAAAAACTCTCCAGAAAGCAGGAATAGAAGGAACATACCTCAACATAATAAAAGCTATATATGACAAACCCACAGCAAACATTATCCTCAATGGTGAAAAATTGAAAGCATTTCCCCTAAAGTCAGGAACAAGACATGGGTGCCCACTTTCACCGCTACTATTCAACATAATTCTGGAAGTTTTGGCCACAGCAATCAGAGCAGAAAAAGAAATAAAAGGAATCCAAACCAGAAAAGAAGAAGTAAAACTCTCACTGTTTGCAGATGACATGATCCTCTACATAGAAAACCCTAAAGACTCCACCAGAAAACTACTAGAGCTAATCAATGAATATAGTAAAGTTGCAGGATATAAAATCAACACACAGAAATCCCTTGCATTCCTACACACTAATAATGAGAAAGTAGAAAAAGAAATTAAGGAAACAATTCCATTCACCATTGCAACAAAAAGAATAAAATACTTAGGAATATACCTGCCTAAAGAAACTAAAGACCTATATATAGAAAATTATAAAACACTGAGGAAAGAAATCAAAGAGGACACTAATAGATGGAGAAATTTACCATGTTTATGGATCGGAAGAATCAATATACTGAAAATGAGTATACTACCCAAAGCAATCTACAGATTCAATGCAATTCCTATCAAGCTACCAGAGGTATTTTTCACAGAGCTAGAACAAATAATTTCACAATTTGCATGGAAATACAAAAAAACCCTCAAATATCCAAAGCAATCTGGAGAAAGAAAAATGGAACTGGAGGAATCAACCTGCTTGACTTCAGGCTCTACTACAAAGCCACAGTCATCAAGACAGTATGGTACTGGCACAAAGAGAGAAATATAGATCAATGGAACAAAATAGAAAGCCCAGAGATAAATCCACACACCTATGGACACCTTATCTTCGACAAAGGAGGCAAGAATATCCAATGGAGTAAAGACAATCTCTTTATCAAGTGGTACTGGGAAAACTGGTCAACCACTTGTAAAAGAATGAAACTAGATCACTTTTTAACACCATACACAAAAATAAACTCAAAATGAATTAATGATCTAAATGTAAGACCAGAAACTATAAAACTCCTAGAGGAGAACATAGGCAAAACACTCTCCAACATAAATCACAGCAAGATCCTCTATGATCCACCTCCCAGAATACTGGAAATAAAAGCAAAAATAAACAAATGGGATCTAATTAAAATTAAAAGCTTCTGCACAACAAAGGAAACTATAAGTAAGGTGAAAAGACAGACTTCTGAATGGGAGAAAATAATAGCAAATGAAGCAACTGACAAACAACTAATCTCAAAAATATACAAGCAACTTATGCAGCTCAATTCCAGAAAAATAAATGACCCAATCAAAAAATGGGCCAAAGAACTAAACAGACATTTCTCCAAAGAAGACATATTGATGGCTAACAAACACATGAAAAGATGCTCAACATCACTCATTATCAGAGGAATGCAAATCAAGACCACAATGAGGTACCATTTCACACCAGTCAGAATGGCAATGATCAAAAAATCTACAAGCAATAAATGCTGGAGAGGGTGTGGAGAAAAGGGAATCATCTTACACTCTTGGTGGGAATGCAAACTAATACAGCCACTATGAAGAATAGTGTGGAGATTCCGTAAAAAATTGCAAATAGAACTGCCTTAAGACCTAGCAATCCCACTGCTGGGCATACACACCAAGGAAACCAGAATTGAAAGAGACACGTGTACCCCAGTGTTCATCGCAGCACTGTTTATAATAGCCAGGACATGGAAACAACCTAGATGTCCATCAGCAGATGAATGGATAAAAAAGCAGTGGTACATATACACAATGGAGTATTACTCAGCCATTACAAAGAATACATTTGAATCAGTTCTAATGAGGTGGATGAAACTGGAGCTGATTATACAGTGAAGTAAGCCAGAAAGAAAAACACCAATATAGTATACTAACACATATATATGAAATTTAGAAAGATGGCAATGATAAACCTGTATGTGAGACAGCAAAAGAGACACAGATTTAAAGAATGGACTTTTGGACTCTGTGGGAGGAGAGGGTGGGATGATTTGGGAGAATGGCATTGAAACATGTATACTATCATGTAAGAAAAGAATCACCAGTCTATGTTCGATACAGGATACAGGATGCTTGGGGTGGTGCACAGGGATGATCCAGAGAGATGATATGGGGTGGGAGGTGGGAGGGGGGTTCAGGAATGGGAACTCATGTACACCCGTAGCAGATTCATGTCAATATATGGCAAAACCAATACAATATTGTAAAGCAAAATAAAGTAAAAATAAAAATTAAAAAAAAATTGACAGCAGACCTAAAGATGCATTTCAAAAGAGAATAATCTAAATGCCCAGAAAAATAAGAAAATACCTCATTAGCAACTGGTAAATGCAAATTAAAACCAGATTAAAACCAAATGAAATCTATGACACACTCATTACAAGGATGAAGTAAACAAAAAGACTCACCCTATCATATATGTAAAGAGTGTGGAGGAATGAAACTCTCCCCTGATGCTGCTGTATGAATTGTACACTATATTAGCACACAGCCTGCCTTCATCAAGAAAATCTTACCCTTAGCAGAGTACCAGAGGAAATGTGTGCACACGTGTGCCAAGGGACACATCTGAGAATGTTCATTTCCCATCATTCATAATGTCAAATATTTATCAAACTAGAATTGTATGTAATTATGATAATTTCACACAGAGAAAAACCAAGAAGTTATAGAAATGAATAAAATGTAATTACATACAACATGAATTAAGCATATTTTAAGCAAACCAAATCATAATCATACTGTACATATCCTTTATGTTAAGCTAAAAAGCCATATTTCGAACACCATGTATCATATGTATATACATAATTTCCTCTATTTCTTAAATTTTACTTAATGAGCACATTCTATCATGGACAAAAGCATAATACTCTTTCTTATTTTTGGCTATGCTTCAATTTTTTTCTGAAACTAATTCAGAAAAATGAATTAGCTTTTATTATTAAAAAAAGTAGTAATCAAGCAACGAAAATACATTTCAAAACTGGTGATGCCACTGAATTCTTTGAAAAATAAATCAACTTCTTTATAAAAGGACATACTTAAAACCAAGTTTAATTTCCCAATCTCTAAAGCAACAACACCGAAAAATAACTTTCATTTGTGTTTAAGAGGCACTGGGTCACAACAAGCCAGTCTAGTTTCAAGCACCAGAAAATTTTAATAAATTATAGAATATATTTTAAAGGTCTCATATAACTATGGGAGGAAAAAGAATAGATGACAATATAAAAATCAAGGCTCATTAAATCATAAAATATTCACACATTTTCAAGCCACAAATTTGTTGAAGTGTTACTACATATCTTAGTATGTGCGCATGCTTACTGATTAATTCAAAGGGTGACCACAATTGTGATATTAGTTGATTGGATATTCCTCTCCACACATACACAATGCATAGGGAAATGTCTCAGATTTTTTAAAATATTTTATTATTGCTCAGATTACAATTTACTTTTTTTTTTTTTTTTTTTTACAAATGGAGCTGTTGTCTGTATGTTGAAAGAATAATTTTCTTCTGTGAATTATTAATTCATCTGTTTTACCCATTTTTTAAATTTATACTTTGGACTTTTACTCTGTATTAAGGAGCCAAGATCACTTTATTTGAAATCAGTTGTAACATTTTTTTCAGTTATATTAATTATATTAGATACTTAATGGAGCTTGCTACTTTTTAGTATCTGGAATCATCTATTTTTACAGTTTGTGTGTGTGTGTGTGTATGTCCTGCATTCTAAATTTTAATGAGTTAAATTTTCCTTACTCCAAAATTATAAAACCCATTTCTTAGAATAATTTAATCATTTCACTCTAAAATGTATCATTTGGAGTTTATTCTGCTGTGAGATATTTATCAAAAATACATATATTGGTTGTTGGTTTGTGTTTTTTTTTTTCCCCCCTCTAAGGGTGCCCAGTTGTCCAAATGACAGTTATTTTAAATGTCCATGCTTTACCAATTTGGTAGGCTATTTTTAGTCAATGACAACTTTTCATGTTTTTTGAGCCTTTTCTGGAATTTCTATTCTATTCCAGCAGAAGGCTTCTTTATTTAAGCATAATACTGCGCTGAGCTGTGCTCGGTCGCTCAGCTATGTAGGACTCTTTGCAACCCATGGACGATAGCCCTCCAGGCTCCCCTGGCCTCTCCTGCCTTGGTAGGCAGATTCTTTACCACTGAACCACCTGGGAAGCCCACGCATAGTACTGCACTCTGCTGATCAACAGATAACTCCGTTCCAGCATTAGCTGTTTCTTGCATGAGCCCCTGCAGGAGCTCAGGCCTGGCTGGCCTCTCCCTTTCTGTCCTTTATCACATCTGGTCCCCATGAGAAGCCTGCCCCACTACCCACTACTCATGATCTTTGCCACAAGGCTCCTGATACTTTTAAACTGACCTTCCAAATCACTCCCACTGTCACTTACTCTATGCGTTCCCTCTTTTGTAAATATTTTCTCTTCCTAATCATAAACCTTGAGAAATCACTATTTACTAAATAATAGGAAACAGCATCCAATTTGGGGGGTCATGAGAAATTGACTCTAAGCCAAGATTTTTAAACAATCTTTGTGTTGGAGAAATTTCTCCACATTTGAAACTTATAACTCACAAACTTTTTGCTTAGCATCTTTCCCATAATCTCAGCTAGACTTATTCCAGATTGTCATTTTATTATAACTAGAGGCTGAAAGTATTCATATCTTGAAGATGTAAAATAAATTTGGGGAAAACTGGTGATAGGCTGCAAAAGAGAGGAAAAATTTTCTCCTACTACAATTAACCTTGGGTTAAATTTTTAAATTTTGATGTATGTCTAATACATTCATCAGCTAAATCTCAGGTTGCTTAAGAAATCAATAACACACTAATTTGGTACATAAAAATATTTGCTATCAGAATATGTGTTATAACCACTACACAGATCTGTCCTCTAAGCAGGAATCAAGGAACATATCATACAGGGGCTCTGCATAATGCATTCATAACAGTTAAGGTAGGAATTGGATTCGTGTCTATTTGATAAACCCAAATAATATTGTGTGTGTGTGTGTGTGTGTGTGTGTGTGTGTGTGTGTTCGTTCAGTCTTATCCTACTCTGTAGCCCACCATACTCCTCTGTCCATGGAATTCTCCAGGCAAGGATTCTAGAGTGGGTTGTCATTTCTGACTCCACTTGAATTTCATGACCCAGGGATCCAACCTGTGTCTCTTGCATCTCTTGCACTGGCCTGTTTGCATTGGCCTCTTGCATCTCTTGCATTGACAGGCCAATTGTTTACTAACTCTACTGACTGGGAAGCTCACAATATTACTTAGCACCCTGTTCACATCTGAGAAATAAAATGCACTGTGTCCTCTATTCCCTAGAGAGGCTGAAGAAAAACATATTCTGAGTAGAGTGAGAGCTTTCTGGGGAAATTTTTTTTAAAAAAATACAACAAATCAGATAATTCAAAAAGTGATGATTTTAATTAGAAATTTAAATGTGCCAGGTGGCAGAGATCCCTTGGGTAGAGATAATCACTTTTATTTAAGAGCACTTTATGTTTAGAAAGAATAGAATATTTAAAGGCCAGTTTAATACTTTGATGAAACAAGTAATTCCACTTACAGTAAATATTCAAAGCCTCACTAGTGAGAAAAATCAGCAACATTTCAAGTAAGAAAGGTAAATATGAAAATGATAATAAGGCTTACTTCTTATTTTAAATTTAAAATTGATCATGTGCACAGGTTTTTAATGTGTACATTATTAATTTTACACATGGTAGCAAATATTTTTGTTCATTAAAGCAACTTCTATATATTTCTTATTCTATTAAATAAAATTTACAATCAAATAATTATAATAAATAATGGTATTAAGTCAGTTTGAAATGCCAAAAAAATGTAATAGCTTAAGTCTAGGTATAGATAATATTAAAGAAAACTTCATTTGAGCCCACATATTGTAACAAAAAGTTACATATGTCTATTCAGTTTGATATCATAATAAGAGATTTAAAATAAAGTAATACATAAAGTTTTAGCCATTGGAATTCAAAGAACAATTATTTTGAAAAAAATTATAGAATTCAGGATTTATAAAATAATAGAGATAGCTTTAGTTTCAACAGTGTTTTTAAATTACTTTGAAGGATTGAGTTACCAATTTTTATCAAATATACAAATATACTTGAAATATACCTTGTTTTACTTTTGAGAAATTCAAACTTAAATCTTACCTATTTCATGTTATACAAGATTTCATCACCAAAATGTCTCATCTGTACAATTAGAGATTATATTTTATGTAGCACTGGAAATAATTTTATGAAGGTAATGAGTGAAATACTAAATGTTTTTGTTCATAAAAATGATAAAGATTGCAATTTTATTCTTTTGTGTATTAATTTTTCCTCTCTTTTAAGTTGACAATTTTAAATTAAAAGTGTCTGTTCCTTTACTCAATTTCAGAATCAAATTATGAACAATATATTAAGTAAACAAGCATTTTCTAAGATCTATATTGCTTCTAAGCAGGAAAACTAGGAATATTTTCCTAGATCATGCAATAACTATTTTCCTAGATCTCAGTCCTTAGATCTTAGATCATGTAATAGTGGGAAAGAAAAGCAGTATATGAAAGGAATGAGCCAAATTGCCACACTATGTGCTACAAAGTCATGTGTGCTCTCCCTATTAGTTTTACAAAGTGGAGGTGATAATATTATTAAATTATTGGCAGAAAATTCATGGAGAATTCACACCTAAAAGTCTAGGATTTTTATAACACTGTGATGATTGTTTCAATATCTTATTTCATTCCCACATTAACCATATGATACCAAGCCAAGGTAAATTAGAGAGCAGTTTTCCATACTGTTAAAGCACAGAGTGAAATTTAGAAGAATAAAATTTAGCTTTTAATAAAAACAATAATAGCTACTTTCAAATGGACTTTCTATGAATGCCAAAAATACTTTAAGTTGCTTTACTGTATTAAATGAATTAATTCATGTAGCAATCCTAACTGTTGGTACAACTGTTAACTCAGTTTTGCAACCAAGTGAACTATGGCACAGGGAGATTAAGCAATTCGCATTGTCACACAGTGGGCAAGTGCAGCCATAATTTAATTGTAGGCCATCTTGTATTTTTCGTCCATGACACTATATTTAGACTATGCTTGCAGGGAAAACTTGCAACATAAAGGGTGGGGAAATGAGCAGCAGGCCTGGGACTCATGTTGAGTCAAGTGATGCCTGGAGTGTAATATTTAAGGAGGCAGTCATTTTAACAATGGTGCAATGCAGAATCAGCCCTGAAACTGAGTGTGTGCTCTTAGATTCTGTACTAGAGGAGTCTCATTCCTTATTTAGGTAAGTAAGACCGTATCCTACTCCTGGCTCTGATGAAAGGAAAAAATGGAAAAAAGTAATCATCAATAAGTAACTCAATAACTCTACCAAAAACAATTTTTCTAGGGAGTGTGTTACAACCCTGGCAACTAAAGATTTAAGAACATTATACCATATTAATAATTATAATTATAGGACCATCACTTATACATAAACATATTAAAAGTGATAGGTAATTTTATCAATGCAATCATAATTAATTATCTCAAATAAGAAAGCAAACAGAAAATTTAAACAATTATTTAATATAACAGATGATAAATAATGGAGTTAGGATTCAAACTTAAGTATGATTTAAAAAATAGGCACTGATTTGCAATCACAAAACCAATGTGCAAATAAGCAATGTATCTATCATTGCTAAATCTTAATATCCTAGCTCAATAAAAGTGAGTTTAGAAACTGTTATCTGAATTATTATTATTATTTTTTTGTGTGTGGAACAACAAAGACATCAGAGATACACACAGAACATGGCATAAAGCATAACAGGAAGTATCTTACACAGCTAGTGAACACATTCCAGGTGACCCCTCTTTTCCCAAAGTGATACTCTTAATTGTTTCCAGATTGGAAGTAAAATTCTTACTGTTTGCAGATGACACAATCCTCTACATAGAAAACTGTAAAGATAGCACCAGAAAATTACTGGAGCTAATCAATTAGTATAGTAAAGTTTCAGGATATAAAATAATACTTATAAATCTCTTGCATTCCTATATACTAACAATGAAAAAAGAGAAACTAAGGAAAAATCCCATTCACCATTGCAATGAAAAGAATAAAGTACTTATGAATAAATTCACCTATAGAAACAAAAAGACTTACGTATACAAAACTATAAAACACTAGTGAAAGAAAGATGACACAAATAGATGGAGCAATATACCATGTTCGTGGATTGGAAGAATCAATATAGTGAAAATGAGTATTCTACCCAAAGGAATCTACAGATGGGAAGATGTTAATGTATGAACTTTGAGTTGTACAGTGAGTAAGTTCTGGGGAGCTATGTGTAGCATTCTAACCGCAGTAAATTCTTCTATGTTACTACATACTTTAAATTTGCCAGTAGAGTAAATCTTAAGTGTTCACACCATACAAAACATGGAAACTGGGAGTTGATAAATATTTCACAGTGTATACATCTGTCAAATGGTCACATCACGCATGATAAGTATACACATATCCATTTGATTAGTTCTATCTCAGTAAGGCTGGAAAAGAAGGAAGTAGGAGGTGGGCTGGGTTTGCCACATTTAATGGTGTTCAACCCATATTTCCCATGAGATCCATGAAGCATTTTGCAAAACCATGTATGGTACCCCCTGCCCTATCAAACGTCCTCAGATACTTGTGTGGGTCCTAGTCCCAGGTATGTTCACAGTGCAGCAAATCTGATCTGGATCCTACACTGAGAACCAAGGCTCTTAGGCTCCACTTCTGAGACTGAGAACAGCCCCAGGGATGAGGAGGCCACTCTGCTCTGAGTAGGATGGACCATGACCTGCTGTGTAACCCGAAGGGTATCGTGGGGTCAGCGGAGGTGCCCCCAGCTGCTGGGTACATGACGCCTCACCAGGAGGGGTATGTGATCCAAGGGAAAGTGTGGGAAAGCTCCTGTATTGGTCTCTGTGCCAGAATTGTGACTGTCCTGAGTCCCTTCTGAGACAGTGAGCACAGACGACTGTCTGTTCCCCATGGAGGACTTCACTGCATGTGTAGTTGGGGCTCAGGAAGGGGGGATGTTGATTGTAGGTATTAAACAGCATGTTTTCAACTTTCGGTATCAACCTCTGCAGGATGCCTGAGAAAAAAACTGGAAGAGGGGAGAAAAAGAGTCAGGAATGGCTCTTTCTCAAGTGTCATATTCTGAGTGATTCTCAGCGCCGGGGTCCAGCCCCCGCAGGATCCAGGGAAACCCGAAGGAGAAATGGCGTCCGCGATTGATTTAGAGAGGGAGAGAGATAGATAAGAATGTTGTAGATAAGAAAATAGAGGAGAGAAGAAAAGAGGCTGATGTTCCTTGGTTTATACAGAAAATCAATAAAGTCTCAAGACAAGAGACTTGCACCGTCTATGTGAGGCCACAGGTGCCTTCCCGGTCTCCCGAGGGAGTGAAGGCACAGGGGCCTTCCCGGTCAGGTCTTAGAAACCCAGGCAAATGAGTAGACATGGTGGATCTCTGTACTCCAGATGGGAACTAGCCTGAAAGAGAGAGTAAGAGGAGGAAAATGATTGACACGAGGAGATCAAGCTGCTTTGACAAGCAAGATCTATAGCTTTATTTTTAAACAGTACTTATATACCTTTTTGCACATAGAGGGAAATGAAAGATGCAAGGTCATACAGAATCAGCCCAACATTCCAGCAGTTTTGCCCTTATCAAAACCATGATTTTTTGCATACCTTTCCCACAAATAATGTTGTGTTCAGTATCTTCTGGCCTTGAAGGCCTGTGAACATTGTATGACCCTCTTTTGATAAAGGCTGTTCAACCAAAAAACTTATTTTCCCTCAAAGTGCTTTTTCTTTATATTTCTAATCTATGTCAGCCTCAGAAAGTGCCAAAAAGAGTTACGTTTTTCACAGAGCAAAGGTGCAGCGAGTTACAAGAAAGAGCCAATTAGCTCAAAAGTCTGATATGGTTAAATTCAAGGCTATACGTGTTTTTCTTGCATTCTCACTATGTTAACTAACACATTCCCAGGTGCACAGTGGATAAGAGATATGGGAACTTAGCAACAAGCATTGGCCCAATAATGAAATCCTACACCAGCACTAGTACTACTCTAATAACTTTTAACTCTTTCAAAGGCTCTATGTTTTAGGCTTTGTGTGCTTCTCACAGTTGGGAGGCTGTAAATAATTGTATGCATAGTTGCAAGAGTTTGGATATATGTGCCAAGCAAGCTAGAATGCTAACAGAGGGGGTTTGATTTGAGATATTCCTCTCATGTCCAGGAGACTTATTAGCTATAGCCGTAAGTTGATTTTCTTCAGAGAAAAGTGATCAGGGTTAGCCCCCTGTTAATGTCAGAGGAGTTGGTGAAAGTCATGAAACAGTAAAACAGACAGATGCTGGTTTTGGGGTAGAATGCTCGAGAATGCCTAGGGAGCCCTTTGAGCTCTGAAGCCTTGCTTAACAGTTCTCTTCCACATGACCCTGTCATGGGTGGAATCTCCCATGGCAGCTCCCGGCATCTCAGTCTGTCCTTCCTGAAACGCCCTTCTCTGGACTCGCTAATCGTGTCTGACTCTGGAGTATCCTGTCTGTCTCCTGGGGCCTCATACTCACCAGGGGCCTTCTCTGAGGGCCTGTCATCTCCACTTAGATCCCGTCTCCCCATGACCTGGTGACCTGGACCTTGTGAGGAGGCTCCCTTGGGCACCGTCCTGTGCAGGGCTTCTCACTCAAGGGTTGGAGATGAGGTCTCTGTGCTGTTGGGCAGCAAGTTTGCTTAGGGCCCATCTCGGTGTGCTGTCTGCTCTCTGTCAACCAGAATAAAGAAGCTGCACGTGGACATGAGGTATTAACACTCACAATACGTGGTAAAATCTAGAAAAGAGGCCAATAAGGGCAAATCAGTCCTGACTATTTCTGGTACATTTAAAGCTAAATTAGGACCTCCTTGAAAATCTTGGTGTTTGAGAATGGAATGGAAAGTTCAGAAAGAGATCTCAGGGCTAGGGGGCTTTTCATTCCATCATCTATTTTTCACTATGAAGTTCAAGTTTACTGATATTTTGTGTCTTCTTTGTTACATGGTGCAGCTTGCAGAATCTTAATTCCCTGAGTATGGATTGAAACTGAAACTCTGGAAATGGAAGTGTGAGGTCTTAACCACGGGACTGCTAGGGAAGTCCCCAACTTTACTAACCTTCGTTCATTGTTTTATTGTGGAATTAACAGATAAACTTTGGTTTTTGTTAATAACTAAATACCTAAAATTAACTGCGGATAAAATCTTTTTTTTTTTTTTTTAGAAAAATTATTTATTTAAGTGTTCTGAGTCTTTGTTGCTGCTTGGTCTTTTCTCTAGTTGCCAGCAGTGGGGGCTGTTCTCTAGTGGTGCATGGGATTCTTTTTGTGGTGTCTTGTTGCAGAGCCTGGGCTGTATGATGCTTGGGCTTCAGTAGTTTCAGCACGTGGGCCTAGTAGTTTGGGCTCTTGCGCGTTACAGCACAGGCTCAGTAGTTGTGTCACTTGGTCTTAGTTGCCCCGAGGCATGTGGCTTTATCCTGGAGCATAAGCCATGTCTTCCGCATTTGCGGGTGGATTCTTTACCATTGCGCCAGGAGAGATGCCCTCATATTATATGTGAAGACAGGTATTTTATAGAGATTGGACTCAAAGTATTCTATATATATATTATATGACTACTACATTTTCTTTTTTTAAAATAATATAGTATTAGAGTTGAGACGTCCCTGTTGGTACAGTGGATAAGAATGTGTCTGCCAACGCAGGGGATATGGGTTGGATCTCCCTGGTCCGAGAGGATTCCACATGCCCGGGAGTAACTAAGCCCAGCCACCACAACTACTGAGCCCATGCTCGAGAGCCTGTGAGCCAAAACTACAGACTCCATGTGTTGCAACTACAGAAGCCTTGCGCCTGCTGTTCACCTACAACCTGTTCTCACAAGAGATGCCACTGCAGTGAGAAGCCCACTCACCACAGCTACAGAGTATCTCCCGCTCAGTGCAACTAGAAAAGCCACACAAAGTGACAAAGACCAGCACAACCTAAATAAATAAACAAGCTTTTTAAAAAAGGTAATATTGACACACTTAAGTACAGTTGATTCATTTTCATGGCCGCAAAGATGCTGAAATACATATGACTAAAAAGTGACAATTGGAAAATGATTTAAAAATGTGTCAAGAGGCAACTCTTCATTTCAGTCAATTGGGTATTTACATGTGCGTACATGTGTGCATGGATATGGAACTCCATGGTTTTATTACAAAACATCATCTCATAAATAAGCTTTGTATTTTTAACAGTTGAAATTATATCTTAAATATATGTGTAGCCATAAATTTTTTCTACCCTAGCACAGGAATGATTTAAATAGTAATAAGATTACTGATATTGTGTTGGCGGGGAGGGGTTGGGGAGTGACTCTACAATGACCTTTCATGGCCTTCCATTGCTCTTCAAATTCCTTGATGTTATTTGAGGTTTCTCAGGGAACTCTTATTGATGGACTTTAATGCTCTGTTACTTAACTGTTTGATTCCTTAGGTTCAAAGGAATTTGACTTGACTTGACTCCCTCCTCTTTCAGTATAAAAGGGGACTGAGTTCTAACTCAGATAAGATGGTTTTGGGGGTACAGTCCACCATATTTTCGGTTTGCTGACTTTCTGAATAAAGTCATTATTCTTGCCCCAGCAACTTGTCTCTCAATTATTGGCCTGTTGTGTGGAGAGCAGTAGAAGTTTAGAATGTGTACTAAAGGAACAATGCGGTTTTCATCAACTTTTAAAGATGTATTGCTCTTTTTGGCCACATGATGCAAAGAGCAGACACAATGGAAAAGACCCTGATGCTGGGAAAGACTGTGGGCAGGAGAAGAGGGCGCCAGAGGATGAGATGGTTGGATGGCATTACCCACTCAATGAACACGAGTTAGAGAAAACTCTGGGAGATAGTGAAGGACATGGAAGCCTGATGTGCTGGAGTTCATGGAGTTGCAAAGAGTCAGATTCGACTTAGCAACTGACCAACGAAAATTGCTCTTTTTAAAGCAATGGTTAGTAAACTTTTTCAATTTAAAAAAAAAAAAAAAAAAACCAGGTACTGCCGGAAGTTCACATCACATACCTTAGTCCTCCACTCTCAGACTGTAGGTTTTGACCTTGTGTATCTGGAACTGAGCCATGTGGAGGTTGGCCTTCCAGCTGAATGAAGAACAAAGAGGAAAAGTTGTGATACAGGATGTCACTGTAAAAATGGCACGTTTTCCCCAGGGATAGTTTTGTATTCCTTAATTTAGTTTGTAGTACAGAGAGAAATCCAGAAAATTTCTTGTTTTCTTAAGATGGTTAAATTATTCTAATGGCAGGAAATATTCTGCATCCAACTACTGCCCTACAGGAACTCTTTGGAGACCCAGGTTCTCAACCTCTGAATCGCCAGGAGCAGGACAGACAAGAACCTGCTGATAAAACCATCTATTTATTTATTGCACTTGAAAATATGTGGGTTATTTTCAAATACATTTTGGTATTGATTTCTCACATAGTTTCACAGTAATAAGAGAGCAGGCCCTGTATGATTTCAGTACTCTATTTAGGCCATGAAACTTTTGCACCTTGTTTTACGCCACGTTCCAGTGTCTCCTGGTTAATAGTCTATGGGAACTTGAATAAAATTTGTATCCTTCTCTTGTGTGAAAATTGTATAAGTCTTAATTATGTTGAATTGGTTCACAGTTCTTTTCAGGTCTAGTATAGCCTGCTTTCCTGTCCATTCTATTAATTTTTGAGAGTTTAATATTGAAATTCCAACTAAAAATCTTAATTTGTCCACTGAAGAAATTGTAATATATAGTGGAACTGTCTGTAACTACTTTCAAAGCCTCATGTAATTGTGTTGTCATACTTTCGTAATTTCAAAAAATTTTAGAAAGGAAAATAAAATCTTTATTGAAACTTTTCTAATTACTAGAAGGACATATTCTAGTTTGCAACATACTGTTCTCCAAAGTTATAAGCTTTTGCTTTAAAAGTGTAACGGGATGACACAGTGACCTAGGAAGCCTGGCCGCCCCTGTCTGCATGGCGGCGTGGAGGCCCACAGCAGCAGTGCCTCTGGTTCGCAGAACCCACCAGCTTTCTCCTCTCTGCTGTGCCCAGTGCATGTTTTTCTCGCATCCTGAGAGGGGAGCTCAAAGTGACCCAGTTCAGTTCAGTTCAGTCCCTCAGTCATGTCCCACTCTTTGCAATCCCATGAATTGCAGCACGCCAGGCCTCCTAGTCCATCACCAACTCCCAGAGTTCACTCAGACTCACGTCCATCAAGTCCGTGATGCCATGCAGCCATCTCATCCTCTGGCGTTTCCTTCTCCTCCTGTTCCCAATCACTCCCAGCCTCAGAGTCTTTCCCAATGAGTCAACTCTTCACATGAGGTGGCCAAAATACTGGAGTTTCAGCTTTAGAATCATTCCTTCCAAAGAAATCCCAGGGCTGATCTCCTTCAGAATGGACTGGTTGGATCTCCTTGCAGTCCAAGGGACTCTCAACAGTCTTCTCCAACACCACAGTTCAAAAGCATCAATTTTTCGGTGCTCAGCCTTCTTCACATCCAACTCTCACGTCCATACATGACCACAAGAAAAATCATAGCCTTGACTAGATGGACCTTAGTCGGCAAAGTAATGTATCTGCTTTTGAATATGCTATCTAGGTTGGTCATAATTTTTCTTCCAAGGAGTAAGCGTCTTTTAATTTCATGGCTGCAGTCACCATCTGCAGTAATTTTGGAGCCCCCAAAAATAAAGTCTGACACTGTTTCCACTGTTTTCCCATCTATTTCCCATGAAGTGATGGGACTGGATGCCATGATCTTTGTTTTCTGAATGTTGAGCTTTAAGCCAACTTTTTCACTCTCCTCTTTCACTTTCATCAAGAGGCTTTTCAGTTCCTCTTCACTTTCTGCCATAAGGGTGGTGTCATCTGCATATCTGAGGTTATTGATATTTCTCCCAGCAATCTTGATTCCAGCTTGTGTTTCATCCAGTCCAGTGTTTCTCATGATGTACTCTGCATAGAAGTTAAATAAGCAGGGTGACAATATACAGCATTGCCGTCCTCCTTTTCCTGTTTGGAACCAGTCTGTTGTTCCATGTCCAATTCTAACTGTTACTTCCTGACCTGCATCCAGATTTCTCAAGAGGCAGATAAAGTGGTCTGGTATTCCCATCTCTCTGAGAATTTTGCACAATTTATTGTGATCCACACAGTCAAAGGCTTTGACATAGTCAATAAAGCAGAAATACATGTTTTTCTGGAACTCTCTTGCTTTTTCCATAATCCAACGGATGTTGCCAATGTGATCTCTGGTTCCTCTGCCTTTTCTAAAACCAGCTTGAACATGAGGAAGTTCACGGTTCACATATTGCTGAAGCGTGGCTTGGAGAATTTTGAGCATTACTTTCGTAGCATGTAAGATGAGTGCAATTGTGCTGTAGTTTGATTATTCTTTGGCATTAGCCTTTCTTTGGGATTGGAATGAAAACTGACTTTTGCAGTCCTGTGGCCACTGCTGAGTTTTCCAAATTTGCTGACATATTGAGTGCAGCACTTTCACAGCATCATCTTTCAGGATTTGAATCAGCTCAAGTGGACCCACATCCTCAAAATTTCCAGAAGGCTCTTGTGGAATGTATAAAGTTCAAATTAAATCAGAAGAATTTAAGGAGAAAAGAACTGTCTAGCAGCCAACAGGCACTAAAAGAAGAAATCAAAGGTAGGCACAGATTGCAGATTTTTAAGTCTGTCCGCAAACACTGACCATACCCTGGCTGCTTAGACGTTGGTGCGAAAACACTGGATGAATCTTACTAACAGGGGCTTCCCTTGTGGCTCAGCTGGTAGGGAATCCGCCTGCAATGCGGGAGACTTGGGTTAGACCCCTGGCTTGCGAAGATTCCACGCAGAAGGGAAAGACTATCCACTCCAGTGTTCTGGCCTGGAGAATTCCATGGACTGTATAGACCCTGGGATCAGAGTCGGATACAACTGAGCGACTTTCACTACTAGCACCGTTCTTGCCTCAACATATGACAAAAAGTTTATTTTGTTTATTGACATTTCCATATTGTAATTATAGAAGAATATACTATCTATTTAGATGTTAAAGGCAACAAATTAAAAAAAAACAGGCTGTAACTTATGGGGCATCACAGGACTGTTAAGCACCTCCCCGCCTCTTGCCGCGCCTTGCCCTCTCTCTGCAGATCTGGACGCTCCTCGCCCCGCTCCTCGCCTGCAGCGAACCGCCCAGCCCCCGACCAGAGGCTCCGCCTCGGAATCCGCGCGTGCGCAGTTTCCTGTTTAAGCAGAAGGCCGCGAGAGAAGGTCGCCAGGCGGCCCTCGACTTCTTTTTCTCCCAGTGGAAACGCGTGCTGCCCGCTTAGCCGTCTAACCGGCCCTCGCCCCGCCCATCTTCAGGGTCCCGCTGGTTCCGCGGCAGTAATATCCGGCTACCCCGCCGTCTGCCCCAAATAAACCCAGAGGCCGCGGTTGCAGGTCGAGTGTTCAAAATCGCTCCGAGGCTTGTCCTTGCCAGTTAATTTTCGGCCTTCGGCCCCAGAGACACAGCCTTTCGGGATATTTTCCTGCTTAAAACTTAACCGTTAGTACCTACGCCTGTGCCTTGTAAAGTGCCCGGGCGCGAGGGGGATTCGGGCACCGCCTCACCCTGTCGGCCCCTGGAGGTCTCGTCGACAGTCCCGCTCCCGAAGAAGCCGCGTCCTCTCCCTGGTCCTGGGATTCTGGAGAGCCCGTCCCGCCGGAACCCCCCTGGCTCCCAGCCTCTCTGTCGTTGTCTCCTCAGGCCGATCGTTCTGCCCCGCAGGCCTCCCTTCCTGGTCAGTCCCTTTTCCTCTCCCCTGGGCTGAACGTGTGACAACCAGTGTTTTTCCGTCACGAGTCCGTCTTGTTGGAAAAGGTGCTCTTTTGATAGGTGGGTGTTTCATTTACTCATCATTTCTGTAGATATGTGGGCGAGGGGGATCAGAAGAAGCAGTGACTGAGCGTGAAAGGCAAACTCAGAAGTGGAAAACAATGAGAGAACTGACGGGGTCGCCCAGGATGGCTGAGGCAGTTGCAAAAGGATGGTAAAATGAAATAGAGTTAGCCCTTAAAGTAGCGGGTGGGTGAAAGAATAATGGACAAAGGCGTGGGATCTCCAGGAGTTGGAGACAAGGAGACAGGGACCCCGCGTCTGCGGTAGGAGGGCTGACAGGGGTGAGCCTAGGAGAGAAACAGGGATAGGTGTTGACTAGCAGAGAAGAGAAGGAAGGAAGCCTAGACACCTGGAGTGCCCCAGAGTGGGAGTGTAACAGGGAGAGAAGGGGTGTGACTAGAAGGCAGAGAGGGAGCAGAGTTGGAGAAAGAAAGAGACAGATGTATAGATGTTTAGGAGAGTTAGAAGGGTGGGATTGGGGAGAAGAGCAGCAAGAAGAGAAAAAAGTTGCCGAGGGGGCCAGGACAGGTGTGAGGGAAGAAACAGGAGGGCAGAACAGCATCCCACCTGAGGCAGTGGACACCGAAGGACTGTTCCACATAGTGAGGTCTTCCTGTTTTTGTGGTTGTGGCAAATGAAGGGGGGGTGTTGATTCTAAGCCTGAAGCAGCCTGTTTTCCACTTGCCAGATAAACTTCTAAAAACTTACATTGTCTGAGGAAGAAGGTGGGAAGAGGAGGAAAAAAGGTAAGAAAAGAGGAATGGCTCTTTCTCAGGTAAAATCATGTTCTCAGTTGATTCTCAGGTGTCCTTCCTGAAATCCCTTCTTTGGACTTACTAATCATCTCTGACTCTGAAGTATCCTTCCTGACACCTGTACTAGCACTCACCAGGGAACTTCCCTCAGGGCCTGTCGTCTCCACTTAGATCCCACCTCCTCATGACTCAGTGGCCTGGACCTTGTGTGGAGGGCACCATCCTGGGCAGGGCTTGACATGCACAGGTTTGAGAAGGGGTCTCAGTGCTGTTGGGCAGCAGGGATTGCCTCGGGCCCTTCTGGATGTGCAGTCTGCTCTCTGTCAATCAGGATTAAGAAGCTGTGGGTGGGAGTCAGGTATTAACATGCACAGGACCTGGTAAAATCTGGAAGTAGACCTAAAAAGGGAAATTTGTTCTAAGGTAATTGAAGCTAAGTGAGTGAGTCACTGACTTCAAAATCTTGACTGGAAATGGGATGCAAGGTTCAGAATCAGGTATCAGTGATAGAGAGTGGGCTATTCCATCATCTGTTTGAAACTGTGACAAGAATCTAAATCTCTGAGAGCTGGAAATTCACTTTCATTGCCTTCATTCTTCAGATTTTGTCTTTTCACTGTGTTCATTTTGTGGTTTGGCACAGAGATGTTTTTACTTTTGATGTAGGTGGGGTTTCCTCTTCATCGTTTAACCCATAGAGTCACCATTTGTTATGGCAGCTGTCTTTTTTCCACTGGGTTTTCTTAGATTTTAAATATATGCAAATGGTTATTTCTGAANGTTTCCTCTTCATCGTTTAACCCATAGAGTCACCATTTGTTATGGCAGCTGTCTTTTTTCCACTGGGTTTTCTTAGATTTTAAATATATGCAAATGGTTATTTCTGAACATTCTCTTCTGTTCCCTTGGTGCATAAATCCATGTTTATGGCAGTACTATACCATCTGGATGATACTGTGATATGGCTTGAAATTTTAAAAGGCTGGCCTTCATCTTTCATCTTTGTACTTATTGAAGAGTATTTTTGCAGTTTGTGGTCCCCTTGAGATTCTTTATGACTTCTGGCAAGTTTTTTCTATTTCTGCAAACATTTCTATTGTACGCTTCATAATGAATTCATTAAATCTGTGGAACACTTTGAGTAACTTGGAAATATAGAGTACTGAGATTTCCAGTCCATGACTACTAGATTTATTTGTTTATTTTGGATTTCTTTTAGAAATGGTTAAGTAGTTTTCAGTGTATATGTTTCACCTCCTTGGTGAATTATTCCTAAATATTTCATCCATTTTTAATACAATAGTAAGTAAAATTGTTATGTGATTTTCTTTTCACATTGTTCATTGTGTATAGAAATGCAGCTGATTTGCACGTTGACTGTTGTATCTTGCAAGTTTGCTAAAACTGCTATTTGATGTGGCAGGAGGTTTCTTTGTGTCTGTATGGAATCTACAATTTATATACAAAAGACTTTATCCTCTAGTGAAGAAGGTAACTTTCTAATTTTTCACTTTGGAAAGCTTTGATTTCTTTTCTTCTGTAATTGCTCTGGTTAGGGGTTTCAGTCCTTTGTTCAACAGTGATGCAGTGTGTACATCGTTGCCTTCTTCCCGATCTCAGAAGAAAAGTTTTCAGTATTTCACCACTGAGTACATGTTCAGTTCAGTTCAGTTCAGTCCCTCAGTCGTGTCTGACTCTTTGTGACCCCATGAATCACAGCATGCCAGGCCTCCCTATCCATCAGCAACTCCCAGAGTTCACTCAGACTCACATCCATTGAGTCAGTGATGCCATCCAGCCATCTTATCCTGTGTCGTCCCATTCTCCTCCTGCCCCCAATCCCTCCTAGCATCAGAGTCTTTTCCAATGAGTCAACTCTTCACATGAGTTAGCCAAACTATTGGAGTTTCAGCTTTAGCATCATTCCTTCCAAAGAAACCCCAGGGCTGATCTCCTGGACTGGTTGGATCTCCTTGCAGTCCAAGGGACTCTCAAGAGTCTTCTCCAACACCACAGTTGAAAAGCATCAATTCTTCGGTGCTCAGCCTTCTTCACAGTCCAACTCTCATATCCATACATGATCACTGGAAAAACCATAGCCTTGACTAGACGGACCTTTGTTGGCAAAGTAATGTCTCTGCTTAGTACAGAGTTTAAGTGAAGTTGTTTTGTTGTGTAATCATCAGCTCTGGGCTTAAAAGAAAAAAGTTTGTCCTTTTGTCCTCCTTGATAATTCCAGACCACTCTCTATCCTCCTCGAGAGCCCCAGACCCCTTTCTCCTCCTCGGGTACCCCGGACTTCTCAACCTACCTAGGAATTGACTCTCTCAGCTCTTTGGCCAAAGAGAAGTTTGTTTATTAAAGTCCCAGAGGAAGTTTAACCTTTCCCCGAGTCCTCAGCCTGTCCTTCAACATGTATCATGTATTCTTTCACCTGCAGTGGTGCTGCAGCTCCATCAGACACAAAGGCAACGTTTGTATTCACAGCGCTCGCCATCTCCCTGCTATGAGTTTGTTGTTCTTGAGTGTGAGGAGCATGAGGTGGGCTGCCTTGCCCCCTCTTCTCTCTTTGTGGGCTTGGATCTATTGGCTACTCAATTCTTAGTCCATATAGATCAGAGCTGATGCCCCCAAGCGTCTAACCCCTGATCCAGTGCTGCTTTCATCACAGTTGTCATATTTGGAAGATAGAATCAGAAAATAGGAAAGTATGGGCTGCTCTTTAATTTTATCTGGCACCTCAGAACCTGTAATGAACTGTCTTAGTCACTGTCTGCCTCTTGATATTGCTCAGCCATTTCTGCTGTTCTCCTTTTGCTGCCATACATGTCAGGGTGTGTGGAATAGGCTGGTGGATTGGAACTTCTGTGCCTCTTACTTAGGAAAACTGTAAGGACAGCAGTCCAACAAAGGGAATATGTGTGAATCTTTCAGGCTCTTATCTTGGCATCTCTGGGTGGACCAAATAGTCCCATCCCAAGGTCTTAGGATATGAGACCCCCACATCTCATAGTTTTCCACTCTTGTACTCGTCCAACTAGTCTGGGAGTGTAGACTCTTTCTGACTTTGCTTTCTCCTTAGTTTGTATAATTTTTCCTTTTAAATTTGATTTCGAAGTATGTGGCTCTAGAGTCTGAAGTCATGTCCAGTTTCTTTGCTGTGGTAATCTTCCTGTGTTTACGGGGCAGCTCCTCCTGGACTCTCTGTGGTGTGGGTTTACTGGGTAAGAGAAAATTTTTAAAGGAGAATACTTTCCCTTATTGGTTGAAATATTTTCCTGCTGCATACAGAATTACCATTTGAAGCTACTTAGGGTAGTGGTCAGCATGTTCTGTGATATGAGAAAGCATCTGAAGACCTTGACCTGTACATGATTTTCTGGCTTTGAGTGATGTCAGAGAAGCGTGCGTGAAGGGCACTATGATAGTGTGTTGTTCACGTGTGCTATCACCATGCCCTTTGAGCCTCAACAAGAGGTGTAGGAACTTCTCCTGACAAGGGTATTGTCCAGGTTCACACCCTCATAGTTGTGAGGCTGTTGACTAAACTGTTGCTGATGCTGCATCTTGTCACCTGGGTGCTATGGATCATTTTGCCTCCACACTTAGTATTGTAGCAACTTAATGACAGAGCTTATGTAGTGGAGTGATAACTTCAGTGATGAACCATCCTTTGTTTTTTGTCAAGGCATAGCTACTTTCCTTTTTTTTTTGGTATTTGTATGCATTATAAATGATTGTCTTTTATTTTTGTCATTAAGTTTATATTTTATGTTACTCTTTGTATTTTATTTGCAATATGTGGGATGGTTGGTTAAGAAAGCTCCCCTACCCATATGGTGGAATTGATGATCAGTACTTTTTAGAGTTCTTTATGTATTCTCGATGTTAAACTATTATTGAATGTATGCTTGGCAATTTTTTGGTTTTATAGTGTACATTGTTTTTCCACTGCTGAGGTTGGTTTACTGCACAATATTTGATAATTAGGATGTGTGCAATTTACTTTTTTTATTTTTTATCCACTGTTGAGAATTATTTTTAGGTTATCTATACGAAATTATGGATGCTAGGCAGACTTATTGTGACAATCGTTTCACAGTATATGTATCAGTTAATTTTTTGTCTATAGCTTAAATTTACACAATGATATTTGTTATTGTAAGAGTTGCTTATAAAATCTCCTTTATGTCACTGTTTAAAGAGTTGGGTTTAGAAAGGGGAAATAATTAAAACACGTTGGATAAAAGAAACAATAACCCAGTTTATAATCATTTAAAGTGTCTTGTTCTTAAAAGGCTGTGGTTAGTGACCCAAATGATCCCATCCCTTAAGTCCTTCATCTCAGACACCCAGGTACTGACCCTAAGTTTGCTGTTTTGTAGGGTAAGAGTAGGGACTAGCCTGTGTCTACCCAGGCAGAGCTTTGTATTTTCAATATGAGACTAGTCCCATTCTTATTTCTTAAAACCAAGTTCCCAGATCCCTGAATTGCTTCACCCTCACTAACAGGATCTGAGCACAACATGCTGTGAAAAAGTTTGTATTGAGAATATACCCTTTTAGTGTTAAGAGGAAGTATCTTGGCTTCCAACATAACGAAACTTTTACCTGAGCAGTGTTACAGATGGTAATTTAATGCTGTCAAGGTAACAGGCCCCGCCCCCTCCGCGCCCCGCCCCTCCCACGAGCAGTGCGCACAGCGGGTCTCGCCCCGCCCCTGGTCTGAAGCCACGGCTCTAATACCAACAGGCCTTTCCCACAGAGCCGGAAGTTGGAGAGTGTGGAGCGGAGGTTCCCAATCGGCGCCAAAGCTTCCTTCTAGAGTAAGTTTGCAGAGCTCGCCACCCCTCCAGTCCCCACCTCCGCCCCCGTTCACTCGTCCTCATGGTGTGGGAATTGCCAGCGACCTGAAAACCCTGGCACCCAGAGCTCAGCCCCAAATAGGCTCTGCCCCTGCCGTTGCGGCCCAGTTATCTTTTCGTTTGGGTTTTAAGTGTTGCTGAGGCGGTTTCGGCCCTCGGTGCTCGTAGACCCCGCCTCTGGCGACATTTTCCTGCTTAAAACCCTTTTTGATCTCTGGCCTCGCCCAGTAAAGCCTTCTCTCGCGAGCTGGAGTCGCGCCCGCCCCGTCGCCTTCTCGACCGCTGGAAGCAGAGCCCAGATAGGCCGCGCGCCCTCTCCCTGGTCCTGGGATTCCGGAGAGCTGGCCCCGCTCCTCAGCCCCCTCCCTCCCACCCCCTCCGTCCTCGCGTCTCCTGAGGCCGGTCCTTCTGCTCCGCTGCAGCCTCCTTTCCTGTCAGCCCGTCCCCTCACCCCGCATAGGGTAGGAGGTCTGGGCCAGCCATGTGTGTCCCGTGCCCAATTCACCTCAGTCGGAAAAGGTGATATTCCGGTCCGGGGGCGTCTCATTCTGTCGCCCACTCAGAAAATTCAGGATACAGGAGGATCAGGAGAAGCAGAGTCAGAAGGACTGAAAGAAATAACTGAAACTGCGGAGAAAAGCATCAGGGTGAACCAATGGGAAAACAGAATGGCTGAGGGATTTGCAAAGGGTTAGTCAAGTCAAAGAGGTTAAGCCTTGACAATAGCCAAGTGAGTAAAATAGAGAAGTATTAATAAATTAGAAAGCCAGATCTCCAGGGACTGGAAAACAGCATAGGGAGAACTGCCCTGTCTTAGTGATAGGAGCGGGATGGCGAAGGGTGTTGAGGGACGTCAGAGGTGGAGAGTCCCCAACTGAGTTTTGGCCGGGTTTGAGTCCAGGCTTCTTGGGTTAGGGTCCCGAGTTGTGTTTTCACCCTGTTGGAGTCTCGCCACAAGGGTTTGAAGAACCAAAGCCACCCCATTTTGAAAAAAAAAAAAAAAGACTCCATTTTGTAAAAACTCCCAGGAAAGAGCTTCTTGGAAATCCCTTACCCCACCCCACTACTTGTGGACCAATCAGAACCAGTGGCCAGTCCGGGAAATGAAAACCAATCAGAACCCAACACCTAACCCTTCCACAGAAGGAAACCAATTAGATGTCTCCCAATGCAGACACTCCCATTTTTCAAATTTCTTGCCTGAGAATACCCTATATAAGCAATGTAACCGAGAGCTAAGGGCTCCTCCTTATAGCTGCTGCTATAAGGAGCCCCAGCTCGAGCTTGGTAGTAAAAACTCTCTTGCTTTCACCTCCCTGGTGGTCATTGGGAGATTTTGCGACTTGGACATAACAGGTTCAAGTCTCTATCTGAGGTGGCCTGTTTTATGGTGCTGGCAGAGAAAGGTCGGAGCAGAGGAAGAAAGGGCTGGAAGGAAGCATAGCCACATGGCCTGCCAGAGAGTGGGGAGGAAGGGAGAGTCACAGCGAGAGAAGGGGAGGAATCTGGAGCGCAGAGAGGGAGCCGAAATGGGGGAAGGAAGAGGCAGACATAGGTATGGATTTTTGAAAGACTCAGGAAGGTTGGGGAGAGAGCATTTCGAGGGGGAACGAATTGCAGCAGCCTGGGACAGGACACGTGTGAGGGAGGAAATAGGACAGGAACAGGAGAGCAGAGGGGGAGAAAAAGAGACACCGAGACCCAGATGAAATAGGGAGCTAGGTGAACAGAGGGTTAAGGTCGAGCCAAGTGTGGCCAGTTTTTGGATACAGATGATTTTTTTAGTTATACAGAGGAGGATGAGAATTTCAAAACTCCCGTCTATAAGGCTTGTGTCTTTTTTTATTACTTGTGGCAGAAGATGACTTTCATTTGCAAACCCTGCTGAGCCTGGGGCAGTGGCTTGATTCACTGAGTTGTGAGTGACCCCCTTCCCTTGTCCTCTCCTGAGATAGAGGTCAGGGAAGAAGAGACCTGGGGCAAGAAATGACTGACTCTAGAGTGTCACACTGTGGTAGCTTTTTTTTTGGATGAATTTTTTTGGTTATGCTGTGCCGTGGGCTCAGGAGTTGTGGCTCCCAGGTACTAAAGCACAGGCTCAGTAGTTGTGTACAGGCTTAGTTGCTTGTACTTGTGGGATCTTCCTAAACCAGGGATAGAACCCATGTCCCCTGCATTGTCAGGCAGATTCTTATCCACTGTATCATTATTGGTGTAGCATTTTTAAAGGAACAGGTTTTTTTTTTTTTTTTTTTTTAACGGGTTCACATTTTCTCCTTTCTCTGTGTATGGTGCTTTTTGTAGCTTGGAATAGGTCTTAATTCATTCAAGTTCTGTACTTATTTTTAACTTCAGAAATAAGCTTTTTTATTTTCCAGTATTCTAGTCTTATCATCCTTTTCTAAATATTATTCTCCACATTTTTTTAAACTTTGACACCAGGTTTTTAGATTAATAATAATTCACCGTATTTTTTCCAAATTTTTTTCAGATTCATTCCTTGCCTGAGTGCTTTCTTCCCTTCATCTCATACATTTGAAATTTTCTTTGGTAAGTAGTAAATGATCTTAGACAATTTTGTGCCATACTTAGCAAAAATGTCACCTCATTTATCAATTCTAATGAGGTAGATGAACTTAGAGTCTATTATACAGAGTGCAATAAGTCAGAAAGAGAAAGACAATCACTGTATATTAATGCATATATATGGAATTTAGAAAGATGGTACCAGTGATCCTACATGCCGGGCAACAAAGAGAGACACAGATGTAAAGAACAGACTTTTGGACTCAGTGGGAGAAGGTGAGGGTGGGATGATTTGAGAGAATAGCACTGAAACATGTAAATTACCATATGTAAAACAGAATGATCAGTGCAAGTTCTATGCACGAAGCAGGGCACCCAAAGCCAGTGCTCTGAAACAACCCAGAGAGATCTGGTGAGCAGGGAGGTGTAAGGGGGTTCAGAATGGGGGGGCTGCTGCTGCTGCTAAGTCATGTCAGTCGTGTCCGACTCTGTGTGACCCCATAGACAGCAGCCCAACAGGCTCCTCTGTCCCTGGGATTCTCCAGGCAAGAATTCTGGTGTGGGTTGCCATTTCCTTCTCCAGTGCATGAAAGTGAAAATGAAGTCGCTCAGTTGTGTCTGGCTCTTAGCGACCCCATGGACTGCAGCCTACCAGGCTCCACCATCCATGAGATTTTCCAAGCAGGAGTACTGGAGTGGGGTGCCATTGCCTTCAGACTGTTAATGAAGGAAAGGAATGTTTTAAAACTCAGAATGGCACCAAGCCCCTCATCCATAAGATGCATTTTGGGATAATCTTGGCATCAGATGATTCATCCCAGGCCATAAAGTGATTAACTTGAATGTTGTAGAAGGGCAGATTACCATGCAAATAGTTTTGTTTACATAGATTAGGGGACAGTATCTGAGTATAACATACTGGTTTGTGAAGTAGGTTCTGAGCCATTAGGCAGAACAGACTTGAAGACACAGTCTGGGGTAAATGCATAGTCCATTCACATAGCTTAAGACAAACACTTCCATAAGAAAAATGCCTTGGTTAACTCAAGGTTTGAGAATAGTTAACTTCAGGTAAAACCAGGTTTCATTATGGCAACAAAGTATGTTAAAAGAAACCTTCTTTTAAATTTGTATAGAGAAGGAAAAAAGTATGGCTAGTTTGTTTCCCTCCTGCCACTTAAGAGAGATAAAAATGTCTGACACTTGCAGCCTATTTCCTCCATTTGGAGACCCTGGCCTTCCTGCCTGTTACCCTCTCAGTCCCCTCTTTTCTTTTAGAAGAATTGTGTTGCCTAGGGAAAAGGGCCATTGTTCTCATTCCATAACTGCTTCTGAACTGAAACTGGGCATTGTCCCTAAATTGGTGAGGTAACATGTTCTCCTTACCCTCATACCGAAGATGTCTGATCCAGGGCCCCCAAATAGTACTTGGAACAAGCTGCTGCAGTAGCAGGAGCTTGAGCAACTATTGCAGGAAGGGGGACCCCTTCCTGGGGTGGAGAGCAATAGGGTAAGGGAACCCAGGAGAGCTGCTCTGCTGCGTGGGTCGAAGTCTTGGGTTTTATGGTGATGAGATTAGTTTCCAGGTGGTCTGTGGCCAATCATTCTAAATCGGAGTCTTTCCTGGTTGCGCACGCATCACTCAGCCAAGATGGATGCTAGCGAGAGGGATTCTGGGAAGTGAACAGACACTCCATGTCTCCTTTTAACCTTTCCCGAACTCTTCAGGTTGGTGGTGGCTCATTAGTTCCATATTCCTTATCAGGATCTGTCATAAAACAACTCATACAAATGGTTATTATGGTGCCTGGCCAGGGTGGGCGGTTTCAATCAGTGTGCTTCCTCTAACACAGCCATTTGCAACTTAAAAGCTTTCATGCAACTAGAAACATCCAGTTACACAGTTACAGATGCAGGGAGCAAACAGCAAAAACAAAACAATCAGAATTATTGTAAGTAAGATAGTTTTCCATCAAGGGGCACTAGTTAGTCAAAGCATCCACTCATAGCATAACATCTATAGTTCCCAAAGAGGAAACAAAGACTGCAGCCAAATAATCATATCAGTGAAGTACAGACCTTGCCCACTGAGTTTTAAGATGGGGTAAATTACCAGGCTTTTTTGGAAGCTCTGAAAATATAAAGCGATGAGTAAAGGCTAGACCCAGGGTGCATCTCCCTATCCAACCAAGGGGAAGCCATGCCCTTAGGTAAGAGTCACATACTCAATAGGTCCCGTTTGGAGCAAGCGAGCTGACTGAGATATCCAGTCCCAATTAGTGCCTGGCCAAACAAAGGGAGGACCTGAATTGGGGTTGGAAAACATGGGAATGATTACATTGCATACATCCTGAGGCAAGAATCTCAATCATTGTAATGAAGTTGTTGGCTGACTTTTGGGGATGGCTGTTTGTTCCCAGTGTAGAGGGGCAGTAGATACTAGATGTCCTTTATCAGGAGTTAGCCATATAACCTCATCCCATATTTGATAAACATCAGGTAAAAAACCATTAGATCCAGACCTATTTGCCTTATGTGTAGTGAAATAGTCATTAAACTGAGACAATGTATAATCAAAATTAAAAGTCTCATTATGTGCATAGTTAAAGTACAAAGTGTTGCACCAGTCCATTTTATTGTCGGTAGATGCCATCAGATGTAGAATCACGTTGATTGCTGTCAAAGGTATTCACAGACTTGGAGAAAGTTTTTTTCTTGAAGTGGAGATGTCCACCACAGGAAGCCTTTCATGATGAAGAGGTGAGCGCTCTGCAGACCCAGCAGTTAGACCAATTGTGGAAAGCAGTGAGGTGAGCCCAGGACAGGAAGTCATTGTCTTGAGGATCAAAGGGCACACTCAGGATTTTTGGAGCCAGCAGAAGTAGGCTCACATAGATTATCAAGCGCATCTGAAAGGTACAAAGTCAGAGCATAGAAAGTAAATACATAAAATGAAGTCACTTAGTTCTGGTCAGGGTGCCACCTCATAACTCAAGTGTGAGTTACCCATGAATCAATTCCTGGCACTTTGACAGCTGTGAAAGAAGAAAGAATTACCTGGTAAGGGCCTTCCCCGAGGGGCTCGAGGGATAGGCCCCCAGATCCCAATGTTTTTATGAAGACATAGATTCCTGGCTCAAATAGAGGCTTGCTTGACTCAGAGGCTGGGTCAGGAGTCATCTCCCAGAGTTCTGTTGTTGCCTGTTGAAAAGCTGAGAGCTGAGTTACATAACTAGTTAATTCCAAGGCTTCAGGGTCTATAACAATGCCTGTGCATAAGAAAGGCCTTCCATAAATACATTCAAAGCTAGACAGTCCTTCCCTTTTGGGGGCAGTTCAATCCCTCATTAAAGATATGGATGGGTAGGACTTTAATCCAATTGTCCTGTGTCTATTGAGTTAGTTTGTGCAGATGTCTTTTGATAATGTCATTAGATTTTTCAACTTTTCCTGAAGATTGGGGTCTGCAGGAACAGTGTAAGTGATACTCTATTTCTAGAGCTTTAGATACACCCTGAGTTACAGCAGCTTTAAATATGGAGCCATTGTCACTCGGAAGGCTTCGTGGCAGCCCAAACCTGAGGATAGTTTCATGGATTAAAATCTTTATAACCTCCTTAGCCTGCTAACTACAACAGGGAAATGCCTCAATCCATCCAGTAAAAGTATCTACCCAAACTTGTAAGCAAGAATGTCAATTAGCTTTTGGCATATGAGTAAAATCAATTTCCCAGTCTTCTCCAGGATACTTTCCACTTCGTTGTAATCCAGATATTGCTAGCTTTTCAGTCTTTGGGTTATTTTTCTGACAAACCTCACACTTTTTGATAATGTTCTTTAAAGTTTTCATTACATTTTTACCTTCAAATAAACGAGAAGCAATCTGGTAAGTACTCTCTGCACTCAAATGAAAACTCCGGTGTAAACCCTTAAGAATTTTCCATTGAGCATTTTCAGGAATTATTAATAGTCTATCCTGGGACTATAACCATCTTTTATTTGTAATCTTATTTCCTCTTTTCTCATATCTTTCTAATTCTTGCTCAGTATATTATGGTTTTCCCTGTTTCTCAGGACCTGTCTAGATCAAAGGCGTCTCCAGTGAAGGGGTTTCATAAAGTGCCAGCTCTTCTGGCTTGACAGCCAGCTGATTCCCTTCAGTTGCTTTACTCCCATCCCTGCTATGCCCTTTGCAGTACATAACAGCTACACAATATATAGCAGTTAAAAGTCTCTCAATCTCTCTGAAATGCTTCATAGGTTCTCCTGTTGCTGTTTTAAACTGTCTTTCTTCCCAATTGCAGTATGTAAAGTCAAATAAGCATACTTAGAATCCATGTAGATATTTACTCGCTGCCCTTTGCTTAACTCTAGAGCTCGGGTCAGAGCCACAAGCTCTGCTAACTGAGCACTGGTTCCCTGGGGGAGAGATTTTGTTTCTGAAACCTGTTCAGCATTCACCATGGTGTAACCTGCTTTATGTTTTCCATCCCGAACAAAAGAACTGCCATCTGTAAATATTTCCATGTCTGGATTGTCTAATAGGGTATCCATTATATCCTACCAAGCTGCATAGTTTAAAGTTAGAAATTCGCAACAATTGTGATCAGGTGTTTCATTTTCCTTCTTAGGAAGTAAAGTGGCAGGATTTAAGTGTCCACAGACTAAGCTTAGTTACTGGTCCTTCTCACAACAATGACTGATATTTAAGAAGCCTACTGTCTGTCATCCAAATATTAACCTTAGAATTTAAGATTTCATTCACATCATGAGAAGTCAGGACAGTAAGATTTTGTCGATTAATTATTTTTAAAGCTTCAGGTGCTAATAAAGCCACTGCCCCAATTACTCTTAGGCAGTGGGGCCACCCACATGAAATTACATCTAATTTTCTGCTAGATGAGCAATAGGTTGCCGGTGAGGCCCTCGGGGTAGTGTCAAAATTCCCAAGGCCATGCCTTTTCCTTCAGTGACAAACAAATTAAATCCTGACCCTGTGGGCAAGCTCAAAGAAGGAGTTTGCAGGAGGGCAGTCTCAAGAACCTTAAAAGCCTTTTGCATATCTGGAGACCAAAGCAGTTTGTCTGTTTGGGCCTGCTGAGTTTCAGCTATAAGTTTATATAAAGGTCGGGCAAGTTTCCCATAATCAGGAATCCAAATATGACAGTAGCCTGTGATTCTCAGAAATCTTCTCAATTGTCATAAAGTCATAGGTAGGGGATGATTTGGTATGGGTTTAATTTTCTCAGGGCCTATGGCCCTAGTCCCTTCTGTTATGATTAGGCCCAGATATCTAACAGATTGTTGACAAAGCTGAGCCTTTTCTCTTGATGCCTTGTAGCTGCAGCCTGACAGAAAGTTAAAGAAATCTTCTGAGGCTCCTGAACAAGCTTCCTCTGTCTCGGCACAGAGCAGAATATCATCTACATATTGTAACCCTACCGCTTCAGAGCTATTAAAGTTTTGTAGATCCCGTGACAAACTTTGTCCAAATAAATGAGGACTGTCACGAAATCCCGGGGACAAAACTGTCCAGGTTAACTGAGAAGCTGGCTGCATAGGGTTTTCAAAGGCAAATAGAAATTGAGTTTCCTCCGCCAAAGGCACAGAATAGAAAGCATCTTTCAAATCAATTACTGAGAAATATTTGGCTCGTTCAGCAATTTCAGACAATAGAGTATAAGGATTAGGCACCATGAGGTGTAAAGGAACTACAGCCTCATTTATTATTTGTAAATCTTGAACTAGTTTTCATTTACCATTTGATTTCTTTATACCCAAAATAGTGTTGCATGGACTGTTACAGGGAACTAATAGTTCCTGCTCCTTTAAATTTTCGATGATGTGTTTTAACTCTTAACCTCAGGTTTCAGTGGATACTGCTTCTTATGTGGAAATAATTATGTCTTTGAGCTTGACAATTACAGGAATAGCATTTTGTGCTCAACCCATAGATTTTCCATGAGCCCATACTCTAGGATTTACATTGTGTTCAACTAAAGGGAGAGAAAGGGAGGGGTCCATCTTTATGAAAACAGAGGCATGAACCTTGTTCAGTATATTCCTCGCCAAAAGGGGTGAGGGAGACTCTGGCACAATCAGAAACTCGTGTGAAAATAACACAGAATCTCAGTTACAGCGTAAAGAATAACTGAAATAATACCCTTTGGCCCATCCAGACAGTCCCATTACGGAAGCGGATCTGGAGCGAAGTGGGCCAGGGGCTTCAGTAAGCACTGAGTAAGTTGCCCAGTATCTAAAAGGAAATCGACGGATTGGTCCCCCACAGTTATTAATACCCAGGGTTCCTCAGGTGTAATTAGGAGAGGAGTTTGTGTGGGGACCACCAGGCACCTTCAATCCTGATTGTCTTGAGAATCTGACCCCAGGTGTCGTGACAACACAGTATTTTAAGAGAAACCTCCTTTTATATTTGTGTAAAGAAGGAAAAAATATACTGCTAGTTTGTTTCCTCCTGCTGCTTAAGAGAGATAAAAATGTCTGACACTTGCAGCCTATTTCCTCCCTTTGGAGACCCCTGGCCTTCCTGCCTGTTACCCTCTCAACATCAGGTAATAAAGTAGACATATTTTCAACTGTGGTTTTACCAAAGACATGAATTGTGTGTATGTGTTTATGTGTGCACACACAAATGGATATTTCTGGTCTCAGCTCTTTACCAGAGGATAATGGAGGTATGACATTAGATCTTGTGAAATTAAAGGCATTTCTTTGAGAAATGGGAAAATAAAAGAACATTTAACATGATAAAACCAACAAAATGCTTCATTCTTTCCTTTCAAAAAAAGAAGGGGGAAAAAAAAAACCCCACGTAGTTTAACCTAGTTTAACTGGTTAGTCTAATGGTCTGCTTTCTCCATTTTCTATGATCAGTGAAAGAAAGTGAGCTGTGCAGTGATTTGAAGATGTTTCCCTCAGGTCCCTTTGTGACTTTTCTGTACAAATGAGGAAGGATGGGCTGGATTGACCTGAAACCTTCTAACAGAGCCTCTCTCTTCATAATGAAAAAGATGGCTCAGATCCTATTTCCAAGCTGACCCGTTACAATGTTTTTTTGTACCAGTGGATATATATTTGCAATTCTGTATTTTTAAAATATTTTATTGCAATCGTATAATAAAGAACTATCTGCTTGGTATCAGTTTGACCCAATCTTGAAAGAAAAGTTTCTTTTGCTCAGATACATGACAGATGTTCCTGGTCTTAAATGGGATGGGCAATAAGGACTCAGCCTCCCAGTTCATTATTCAGTTATACCTGGTTCTCTTCACTCAGGTCAGACCTTCTCATAAATGGCTTCTCTCTGGGCCTGAGGGAGCCCACTTGTAACATGCAGATGAGAGACTAGACTGGAATCTCTGAGCGTGAGCAACACTGACCCCTGAAATAATTAGCCAAATTGGCTGTGTGTCTGTGTGTGGCAGTTCGGGTTTGGAGGAGGTTCTGGTGGTAATGAGAATTTTAAATAGATCCCAGTCCTCCTTGAATGAAAAAGGAAAAGCAAAACTGTAGGAATGTAGCATTTTTAAAGGAACAGGTTTTTTTTTTTTTTTTTTTTTAACGGGTTCACATTTTCTCCTTTCTCTGTGTATGGTGCTTTTTGTAGCTTGGAATAGGTCTTAATTCATTCAAGTTCTGTACTTATTTTTAACTTCAGAAATAAGCTTTTTTATTTTCCAGTATTCTAGTCTTATCATCCTTTTCTAAATATTATTCTCCACATTTTTTTAAACTTTGACACCAGGTTTTTAGATTAATAATAATTCACCGTATTTTTTCCAAATTTTTTTCAGATTCATTCCTTGCCTGAGTGCTTTCTTCCCTTCATCTCATACATTTGAAATTTTCTTTGGTAAGTAGTAAATGATCTTAGACAATTTTGTGCCATACTTAGCAAAAATGTCACCTCATTTATCAATTCTAATGAGGTAGATGAACTTAGAGTCTATTATACAGAGTGCAATAAGTCAGAAAGAGAAAGACAATCACTGTATATTAATGCATATATATGGAATTTAGAAAGATGGTACCAGTGATCCTACATGCCGGGCAACAAAGAGAGACACAGATGTAAAGAACAGACTTTTGGACTCAGTGGGAGAAGGTGAGGGTGGGATGATTTGAGAGAATAGCACTGAAACATGTAAATTACCATATGTAAAACAGAATGATCAGTGCAAGTTCTATGCACGAAGCAGGGCACCCAAAGCCAGTGCTCTGAAACAACCCAGAGAGATCTGGTGAGCAGGGAGGTGTAAGGGGGTTCAGAATGGGGGGGCTGCTGCTGCTGCTAAGTCATGTCAGTCGTGTCCGACTCTGTGTGACCCCATAGACAGCAGCCCAACAGGCTCCTCTGTCCCTGGGATTCTCCAGGCAAGAATTCTGGTGTGGGTTGCCATTTCCTTCTCCAGTGCATGAAAGTGAAAATGAAGTCGCTCAGTTGTGTCTGGCTCTTAGCGACCCCATGGACTGCAGCCTACCAGGCTCCACCATCCATGAGATTTTCCAAGCAGGAGTACTGGAGTGGGGTGCCATTGCCTTCAGACTGTTAATGAAGGAAAGGAATGTTTTAAAACTCAGAATGGCACCAAGCCCCTCATCCATAAGATGCATTTTGGGATAATCTTGGCATCAGATGATTCATCCCAGGCCATAAAGTGATTAACTTGAATGTTGTAGAAGGGCAGATTACCATGCAAATAGTTTTGTTTACATAGATTAGGGGACAGTATCTGAGTATAACATACTGGTTTGTGAAGTAGGTTCTGAGCCATTAGGCAGAACAGACTTGAAGACACAGTCTGGGGTAAATGCATAGTCCATTCACATAGCTTAAGACAAACACTTCCATAAGAAAAATGCCTTGGTTAACTCAAGGTTTGAGAATAGTTAACTTCAGGTAAAACCAGGTTTCATTATGGCAACAAAGTATGTTAAAAGAAACCTTCTTTTAAATTTGTATAGAGAAGGAAAAAAGTATGGCTAGTTTGTTTCCCTCCTGCCACTTAAGAGAGATAAAAATGTCTGACACTTGCAGCCTATTTCCTCCATTTGGAGACCCTGGCCTTCCTGCCTGTTACCCTCTCAGTCCCCTCTTTTCTTTTAGAAGAATTGTGTTGCCTAGGGAAAAGGGCCATTGTTCTCATTCCATAACTGCTTCTGAACTGAAACTGGGCATTGTCCCTAAATTGGTGAGGTAACATGTTCTCCTTACCCTCATACCGAAGATGTCTGATCCAGGGCCCCCAAATAGTACTTGGAACAAGCTGCTGCAGTAGCAGGAGCTTGAGCAACTATTGCAGGAAGGGGGACCCCTTCCTGGGGTGGAGAGCAATAGGGTAAGGGAACCCAGGAGAGCTGCTCTGCTGCGTGGGTCGAAGTCTTGGGTTTTATGGTGATGAGATTAGTTTCCAGGTGGTCTGTGGCCAATCATTCTAAATCGGAGTCTTTCCTGGTTGCGCACGCATCACTCAGCCAAGATGGATGCTAGCGAGAGGGATTCTGGGAAGTGAACAGACACTCCATGTCTCCTTTTAACCTTTCCCGAACTCTTCAGGTTGGTGGTGGCTCATTAGTTCCATATTCCTTATCAGGATCTGTCATAAAACAACTCATACAAATGGTTATTATGGTGCCTGGCCAGGGTGGGCGGTTTCAATCAGTGTGCTTCCTCTAACACAGCCATTTGCAACTTAAAAGCTTTCATGCAACTAGAAACATCCAGTTACACAGTTACAGATGCAGGGAGCAAACAGCAAAAACAAAACAATCAGAATTATTGTAAGTAAGATAGTTTTCCATCAAGGGGCACTAGTTAGTCAAAGCATCCACTCATAGCATAACATCTATAGTTCCCAAAGAGGAAACAAAGACTGCAGCCAAATAATCATATCAGTGAAGTACAGACCTTGCCCACTGAGTTTTAAGATGGGGTAAATTACCAGGCTTTTTTGGAAGCTCTGAAAATATAAAGCGATGAGTAAAGGCTAGACCCAGGGTGCATCTCCCTATCCAACCAAGGGGAAGCCATGCCCTTAGGTAAGAGTCACATACTCAATAGGTCCCGTTTGGAGCAAGCGAGCTGACTGAGATATCCAGTCCCAATTAGTGCCTGGCCAAACAAAGGGAGGACCTGAATTGGGGTTGGAAAACATGGGAATGATTACATTGCATACATCCTGAGGCAAGAATCTCAATCATTGTAATGAAGTTGTTGGCTGACTTTTGGGGATGGCTGTTTGTTCCCAGTGTAGAGGGGCAGTAGATACTAGATGTCCTTTATCAGGAGTTAGCCATATAACCTCATCCCATATTTGATAAACATCAGGTAAAAAACCATTAGATCCAGACCTATTTGCCTTATGTGTAGTGAAATAGTCATTAAACTGAGACAATGTATAATCAAAATTAAAAGTCTCATTATGTGCATAGTTAAAGTACAAAGTGTTGCACCAGTCCATTTTATTGTCGGTAGATGCCATCAGATGTAGAATCACGTTGATTGCTGTCAAAGGTATTCACAGACTTGGAGAAAGTTTTTTTCTTGAAGTGGAGATGTCCACCACAGGAAGCCTTTCATGATGAAGAGGTGAGCGCTCTGCAGACCCAGCAGTTAGACCAATTGTGGAAAGCAGTGAGGTGAGCCCAGGACAGGAAGTCATTGTCTTGAGGATCAAAGGGCACACTCAGGATTTTTGGAGCCAGCAGAAGTAGGCTCACATAGATTATCAAGCGCATCTGAAAGGTACAAAGTCAGAGCATAGAAAGTAAATACATAAAATGAAGTCACTTAGTTCTGGTCAGGGTGCCACCTCATAACTCAAGTGTGAGTTACCCATGAATCAATTCCTGGCACTTTGACAGCTGTGAAAGAAGAAAGAATTACCTGGTAAGGGCCTTCCCCGAGGGGCTCGAGGGATAGGCCCCCAGATCCCAATGTTTTTATGAAGACATAGATTCCTGGCTCAAATAGAGGCTTGCTTGACTCAGAGGCTGGGTCAGGAGTCATCTCCCAGAGTTCTGTTGTTGCCTGTTGAAAAGCTGAGAGCTGAGTTACATAACTAGTTAATTCCAAGGCTTCAGGGTCTATAACAATGCCTGTGCATAAGAAAGGCCTTCCATAAATACATTCAAAGCTAGACAGTCCTTCCCTTTTGGGGGCAGTTCAATCCCTCATTAAAGATATGGATGGGTAGGACTTTAATCCAATTGTCCTGTGTCTATTGAGTTAGTTTGTGCAGATGTCTTTTGATAATGTCATTAGATTTTTCAACTTTTCCTGAAGATTGGGGTCTGCAGGAACAGTGTAAGTGATACTCTATTTCTAGAGCTTTAGATACACCCTGAGTTACAGCAGCTTTAAATATGGAGCCATTGTCACTCGGAAGGCTTCGTGGCAGCCCAAACCTGAGGATAGTTTCATGGATTAAAATCTTTATAACCTCCTTAGCCTGCTAACTACAACAGGGAAATGCCTCAATCCATCCAGTAAAAGTATCTACCCAAACTTGTAAGCAAGAATGTCAATTAGCTTTTGGCATATGAGTAAAATCAATTTCCCAGTCTTCTCCAGGATACTTTCCACTTCGTTGTAATCCAGATATTGCTAGCTTTTCAGTCTTTGGGTTATTTTTCTGACAAACCTCACACTTTTTGATAATGTTCTTTAAAGTTTTCATTACATTTTTACCTTCAAATAAACGAGAAGCAATCTGGTAAGTACTCTCTGCACTCAAATGAAAACTCCGGTGTAAACCCTTAAGAATTTTCCATTGAGCATTTTCAGGAATTATTAATAGTCTATCCTGGGACTATAACCATCTTTTATTTGTAATCTTATTTCCTCTTTTCTCATATCTTTCTAATTCTTGCTCAGTATATTATGGTTTTCCCTGTTTCTCAGGACCTGTCTAGATCAAAGGCGTCTCCAGTGAAGGGGTTTCATAAAGTGCCAGCTCTTCTGGCTTGACAGCCAGCTGATTCCCTTCAGTTGCTTTACTCCCATCCCTGCTATGCCCTTTGCAGTACATAACAGCTACACAATATATAGCAGTTAAAAGTCTCTCAATCTCTCTGAAATGCTTCATAGGTTCTCCTGTTGCTGTTTTAAACTGTCTTTCTTCCCAATTGCAGTATGTAAAGTCAAATAAGCATACTTAGAATCCATGTAGATATTTACTCGCTGCCCTTTGCTTAACTCTAGAGCTCGGGTCAGAGCCACAAGCTCTGCTAACTGAGCACTGGTTCCCTGGGGGAGAGATTTTGTTTCTGAAACCTGTTCAGCATTCACCATGGTGTAACCTGCTTTATGTTTTCCATCCCGAACAAAAGAACTGCCATCTGTAAATATTTCCATGTCTGGATTGTCTAATAGGGTATCCATTATATCCTACCAAGCTGCATAGTTTAAAGTTAGAAATTCGCAACAATTGTGATCAGGTGTTTCATTTTCCTTCTTAGGAAGTAAAGTGGCAGGATTTAAGTGTCCACAGACTAAGCTTAGTTACTGGTCCTTCTCACAACAATGACTGATATTTAAGAAGCCTACTGTCTGTCATCCAAATATTAACCTTAGAATTTAAGATTTCATTCACATCATGAGAAGTCAGGACAGTAAGATTTTGTCGATTAATTATTTTTAAAGCTTCAGGTGCTAATAAAGCCACTGCCCCAATTACTCTTAGGCAGTGGGGCCACCCACATGAAATTACATCTAATTTTCTGCTAGATGAGCAATAGGTTGCCGGTGAGGCCCTCGGGGTAGTGTCAAAATTCCCAAGGCCATGCCTTTTCCTTCAGTGACAAACAAATTAAATCCTGACCCTGTGGGCAAGCTCAAAGAAGGAGTTTGCAGGAGGGCAGTCTCAAGAACCTTAAAAGCCTTTTGCATATCTGGAGACCAAAGCAGTTTGTCTGTTTGGGCCTGCTGAGTTTCAGCTATAAGTTTATATAAAGGTCGGGCAAGTTTCCCATAATCAGGAATCCAAATATGACAGTAGCCTGTGATTCTCAGAAATCTTCTCAATTGTCATAAAGTCATAGGTAGGGGATGATTTGGTATGGGTTTAATTTTCTCAGGGCCTATGGCCCTAGTCCCTTCTGTTATGATTAGGCCCAGATATCTAACAGATTGTTGACAAAGCTGAGCCTTTTCTCTTGATGCCTTGTAGCTGCAGCCTGACAGAAAGTTAAAGAAATCTTCTGAGGCTCCTGAACAAGCTTCCTCTGTCTCGGCACAGAGCAGAATATCATCTACATATTGTAACCCTACCGCTTCAGAGCTATTAAAGTTTTGTAGATCCCGTGACAAACTTTGTCCAAATAAATGAGGACTGTCACGAAATCCCGGGGACAAAACTGTCCAGGTTAACTGAGAAGCTGGCTGCATAGGGTTTTCAAAGGCAAATAGAAATTGAGTTTCCTCCGCCAAAGGCACAGAATAGAAAGCATCTTTCAAATCAATTACTGAGAAATATTTGGCTCGTTCAGCAATTTCAGACAATAGAGTATAAGGATTAGGCACCATGAGGTGTAAAGGAACTACAGCCTCATTTATTATTTGTAAATCTTGAACTAGTTTTCATTTACCATTTGATTTCTTTATACCCAAAATAGTGTTGCATGGACTGTTACAGGGAACTAATAGTTCCTGCTCCTTTAAATTTTCGATGATGTGTTTTAACTCTTAACCTCAGGTTTCAGTGGATACTGCTTCTTATGTGGAAATAATTATGTCTTTGAGCTTGACAATTACAGGAATAGCATTTTGTGCTCAACCCATAGATTTTCCATGAGCCCATACTCTAGGATTTACATTGTGTTCAACTAAAGGGAGAGAAAGGGAGGGGTCCATCTTTATGAAAACAGAGGCATGAACCTTGTTCAGTATATTCCTCGCCAAAAGGGGTGAGGGAGACTCTGGCACAATCAGAAACTCGTGTGAAAATAACACAGAATCTCAGTTACAGCGTAAAGAATAACTGAAATAATACCCTTTGGCCCATCCAGACAGTCCCATTACGGAAGCGGATCTGGAGCGAAGTGGGCCAGGGGCTTCAGTAAGCACTGAGTAAGTTGCCCAGTATCTAAAAGGAAATCGACGGATTGGTCCCCCACAGTTATTAATACCCAGGGTTCCTCAGGTGTAATTAGGAGAGGAGTTTGTGTGGGGACCACCAGGCACCTTCAATCCTGATTGTCTTGAGAATCTGACCCCAGGTGTCGTGACAACACAGTATTTTAAGAGAAACCTCCTTTTATATTTGTGTAAAGAAGGAAAAAATATACTGCTAGTTTGTTTCCTCCTGCTGCTTAAGAGAGATAAAAATGTCTGACACTTGCAGCCTATTTCCTCCCTTTGGAGACCCCTGGCCTTCCTGCCTGTTACCCTCTCAACATCAGGTAATAAAGTAGACATATTTTCAACTGTGGTTTTACCAAAGACATGAATTGTGTGTATGTGTTTATGTGTGCACACACAAATGGATATTTCTGGTCTCAGCTCTTTACCAGAGGATAATGGAGGTATGACATTAGATCTTGTGAAATTAAAGGCATTTCTTTGAGAAATGGGAAAATAAAAGAACATTTAACATGATAAAACCAACAAAATGCTTCATTCTTTCCTTTCAAAAAAAGAAGGGGGAAAAAAAAAACCCCACGTAGTTTAACCTAGTTTAACTGGTTAGTCTAATGGTCTGCTTTCTCCATTTTCTATGATCAGTGAAAGAAAGTGAGCTGTGCAGTGATTTGAAGATGTTTCCCTCAGGTCCCTTTGTGACTTTTCTGTACAAATGAGGAAGGATGGGCTGGATTGACCTGAAACCTTCTAACAGAGCCTCTCTCTTCATAATGAAAAAGATGGCTCAGATCCTATTTCCAAGCTGACCCGTTACAATGTTTTTTTGTACCAGTGGATATATATTTGCAATTCTGTATTTTTAAAATATTTTATTGCAATCGTATAATAAAGAACTATCTGCTTGGTATCAGTTTGACCCAATCTTGAAAGAAAAGTTTCTTTTGCTCAGATACATGACAGATGTTCCTGGTCTTAAATGGGATGGGCAATAAGGACTCAGCCTCCCAGTTCATTATTCAGTTATACCTGGTTCTCTTCATTCAGGTCAGACCTTCTCATAAATGGCTTCTCTCTGGGCCTGAGGGAGCCCACTTGTAACATGCAGATGAGAGACTAGACTGGAATCTCTGAGCGTGAGCAACACTGACCCCTGAAATAATTAGCCAAATTGGCTGTGTGTCTGTGTGTGGCAGTTCGGGTTTGGAGGAGGTTCTGGTGGTAATGAGAATTTTAAATAGATCCCAGTCCTCCTTGAATGAAAAAGGAAAAGCAAAACTGTAGGATGGAGGAAGAATCACAGGCTCAGAATTAGTTGACTTCTAAGAATAAGGCTAAATCTGAAGGGAGATTTTTTTTTTTTTTAAATGTCCTGACGTTCAGACCTCCACTGGCTTTCATTTGTTCTTGGGTCAAAAGCTTGACTCCTCGCTGTGTCTCCACAGCCCTGACAGCTCAGGGCTCTGTCAGTGTCTCCAGCCTCACCCTGGGAGTTGACTCTTTGCTCATGGTTCAGCCTGTCCCGGTCTCATTTACCTTTTCTCTGTTTCCAAATACCAAAACCATTTCTGTCTGACATTGTAGTTCCTTTCCTCACCATCAGGTCACCATGCCTCAGGCCCTTTTTCACCCTTCAAGTCTAAGCACAGAGAGGTCTCCCCATCCCCTCCTAACAGTCTCTCTCATGTTCAGTTCAGTTCAGTCGCTCAGTCGTGTCCGACTCTGAGACCCCATGAATCGCAGCATGCCAGGCCTCCCTGTCCATCACCATCTCCCGGAGTTCACTCAGACTCAGGTTCATCGAGTCAGTGATGCCATCCAGCCATCTCATCCTCGGTCGTCCCCTTCTCCTGCTGCCCCCAATCCTTCTCAGCATCAGAGTCTTTTCCAATGAGTCAGCTCTTGAATGAGGTAGCCAAAATACTGGAGTTTCAGCTTTAGCATCATACCCTCCAAAGAAATCCCAGGGCTGATCTCCTTTAGAATGGACCATTTGGATCTCCTTGCAGTCCAAGGGACTCTCAAGAGTCTTCTCCAACACCACAGTTCAAAGCATCAATTATTTGGCGCTCAGCCTTCTTCACATCCAACTCTCACATGCATACATTACCACAGGAAAAATCATAGCCTTGACTAGACGGACCTTAGTCAGCAAAGTAATGTCTCTGCTTTTGAATATACTATCTAGGTTGGTCATAACTTTCCTTCCAAGGAGTAAGCGTCTTTTAATATCATGGCTGCAGTCACCATCTGCAGTGATTTTGGAGGCCAAAAAAATTAAGTCTGACACTGTTTCCACTGTTTTCCCATCATGAAGTGATGGGACTGGATGTCTTGATCTTCGTTTTCTGAATGTTGAGCTTTAAGCCTACTTTTTCGCTTTCCTCTTTCACTTTAATCAAGAGGCTCTTGAGTTCTTCTTCACTTTCTGCCATAAGGGTGGTATCATCTGCTTATCTGAGGTTATTGATATTTCTCCCGGCAATCTTGATTACAGCTTATGTTTCTTCTAGCTCAGCGTTTCTCATGATGTACTCTGCATAGAAGTTAAATAAACAGGGTGACAGTATATAGCCTTGACGTACTCCTTTTCCTATTTGGAACCAGTCTGTTGTTCCATGTCCAGTTCTAACTGTTGCTTCTTGACCTGCATACAGATTTCTCAAAAGGCAGGTTAGATGATCTGGTATTTCCATCTCTTTCAGAATTTTCCACAGTTTATTGTGATCCACACAGTCAAAGGCTTTGGCATAGTCAATAAAGCAGAAGTAGATGTTCTTCTGGAACTCTCTTGCTTTTTCCATGATCCAGCAGATGTTGGCAATTTGATCCCTGGTTCCTCTGATTTTTCTAAAACCAGCTTGAACAAAAGGGATTTCACGGTTCACATATTGCTGAATCCTGTCTTGGAGAATTTTGAGCATTACTTTACTAGCATGTGACATGAGTGCAATTGTGTGATAGTTTGAGCATTTTTTGGCATTGCCTTTCCTTGGAATTGGAATGAAAACTGACCTTTTGCAGTCCTGTGGCCACTGCTGAGTTTTCCAAATTTGCTGGCATATTGAGTGCAGCACTTTCACAGCATCATCTTTAAGGATTTGAAACAGCTACACTGGAATTCCATCACCTACCCAGGTTTATTGCCTGTGTATCAGTTGCCATCAGCAGAAATTAATGCCCTTCTTCATGGGTTATTTTGAGTCCTTCCTGGTTCCCCCTTTTTTAGGGCTCATAGTGTTCCTCTTCTTCCCAGCATGGCTGCAGTACCTGTTACTGGAAATGTCTGTAGATGACAGGACTATGGGTTGGGCTGAATAATCCTCAGGAAAGATCAGGAGAACAAGGCAGGTGATGAAAATATTTCCCATGTTCTGGACATTTCTGCTGTAATTGCTCTTTACCCCATGTGACTACTTAATTACTCAAAAGATGAGCCAAGAAATACAGGAAGTCCTGAAAAGCCCTACAGAACTGGTGTCCTCAAGTAGTGGGCTAAGATGTCCCCTTGTTTCGTCTGCTGGGTTTCATTCTCTGCAGCCCCCAGATCTAAGCTCTGTCCATACAGGACCATCGTGGATATCTAGGAGTTCATGTGCTTAGTGTCTGCGTTGTGATTTCAGTGCGCTGAGGATGAGCAGAAATCCAAAACCTAATGGGGCAGAAAGGAGACCTGCCCCTCTGCTCCCCCCAAGAGCTAGAATACCTTCCAAGCAGGTGTGGGTGTAGAAAACAGGAGACAGTGAAACCTACAGACCCTTGCTTTGAGACTTCCTCATCTCAAATGCCTTTGTACGTGGACTCCATAATGTCCCCAGGTGGTGGCAGACTTTCGCAGGAGGGCCAGTCTCTTGATTTTCATACTGCATGTGCAGTGTCCTTTGGGTGGTAGCTTGTGGGCACTCCTCTTGTGACCCCCTTTGCCAGAAAACCCCTGTGTGCTTTAGTCTTGCTTAGTCCAGTCATCAGGGAGGAGAGGTAGACAAATGGGGAAAGCGGAGGGAGCCTGGTGGGGTCTGCAGGAGGCTTGTGGCAGTACTTGGAGACATCAAGGTGAGCCCAGTGAATGGAGTGTGCGCCCATCCCAAGTGTAGTTGCAGAACAAGGGGTGTGTGGATCTGTTGGAAGAGAATGTCTCCGTTCAGGCTGGAGCACATGGAAGTGGGTTTGTTGGAGAGCCCGCATGGAGTGGTTTGAGGTTCTACTGCCTGAGGTCGTGTTCCCCGGGACAGCAGTGCTGAGGCTGACGTGTGCCTGCACAGGTTTGATTTGACAACTCATAACCACACGTGAGCAGCAATGAAGGGCATGGAATTCAGCCAAGAGAAGTCTTTTCCACTGTTAGAACTGTGGCCTGGGCTGAGCCTACAGGCACCTGTGGGTGCAGGAAGATGGGAGCCTTGGGCTTGAGGGGCTGGTTCCAGCAGGTGCCCCCAGCATCCACTCCACTCCCTGGGTTTTGTTGGCTCTTTTATCAGGCAGGCAACGTAGAGTAACAGGGAAAATCTCAAGTCATTTTTTGCATCTACTTTGGTATCATTGTGTACTTGGGCTTGCCGGTGCAGAAACGTTCATGTGCATTTGGGAAGATACCAAGAGAATCTGAAGTGTTTCTTTGGAAGATGCCGAGTTCTCAGTGGGCCATGTGCATCACTGGAATTATCCCTCTTTATCATAGTCTTTGGAGATTTCAATGTTTGACCTGGATCACTCACTGTAAATGAAAATATGGTGTATTGTGTCTGTGGATCCTTGCATGTCCTCTTTTGTATTTTGCCTCATGCATGAGCTTTCAGGGCTTGGAATGCTTTGTGTTTGTATAAGAGGGTTAGAGGCTCATTGTGGGCTCTGTGGACACTCTGTTGGACACCATGAAAGTTTGTATGTTTGTTTGAGTCCTGCTGGGAAAATAGGAGTACTAACTTTAAGATCACAGAATGCTTGTTATATGGTGATCCTGCTCAGTAGGGATCTCTGGGCCCAACCTGAGAAGAGTCATAATGTCCTGTGATGTAGGGGAGGATGGCTCCAAAAATCAGAGGGCAGCGATGCCGCAGTGATTGGAGCCTGGAGACTTGTCCTCTAGAAGATGTAGCTGCAACTGTCTTGCTGCCAGGCTGGGTTCTGTGTTATCCACTCCTGTCCCTCCCAAAATAAGCACACATACAGCACAGTACAGAAAACACGGAATCTTAACTGCACTGTTGGTGGTGATGTAAATGCTACTGCTTTGTTGGAAAATAAAACGGAAGTTCCTTAACAAATTAACATAGAAAAGGCCTACAGTCTGTCAAACCCATTTCTCACAGATATCCAAAGGAAGAGCAATCAGTTTTTCAGGGATATGTCCGAAGTCCAATGAGTGTGACTGCATTTGCAGTAGTCTCTTGACAAAAGAATAGGTTACAAAAGTGTGGTATAGAAATATTTATTATATACTGTATATTCATGAACTATTTTTTTCTCTGTATATAAATATAAAAAGCAAGAATCCTGCATTTATGCCAGAATGAATGAACTTAGAGAACATTATGCCAAGTTAAATAAATAAGCCTGAAAAAGGAGGACAGACACAATGTGGAAACTAGAATTGTCAAACTCATAGAGCCATCGAGTAATAAGGCTTTTACCAGGAGCTGGGTGGAGGGGGAAATGGGGCACTGGTAGTCGAAGAGTAGAGATTTTCTCTTGTAAAATAAGTAAGGTCTGGGGATCTGAGGTACTGCATGCTGCCGGTAGTGTTTCTACATCCTTGAAATTCGCCCAGAGAGAAAGAATACAGTGTAGTCATAGGTGGAAGTGTAACTTATTCAATGATATTAATTATTCAGTGTATGAGTCTATCACATGATCACTTTGTACACAGTACATTTATCCATTTTTGTTAGTTACACCTTAGTAAGGCTGGGAAAGAAAAAGAGTTGGGGGTGGGGTGCTTTTCTCCTCTGAATGGTGCTCAGTCCAGGCTTCACGTTTCATTGATGATGCATTTTGCATACACATGTGCCAGAGTCCAGCTCCAGCAGCCAAGGAATCAGCCTGAAGAGATGAGCAGTGTTGGTGGAGAATGATGCAGCCTCTGACTCAAGGTACTAGACTGCATGTTTATTTCAAGCTTCAGGTTCTCTTTTATATTTTAACAAAAGCATTAGGTCAGAGGTTTAGAATTTTCCGTTTTCCCCTCACCCAGATTTATTGTCTCTATAAAACATTGTTGCCCTTCAAACAGAGTTTCTGCTTCAGCGATTCTCTCAGAATCCTGGTTACTTTAATTTGTGATTACACTGTAACTCATGCTTATGTCTGGGCTGCATAACACATTCCTCAGTTTATTTCTTATCTTTCTAAATCCTGTTTGCCCCTAGCATCCTAAGTTCACTATCTCCTAAGAAGGCTTTAGCTATTAGTATCTCTGAAATTCGTAATCTGTATAAACTATAGTAAAACATGCTAGCACTACCACATTGCTTAAATCTTTAGCTTCTAACTATTCTTAATTATTCCGAAATCCTAAATTCAGCAAACTTCCTTTGCCATAAACATTTTCCTCACAAATAGGTCTCAGATGACAATCCTTTCCATGGCCTCAAGCTGTGGCCTACTTGGTCATCCTGGAACACTCTTTGTAAAGATCCTTGAACGTAGGTCAGTGGTTAACTTTATGGATTATTCTCTGGGCACAAGTGCAGAAGGCTTTGTGCCTTCTCATGCTCCTCTCAAGGGCAATAAGCACCTTAACCTTCTTTTCAGTCAACTCAACCGAGGAAAGGAAAAAACAAGTCAGAATCATAAGATCTAACTCCTTCATCCCAGGTCCGTGCCTGCAGGACGAGGAGAGGGAGTTAGGGCCGTGCCTCCATTTTGTCAGTAATGTCTAACACAGCTCCCAACACAGATGTTTTGTACCCTCTGACCAGAGATTCCCCTTCAGGTGGTTTGTGTTGGTCCACAGCTCAAGACTGTTTAAGATGCCCCATTGATTCCAGTCTGGATCCCTCACTGAGCATCAGGACTCTTGAGTCCTCCCAGTCCTGAGGGCTGAGATCTGGGCTGAGGAGGGGATGCTCCGTCCTGAGTGGGGATGGATTAGGGCTTGCTGTGTGGCCTGAAGGAGATTGCCTGGTCAGCGGAGGTGCCCCCTGCTTCTGTGTACATGAGGCCTCAGCAGGAAGGGAGTGTGATCTGAGGGAAAGTGTGGGAAAGACCCGTGTTGGTCTCTGTGCAAGTTGACTATTCTGAGTCCCTCCTGAGACAGTGGCCACAGGGAACTGTCTGTTCCTCATGGTGAGGGCGTCCCTGTGTCTGTGTGGATGGGGGCTCAGGAAGGGGATGTGTTGACTCTAAGCATTAAACAGCATGTTTTCAACTTTCATGATAGACCTTTGAAGACTCGTGTTTCCTGAGGAAGCCCTGAAAGTAAGGAAGAGGAAAGAAAAGGAGTGAGCCATGGCTCTTTCTCAGGTAAGGTCATATTTGGTCTGTCCTTCCTGAAATGCCCTTCTCTAGACTCACTAATCATGTCTGACTCTGGAGTGTCCTATCTGCCTCCTGTACATGCATCCTCACCCGGGGCCTTCCCTCAGGCCTTGTCGTCTCCACTTAGATCCCGTCTCCACATGACACGGTGACCTGGCCCTTGTGAGGAGGCTCCCCTGGGTACCGTCCTGGGCAGGGCTTCTCACCCATGGGTTGGAGAAGGGGTCTCAGTGCTGTTGGGCAGCAGGGATTGCTTAGGGCCTATCTGGATGCGCTGTCTGCTCTCTGTCAACCATGGTAAGGAAACTGCACGTGGAACCAGGTGTTTGTATGCACAATAGCTGGTTAAATCTGGGAATCAGATCAGTTGAGCCTGTCCTTTACCTTTTGTGTATCTTGACATCCTTGTGAATATACCTTACATATACACAAAGAATTATTTCTGAGTACTGTGTTCTGTTCAGTTGGTTTATTTGTCTGTTTTTATACCAGTACCAGGTCACCTTGATTACCTTGTAATAGGTGTTGAAATAGAAAGACCTCCATCTTCCTTCTTCAAGAGTTTTGCTGTTTGCTCTTTGAATAATTTTATGACTTTCACGATGTTTTATTCTGCTTCTACAAAGATTGTCATGGCAGTTTTGATAATAGGTTAATTGGTTGATTGACTGACCCTTTGTGTGGTTATTAAAGAATCTTTTTGATATTACATGTTTCTGTTGTAATCTTTATGATTTTTACTGATGAAACTTTGTCATGTAGGAAAGAAAGTACATTTACTTCTTTTACAATTTGGGGACCTTTGATTTCCTCTTCTCATCTAATTGCTCTAAGGGTTTCAGTGCTTTTCTGAAGTGTAGGCAGAGTGTGCGTCCTTGCCTTCTTCTTGACCTCAGAGGAAAAGCTTTCATTCTTTCCCCATTGCTGTGATCTTTGCATAATGGCATTTATAATGTTGATGTTGGTATAATTTATTGTTTGTAGTTTGTTGAGTGTTCCATCTTGAAAGATTGTCAAATTGTTGTTGAATGTTTTTTTCTGCATCGAGTTGATCCTGGTTTTTTCCTCCCCTTTAATCTGTCAAGGTAGTGTGTCATATTAATTGATTTTTGTATGTTGACTTCTCCTTGCCTTATATGAATAAAATCCACTTGGTCATAGTGTCAGATCTTTGATTTATTTATTTAAATTATTTTAATTGAAGGATAATTGCTTTACAGAAGTTGTTATTTTCTGTCAAACACCAACATGAATCAGCCATAGGTATACATATATCCCCTCCCTCCCATCTTCCTCCATTTCCCACCCCTGTAGATTGTTAGAGAGCCCCTGTTTGAGTCCCTGAGTTAGTCAGCAAATTCACATTGGCTCTCTACTTAAAATATGGCAATGTAAGTTTCCATGTTACTGTCTCCATACATCTCACCCTCTCCTTCCTCCCCTTCCACTTCCATCTGTTCTCTGTGTCTGTTTCTCCAGATGTTTTTAATACGTGTTGAAGTTGATTTGCAACTATTTTAATTTTGCATCAATATTCATCAGGGGATTGGTTTCTAATTTTCCTTTCTTGTGTCTTTGGTAAATCAGCAAACTAGTAGAACCATGCTTGCTCCATAGAATTAGCAGGATTAGTGGTAATTCTTCTGTAAATGTTTGGTAGAATTTGGTCCTGTATTTTTCTTAGAGGTTTCTGAGTACTTTTTAAATCTCTAGTTATAATGGGCTTCCCTGGTGACTCAAATCATAAAGAATCTGCCTTCAGTGCAGGAGACCCAGGTTTTATCCCAGGGTCGGAAGATTCCCTGGAGAAAGAATGGCTCTCTAGTCCAGTATTCTTGTCTGGAGAAATTCCATGGACAGAGGAGCCTTGTGGGCTACAGTCCATGAGGTCACAGAGTCAGACATGACTGACACTAACACTTTCACTTTCAACACTTCTCAATTTTTTATTTCTTAATAAGTAAAACAGTTGGTATGTTTCTGAGAATTTGCCAGTATCTCCTGTATTCTGTCATTTATAGGCATTATCGGTCATAGTACTTCCTTATCTTTTTGACCTCAGTTGTAATCACTCCTGTTTCATATCTGGTTTAAGTTATTTGAATCTTTTTCTCTCTCTTCCTTAGTCAAGGTGGGGTTTTCCTATACAGTCTTTTTCAAAACATCAACGGATGGTTTGTTGATTTTTATATTTTTCTACTTTCTATTGTATCTCTGGTTTAATCTTACTTATTTACATGTTTCCTTTTGCTAAACTTGAGTTTAGTTTGTTTTCTGCTTCCTAGAGGTCTAAAAATAGATTTCAGATTTAAGATCTTTTCTTTTTTTTACTGTAAGCATTTAACAGTTCAGACTTTCCTTTTAGTACACTGTTCTCTGTGTTATAAATTTTGTAATGTTGTCTTTCGTTATTATCAATGTATTTAAAATTTTCCATGTGATTTTTTTCTTAGACCCATTTGTGATGTAAGAGTGAGTTGTTTAATGTTCACATTTGAGGAATTTTCTTTTATTCTTGTATTTATTCTGTTGTAGTTAGGGAAGGTACTTTTATGGTATCAGTCTTTTAAAATGGTTAATTTTGGCCTAATGTGGTCTTTCATAGAGAACATTTGCTGTGTCCTTGAGATTCATATGTTTTCTGCTTTTATTGGAATGTGTGATCTGTACATGCCTGTTCAATATTTGCTTCATTTTTCTGAGATATCTAATGTTAGATATATATATATTTTTTACTTGTTACAGCTTTTTGGTAAATTGACAGTTTTATCTTTACACAATATTTATCTCGTTGCACTTTTTTTTCTTCAGTTTATTTTATCTGATATAACAGTCTCCCCTGCTCTCTTTAGGATGGACTGTCTTTTTCCATCCTTTCACTTTTCACCGTTCCATGTCCTTAGGTTAGTGAGTACTACCTGTTTGAACTCTCTGACAAACTCTGTGTCTCTTGCCCTGGTTTTTTCCTCCTGTTAGTTCTTCTAGTGGCCCCTGCTCCTCTGCATTGCATGGTGGTCAAAGACAGGCACCCTGGACAGCTCCTTTCATGCCACTGTAATTTCAGAAGGAATGTATTGAATATATCCTTCCTATCGTGATGTTTCTTGAGATAGTCTTGCTTAATAACTATATTTTTTTCCATATTCTTTTTTGCCATGAATTTTAATTCCAAGAAGTTTTTTTACTTGGTATTGTGATATTTTGTTTTGGTCATAATCTAATGACTCTTCTAATTTCAAATCACTGTTTTATTGGAAATGGAAAAAAAAGCAAAGTCTTTGGCTTCTGTTAATGCCTTGCTATGTAAATCTAAATGGATAAGATTATATTTGTATCTTTATATATGTTAATTTTATTATGAATTGACTTCAATTCATACTTGTTTTTAATGTTTTTACCAGTTTTCTTTTGGCAGCCTAATATAGAATCCTGTTGACAAACTCAGCTGAGTAGAAAGGATACAATTTTATCATCTGAAAGATCCTGAAACACATGTGAATAAAAGGATGATATAAAATTGTCCAAATAATCTGTCAAAAGACGAATCCTCTCATGTCAGTTAATTTTTTTATAGATAAGCATGCATGCATGTGCAAGTCTGTGGTTTAGATAGAAGACATCATCATTTAAAAACTACATATCACCTTTTTCTTTCAGTTGAAATTTGTTATCAGTATAATCTGTGGCCTTGAAATTTTCTAAACAATCCTGTTAGTGTTTTAAGTAGTAAATTACTAACAGTTGTGTTTCTGTTTTCACATCTATAATGACCTTTCATGCCATTCCACACTGTTCACCTTGGACTTTTTTTTTTTTTAATATAATATTTATTTGTTTTCCTTCTGTGAAGCCCTGAGCCCACCACTTTTCCCAGGCTGCCTGGGTAGTTACAGGAAAGGGAACATACAGGGCAGACACAGCAGAAAGTACTATGGGAGGTGGAAAGAGCTCCTTCACATTGTGAAGAAGATGAGCTAGACCACTATCAGGCAAAAGAGCCCCATGGCCTTTGAGAGGGCCAAGCCCATGGCGTAGAAGAGCTACTTTTTCAGAGAAGGGTTCCTGGCATAACAGTGATGAAGCTCCCGAACACAGTCCCACTTCCAGGTCCGTAGCCAGCCACCCATGCTGTGGCAACTCCAGCTCCAGGGAACTTGGCTGCTGTGTCAGAGTCCTTTGAAATGGCACTGGTTTGGAAGCTGTGACTAGGAATAAGTGAGATGGTCCGGGGACCTAGGGCTGCCAAGCTGCTGTGGCTCTCATCGGTCAGTGTCTCCAGTCCTTCACCACCACTGTGGACAGTGATCACTCAACAGGGGGGAGGTTCTCCTGATCAGGGAGAGGGTAGAGACTAGTTTGGCACAGGCGTCCATTTTCAAGGGATGAAGGCCTGAGGCCCGAGAGCTGCTCCCCCTGCAGAGAAGACAGAGGGGCAGGGAGGAGGCTCACCTTGGACTTCTTTCAGTTTTTCTTTACAAGCCCTCTGTCAAAGGACTTTTAATGTTTTCTGTATTACTTCACTGTTAGATACTTAAGCTTCAGTTGCTGAGCCCAAGCTTCCGAGTTCAGGTGCTTCATGTAACATTTCTTACCTTCTTGATCTGAGTCGAGTTTCTCAGTGTGTCTGTGACACAGGTTTGCTGCTGTAAGGTGAGAATAGATGGTTCTTTAACAAGCTATTATGTTGATGACAGGTTCTTGCCTGTAAAGTACTTATTTAATGTTTAGAGAAATACTACAGTAATTTAGAGCAACAGGAAGCCTTGAGATATTTGGTCCTTGCTGCTGTTTTCAACATCATACTTGAAAATTTTGACCTTTCCATTAAAAGTGCCATGGACTTTGTCATCTCTGAAGACACCACTCATGCTGTACCTCATCAAGATAATGAGTTGCATTCACTGGGTAGAACATAATATCTGATACTTCTGTATAGCCGAAACAGGGTTGAACTTTATTTTTATATATTTCATGGATTTTGAACAATGATGAAAAATCCATGTTAATTGGAGGATCTCATAAGGTCTTAGGAAAAAGCATAAGAAATTAAAATTAGAGATCCATAATTTCTCCAGATACCCCTGCAGGGATCTGTTAGAACACATACTTCAATGAAGTCAATCCATACCCCTTACTACCCTTTCCCTTTGCATGAAAATGAGAACTTTCATGGCCCTTTTGCTGACATGTGGCTTCATTTCAGGAACAACTGACCTCTGAGGATGTGGCCATCAAATTCACTCAGGAGGAGTGGGAATTCCTGCAGCCTGCTCAGAGGGCCTTGTACAGGGACGTGATGCTGGAGACCTACAGGAACCTGCTGTCTGTGGGTGAGGATGACTTCCTTCCAGAGCTGCCCTTGGGTATCTGCATTTTCCCTGTGTGCCCCTTGGGAAGTCCTGTTGTCTTTAATCTGAGAGTTCTGGTGACTAGGACATGACACAGCTTCATGAGGTTAACTGACCCTCTTCAGATGCTATGTCTGTTTCATGTCATATCTGAGGTTGTCCCAGAGGTTACTTATGTACAGAGCTCATTGGCAGATGTTAAAAAAAAAAATACCAAAACACCCGATTTCCTATTTTCTACCTTTCAACTTTTGCTCAGTGTTTAAAAAAATACACATCACTTTAGATTTCTTTCTTCTGATAACACTAAATATTTATTTGTTTTTACTTGCTTATTTACTTTTTTTTGCTGCACCATTCTGCATGTGAGATCTTAGTTCCCTGACTAAGGATCAAACCTGCACCCCCTGCATTGGAAATGCAGCATTTTAACCACTGGATCACCAGGGGAATCCCAGAATTTGTGTGTGTGATCTGAATATTATCTCCACATTGGAGCCTGAGAAAAGGCGCTGGACAGTGGGGAGTGATGTGAAAGGAGCCAAAAACGAGCATCTCAAAAGCGCTATTTTCTTTTATTTAGGAGTGGGTCAAGTTGGTGGATTGGATCCTCTATGGTTGTTACATAGGAAAATGTAAGAGTGGGTAGAGAGATGATCTTTTTGATCCTAGATCCTAGAGGGGAGCATATGTCAATCTCTTGAGCTCTTAACTTGCCATCTGTAGGTCGCGCATGGTCCCATCTCAAGATGCTGTAATGTCTGACCTTCATGTTCTATTAGTTTTACTCTTGTGCCACTCTACCCAGTCTGTCAATGTCAACTGTTCCTGATGTTCCATTCTCCTTACTTTGTATCATTTTACCTCTTCAATTTCTTTGAAATATATTCCTGAGGGTCTGAAATTTTATGTGGTTTCCTTGCTCTGATAATCCATCTATGTTTAATTGGCAGCCTCTGGTGAGTCTCTCTGGAGTGGATTTAGTAGGTAACAGAAAGCTGTGATGGAGATACTATTCCTAATGTTATTTGCTTGCTCTGTACAAGATCACCACTTAGAGCTATCCAGTAGAGTCATCAGTATGTTCTAGGATTATGAGAGAGAAAGTATCATGAGAGCCTGATACATCTTTCCAGGTTATTTTCTGGCTTTGGAGACTCTGTCAAGGGCACCATGATAGTGTTGTTGATGTGTATCAAGGACCATATATTTTAGCCTCTGTAAATGGTATGGGAATTTATCCCAGGACAACTTTGTCCAAGTTCACATTCTCATATCTATGGGGCTATTGGGTGCACTGTTGTTCTGTGCGTTGTAGGTATTTTTTTATTATTGAGTTCAAATTTCTGTGTTACTCTTAGTGTTTCTGTTTTGTATTTGCAATGCGTTGGATGGTTGATTGGGGAATGGTCCCTATGGTGGAACTGGTGATCAGTCCCTCTTAAAATTCTTTATATATTCTTTGTACTCATTTACTATCAGATGTACGATTTCCACATATTTTCTCTTTTACTGTTGACTGTATTTTCAAACTTGCTGCACTTTAATGCAGAGTAGTTTATAATTTTGATATAGTTCTATTTATTAATATCTGGTTTTATTTTGTGGCCTGTGCTTTTGGTATTATATCTGGTAAATCATTTGTCGGTCCAGTTTCCAAAAATATTTCCTGCACCTTTACTTCTAGGAGTTTTATACATTTGGGACTTAGGTTTAGGTCTTTGAACCATTTTGAGTTCATTTTTGTCTGTAGTGTAAAATAATGTTCCAAGCAAATTCCTTTGCAGGTGGGTGTTCACTTTTGTCAACATTTCTTGTTTCATAGACTGATTCTCCCATTTAGTAGTTTTTACACCCTTGTGGAAACATCTTTTGAACATCTCTGCAAGAGGTGTTTTTGTTTTAACCATTCTTTTTAGGTATGCTGCTGCTGCTGTTGCTGCTAAGTTGTGTCAGTCATGTCTGACTCTGTGTGACCCCACAGATGGCAGCCCACCAGGCTCCTCTGACCCTGGGATTCTCCAGGCAAAAACACTGGTGTAGGTTGCAATTTCCTTCTCCACTTTTTAAGTATAGTTAATTTACAGTTTTGTGTTTCAGGTATATAGCAGTTTAAAAGATACTCAATATAGTTTCCTGAGCTATATCGTAGATTCTTGTTGTTTTATCTATTTTGTATATACATTAGTTTGTAAATATTCAGACTCCTAATTTATCTCCCCCTTTCCTGCCCCCACCACCATCCTGTACTATCCCCTTTGGTAACCATAACTTTGTTTTTTCTTCTGGTGAGTTTATTTTGTGAATAAGTTCATTTGTATCATTTATTTCAGTTCAACATATAATATCCTATGATTTTTATCTTTCTCTGTCTGATTTCACTTAGAATAATCCCTTAATCTGTCTATATGCTGCAAAAGGCATTACTTCATTGTGTTTTATGCTGTGGAGGTGGCAACCCACTCCAGTGTTCTTGCCTGGAGAATTTCATGGACAGGGTAGTCTGGCAGCTGCAGGTCATGGAGTCTTAAAGAGTTGGACATGGCTGAGCTACTTTCACTTCACAATATTCCCTTGTATAGATGTACCACATATTCTTTATCCCTTTGTCTGTCAGTGAACATTTAGGTTGCTGCCGTGTTTTGCCTGGTATAAATAGTGCTGCTAAAAACATGGGGTGCATGTATCATTTTGAATTAGTTTTCATCCTTTCTGGATATATGCTCAGGATTCGAATTGTTGGTTCCTGTGATAGCTGTATTTTTAGTTCCTTATGCAACCTCCATGCTATTCTCCACAGTGGCAGTACCAATTTATGTTCCTTCCCACAGTGTCGGAGGGTTCTTTTTTCTCCACACCCTCTCAAGCATTTATTGTTTGTAGACTTTTTGATGGTGGTCATTCTGACCTGTGTGAGGTGACACATTTTTGTGGTTTTGATTTGCATTTCTCTGAAAAGTAGAGACATCAGACATCTTTTCAGGTGACTGTTGGTCATCTGTTTGTGTCCTTTTGAGAAGTATCTGTTTTGATCTTCTGCCCAGTTTTTGATTGGGTTGTTTGTTTTCTTTGATATTAACCTATATGAACTGCTTGTATATTTTGGAAATAAATCCTTTATAGGTAGCATCATTTGCTTATATAGTCTCCTAGTCCAAAAGTTGAATTTTTGTTCTTGTTTTGGTTTCCTTTGCTTTGCAAGAAGGTTTTAAATTTTATTAGGTCTCATTTGTTTGATTTTGCTTTTATTACCATGACTCTAAGAGATAGATTCAAAACAATTTTGCTGATATTTATGTCAGTGTTTTGCATTTGTTTTCCACTGTGAATTTTATAGTATCTGTTCTTGTATTTAGATGTTTCACACATTTTGAGCTTATTTTTGTATGTAATGTTAGAGAATGTTGTGATTTCATTCTTTTTCATGTAACTATCCATTTATCCCAGCATCACTTATTAAAGAGGTGTCTTCATTCTATACTTTCCTCCTTTGTTATAGAATATTTGACTCTAAGTAAATTGGTTTATTCTGGGTTTTCTGTCCTGTTCTACTGATCTGTGTTTCTGTTTTGTGCCATCATCATACCACTTCCCTGGTGTCTCTGACGGTAAAGCCTTCTGCCTGCAATGCAGGAGACCCAGGTTCAGTCCCTGGGTCAGGAAGATCTGCTGGAGAAGGAAATGGCAACCCACTTCAGTATTCTTGCCTGGAAAATCCCATAGACAGAGGAACCTGGTAGTCTACAGTCGATCGGGGCACAAAGAGTTGGGCGTGACTGAGCGACTTCACTTTAACTTTGTTGACTGTGAGTTGGTAGTATAGTCTGAACTCAGGGAAAATGATTCCTCCAGCTCTGTTCTTCTTTTTCAAAATCATTTTAAATATCAAAGTCTTTTGTATTTTGGTACAAATTAAGTTTTTCTTTGTTTTATGAAATTGTCATTGTTAATTTGATAAGGGTTGCATTGAATATGTGGATTGCCTTGGATAGTATGGTCATTTTGACAGTGTTACTTCTTTCAGTCCAAGCACATGGTATATGTTTGTGCCATCTGTTTGTGTCATCTTTGCTATCAGTCATCAGCATCTTACATTTTTATGAGTACAGTTCTTTTGACTTTTTAGGTAGCTTTATTCCTTAGGATTTTATTCTTAGTTCTCTGAGATGGTGAATGGGATTGTTTCATTAATTTCACTTTCTGATATATCATTATTAGTGTATAGAAATGCAGCAGTTTTCTATATATTTTGCATCCAGGAAGTTTACTCTGTTCATTGATGAGGTCTAGTAGTCATCTGGTGGCATCTTCGGGATTTTCTGTGTGTAGCATCATAGTGACAGTTTTACTGCTTCTTTATTATTATTTTTTTTTACCTTGAATTCCTTTTATTTCTTTTTCTTTTCTGATTGTTGTGGCTAGGACTTCCAAAATTATAGTGAATAAAAGTGGCAATAGTGAACATTTGTGTCTTACTCATGTTGTTAAGGGGAGTGCTTTCCATTTTTCCCTGTTAAGTATTATGTTAGCTATGTGTCTTACAGTCTTAATTATGTTGAGGTTGGTTCCATCTGTGCTGACATTCTCGAGGGTTTTTATCATAAATGGCACTTGAATTTTGTCAGAACCTTTTCTGCGTCCATTGATGATCGCGTGGTTTTTAGTCTTCAACTGTTACTGTGGTGTATCATAGTGATTAACTTGTGGATATTGAGAAATCTTGCATCCCTGAAATAAATCCCACTTGATCATGGTATGATCCTTTAATGTCCTTTAATGTATTAGTAACTGTTTGAATCTGCTCTTTTGAACTCAGGGCAGGTCTAGAAGAATAAAGTCTTTTTCTATGAAAAAGAATTGGATGCCTCAGAAAGGCTTTTGTAACTGGGAAGGTCTTCCTGAGTCAGTGTCAGTCCCTCCTTTCCTTTGATACTCCTCGATCTTGAGATGACCATGTGTGGAAGAAGAAACAAAGTAAGTGTCCAATAGAGAGGTTAATCGTACTTGGCAGAGGAACCCATGTTTAGATAGCCTTTTTCTAGATTTTCCTTCTGATTTCTGCTAATAAGATTCTTACACAATATCCTGGAATATTGTGTATGTTTTTCTTGAATATAAGCATTCCATTGTAACTTACAAAATTCACAGTTGGATACGTTACATTGTAAANTGTTTAGATAGCCTTTTTCTAGATTTTCCTTCTGATTTCTGCTAATAAGATTCTTACACAATATCCTGGAATATTGTGTATGTTTTTCTTGAATATAAGCATTCCATTGTAACTTACAAAATTCACAGTTGGATACGTTACATTGTAAATAGTCTAACAGGTATTATCCTGCTTTCTCCATATATCACAGTCACTTTAAAAATCTCTCTTGTTTCTGTCTCATACCCATAGTATAATGCCCTATACTTCCTGAACCAGTTCTTTTCTTTTAAGGTCAATATGTTAGTTTGCGCTCTCAGTTATTTTCACAGAGACATGCAGTCACAAGCTGATATCTGACGTAAACCTGTGTAACCTATGCTCCACGCAGGCCCTTTCTTAGTCCTGACCAGTCCCTCCACCTTCTACATATTCTCACTGTAAAGATAATCTCTGATCATTTATTGAACACGTTTCTCAGGACATGACCTAAATCACTCTGTCATAATGACTCACAACCCATTTCGAGATGGGATGGTTGAATAATAGTTAAACAGACTACTTTTGTCTTGTATCTTCCTTGATATTTTCCTTCTAAGGTTCTTGTTGTTTTTTTTTTTTGGAAATATTTTCTAGTCTGTTCATTCGGTGGGTGCTCATGTTTACAAATAAGTTTTTTCAGTTTTCCCAGTATGTTCAGATTCATAATCTGGTTCTATTATCACTTTGTGGGCCAATTGGGTGTGTCTCCTGCTCTGATTAGAGAAAAACATATTAATTTACCTCAAGCGTTTTAAAGCAAAGTAGTGCTGTCAGTAGTACATGTTTTATAGTAAATACTCAAAATTTATTTGTTTAAAAAAGGTAATATCTATATTCTGTCATGTTCTTTATGATACGACTTTATCACATTATATCTTTTTTAATATAAATTTATTTAGTTTCATTGGAGGTTAATTATTTTACAATATTGTGTTGGTTTTGCCATACATCAACATGAGCCCACCACAGGTATACACGTGTACCCCATCCTGAACCCCACTCCCTACCCCCTCCCCATACCATCACCCTGGGTCATCCCAGTGCATCAGCCCCAAGCATCCAGTATCATGCATCGAACTTGCACTGGCGATTCGTTTCATATATGATATTATACATGTTTCAATGCCATTCTCCCAGATCATCCCACCCTTTCCCTCCCACAGAGTCCAAAAGCCTGTTCTATACATCTGTGTCTCTTTTGCTGTCTCGCATACAGGGTTATCGTTACCATCTTTCTAAATTCCATATATATGCGTTAGTATATTGTATTCTTCTTTTTCTTTCTGGCTTCCTTCACTCTGTATAATAGGCTTCAGTTTCATCCACCTCATTAGAACTGATTCAAATGAATTCCTTTTAATGGCTGAGTAATTCTCCATTGTGTATATGCACCACAGCCTTCTTTCTTCATCTGCTGATGGCCATCTAGTTTGCTTCCATGTCCTGGCTATTGTAAACAGTTCTGCGATGATCACTGGGGTACACGTGTCTCTTTCAATTCTGGTTTCCTTCACGTGTATGCCCAGCAGTGGGATTGCTGGGTCATAAGGCCTTTCTGTTTCCAGTTTTTTAAGGAATCTCCACACTATTCTCCATAGTGGCTATACTAGTTTGCATTCCCACCAACAGTGTAAGAGGGTTCTCTTTTATCCACACCCTCTCCAGCATTTATTGCTTGTAGACTTTTGGATTGCAGCCATTCTGACTGGTGTGAAATGGTACTTCATTGTGGTTTTGATTTGCATTTCTCTGATAATGAGTGATGTTGAATGTCTTTTCATGTGTTTGTTAGCCACCTGTATGTCCTCTTTGGAGAAATGTCTATTTAGTTCTTTGGCCCATTGTTTGATTGGGTCGTTTATTTTTCTGGAATTAANGTGAAATGGTACTTCATTGTGGTTTTGATTTGCATTTCTCTGATAATGAGTGATGTTGAGTGTCTTTTCATGTGTTTGTTAGCCACCTGTATGTCCTCTTTGGAGAAATGTCTATTTAGTTCTTTGGCCCATTGTTTGATTGGGTCGTTTATTTTTCTGGAATTAAACTGCAGGAGTTGCTTGTATATTTTTGAGATTGGTTGTTTGTCAGTTGCTTCATTTGCTATTATTTTCTCCCATTCTGAAGGCTCTGTTTTCACCTTGCTTATAGTTTCCTTTGTTGTACAGAAACTTTTAAGTTTAATTAGGTCCCATTTGTTTATTTTTGCTTTTATTTCCAGTATTCTGGGAGGTGGGTCATAGAGGATCCTGCTGTGATGTATGTCGGAGAGTGTTTTGCCTATGTTCTCCTCTAAGAGTTTTATAGTTTCTGGTCTTCTGTTTAGATCTTTAATCCATTTTGAGTTTATTTTTGTGTATGGTATTAGAAAGTGAGCTAGTTTCTTCCTTTTACAAGTGGTGACCAGTTTTCCCAGCACCACTTGTTAAAGAGATTGTATTTAATCCATTGTATATTCTTGCCTCCTTTGTCAAAGTTAAGGTGTCTATAGGAGCGTTGATTTATCTCTGAGCTTTCTATTTTGTTCCATTGATCTATATTTCTGTCTTTATGCCAGTACCATACTGTCTTGATGACTGTGACTTTGTGGTAGAGCCTGAAATCAGGCAGGTTTATTCCTCCAGTTCCATTCTTTCTCAAGATTGCTTTGACTATTCAAGGTATTTTGTATTTCCATACAAATTGTGAAATTATTTGTTCTAGCTTACATTATATCTTCTTAAAATTTTATTAATTTTTGAATTGAAAGATAATGGCTTTACCGAATTTTGTTTTCTATCACACCTCAACTACATTTATATCTTGTATGCGTTTCACTTGCAACATTTGTCAGCAATATTGTGTCTGAGCCTAGTCAATAAATACACAAAGCACTCACTTTTCATTTATTATATTTTGGTGCCATTAAACTAGGTATTGAAGAATAGTGCATGGCTAGAGGTTAGCCTTCCTTGGTGGCCAAATGGTAAAGAATTCACCTGCTAATGCAGAAGATGCAGGTTTGATCTCTGAGTCAGGAAGATCCCATGGAGAAGGAAGTGGCAACCCACTCCACTATTTTTGCCTGGAAAATCCCATGGATGGAGGAGATTGGTAGGCTGCAGTCCATGGGGTCGCTAAGAGACTGAGCGACTTCACTTTTGCATGTGCTAATGCAGAAGATGCAGGTTTGATCCCTGAGTCAGGAAGATCCCATGGAGAAGGAAGTGGCAACCCACTCCATTATTATAGCCTGGGAAATCCAATGGACAGAGGAGTCCGGTGCACTACAGTCCACAGTGTCGCAAAGAGGCAAACACGACTGAGCAACTGAACAAAAACATAGGTGAGGATTGCATTGTTTATTGAGTTTAGAAAACTGGTGAATATTATATGTCTTAATTTATGTGTCATTTACAGATGATGGTCTTTTAGCGTGTGTTCTGCAATACAGCTGACACATACTAGTTGTTAACATTATAAAATTCCTTTTATTTTGGGTACGTAGTTCTATAGCAGATTTAGAAAACTATGTTGTCTCAAAAAATTGTTTTAGTCATATTCTTAATTTTTCATTTGTTTTCAATTGGAAACAACCAGTTATGAGTAGTTAATTATTAATTGGGTAAGCTTGGTTTGGGATTATTTATTGTTAAAATGTATAATATATTGCTTAGAATTTATTTATGTACAGTAAGTTTGCAGAATACAATGATAGTGAAATATTTTGTTTTCAATTTGAGACAGCTATTGATTCATACGTTCCTAAGGGTCCTCTTAGATAAACACTCTGTTTTTGAGAGTTGGCATAAGATTGTCCAATGTGAGTGTGTTTGGCATATTGTTTTTAAAACTATGCTACCTTAACGGTGAATTTATGTTATGCTTTCTTAAGTTAAGAATTCTATTCCTTTAATGTTTCTAAAGACTTAAGGTGATCATTGTGGTGGTTCATAACTTGATGTATTACTTTTGGTGTAATATATATTCAACATGAAACATTTATTTTTGAATTATTGTGAGCAGGATACCTATGATTCCTTTTATCTTGTAGATATCGCTCCTACACATGTGATCAAGCATTTACTATCCAAAGTGAACAGTGATAAACGAGAAACATTCCAAACATTGATGCTGGGAATGGGAAACCCTGAAAGCTGTGAAATCAAACATTTTCATCTTTGGGAACGTCTGAAAAATATGTGTGACTTTGAGTATCAGGGGAGAGATGACAAAAGAAATTACAAAGTCACACCTTTAAGCCTTAATGGAAATGTGCCTGATAAAAGAGATTCGCATGATAGAAAGGATGCAGGCATCAAGCCCTTTGGAAAGAGGTTTGGATTTAACTTGCAGGATAAACTGCAGATATTTCAAACTGGCAGAATAATTCCTGAATATAATGAAGTTAAGAATTTTGTCAACAACAGTTTCGCATTTTCACCACTTCACAGAATTCCTTGTGTCCAAACCAGTGTTTCTAATATACATGGGAATGATTTTATGAATCGTTCAGGAATAACACAAGAACTCAAAGCACACAGGGAAAAACCTTACAAATGTGATGAGTGTGGCAAGGCCTTTCGTGTAAAGTCAACCCTTTTAAGTCATCAGACAGTTCATACTGGTGAGAAACCTTACAAATGTGATGAGTGTGGCGAGGCCTTCCGTCTAAAGTCAAGTCTTTTAAATCATCAAACAGTTCATACTGGTGAGAAACCTTACAAATGTGATGAGTGTGGCACAGCCTTTCGTCTAAAGTCACACCTTTTAAGGCATCAGACAGTTCATACTGGAGAGAAACCGTACAAATGTAATGAGTGTGGCAAGGCCTTTCGTGACAAGTCAACCCTTTTAGGGCATCAAGCTGTTCATACTGGTGAGAAACCTTACAAATGTGGTGAATGTGGCAAGGCCTTTACTGACAGCTCATACCTCAGGAGACATAAGAAAATTCATAAGAAATCATTTAAATGTGATATATGTGACAAAGTCTTCAGCCAAAATTCAAAACTTGCTCATCGTCAGAGTGTTCATACTGGAGAGAAACCTTACAGATGTGATGAGTGTGGCAAGGCCTTTCGTGACAAGTCAACCCTTTTAAGGCATCAGGCAGTTCATACTGGGGAGAAACCTTACAAATGTAATGAGTGTGGCAAGGCTTTTACTGACAGCTCATACCTCGGGAGACATAAGAAAATTCATACAGGAAAGAAATCATTTAAATGTGATATATGTGACAAAGTCTTCAGCCAAAATTCAAAACTTGCTCATCATCAGAGTGTTCATACTGGAGAGAAACCTTACAGATGTGACGAGTGTGGCAAGGCCTTTCGTGAAAAGTCAACCCTTTTAAGTCATCAAGTAGTTCATACTGGTGAGAAACCTTTCAAATGTGATGAATGTGGCAAGGCCTTTCGTCAAAAGGTAACCATTTTAAGGCATCGGACATTTCATGCTGGTGGGAAACCTTACAAATGTGATGACTGTGGCAAGGCCTTTTGTGTAAAGTCAACCCTTTTAAGACATCAGACAGTTCATACTGGTGAGAAACCTTACAAATGTGATGAGTGTGGCACAGCCTTTCGTCTAAAGCCACACCTTTTAAGTCATCAGACAATTCATACTGGAGAGAAACCTTACAAATGTGATGAATGTGGCAAGGCCTTTCGTCACAAGGCAAACCTTTTAAGGCATCAGACAGTTCATACTGAAGAGAAACCTTACAAATGTGATGAGTGTGGCAAGGCCTTTCGTCTAAAGTCAACCTTGTTAAGTCATCAGACAGTTCATACTGGAGAGAAACCTTACAAATGTGATGAGTGTGGCAAGGCCTTTGCTCAGAGCTCAAACATCAAGAAACACAAGAAAATTCATACAGGAAAGAAATGATTTAAATGTGAATTATGTGACAAACTCTTCGGCCAAACTTCAACCCTTTTATGTCATCGGACGGTTCATACTGGAGAGAAGCGTTACATATGTGATGAGTGTGGTAAGGCCTTTCGTCTAAAGTCAAGCCATTTAAGGCATCAGACAGTTCATACTGGAGAGAAACCTTGTGATGAGTGTGCAAAGGCCTTTACTGACAGCTGATACCTCAGGAGACATAAGAAAATTCATACAGGAAAGAAATTATTTAAATGTGATATACGTGACAAAGTCGTCGGGTGAAATTCAAAGCTTGCTCGTCTTCAGACAGTTCATAGTGGAGAGATACCTTACATATGTGATGAGTTTGGTGCGACTGTTTGTATAAAGTCAACCCTTTTAAGGCATCAGACAGTTCATACTGGTGAGAAACGTTACAAATGTGATGAGTGTGGTGAGGCCTTTCGTCTAAAGTCAACCCTTTTAAGTCATCAGACAGTTCATACTGGTGAGAAACCTTACAGATGTGATGAGTGTGGAAAAGTCTTTGGTCAGATACCACATCTTCAACTTCACTGGAGAATTCATATTGGAGAGAGACCATTCAGTTGTAATGAGTGTGGCAAGTTCTTCAGTCAAAATTCACTCCTTAAAAAACATTGGAGAATACATATAGAGAAACCTTTCAAATGTTTTGAGTGGGAAAAATCCTTCTCTCAGGTCTCAGCACTCACTAAACATCAGAAAATCCATACATGAGAGAAACTCACGTAAATGTGGTATATGGTAGAAGTCTTCAAAATTCAAAGTTCAAAATTCACACCCTACTGTTGCTCAGAGAACTCATCCTACTGAGAAACCATACAAATATCATGAGTGTGGCAACATCTTAGGCTTCATGAGAAAATTCATACTGGATTGAAGCCAGATATATATGTATTGATTAGTCAGGTCTTTAGAACATGAATTCATTCTAGAAAGATTCCTCACCAATTCCACAAAAGTTAAAAAAAAAAAAAACCCTATCCTCACATCTCACCAGTAGTATCAGAGTATTTATCCTGGAGAAAACACACAGCAATGTAAAGTGTGTGGCAAGGATCTTACCCAAAAGTCACAAGATAGGAACATAGTGGAGGCATACTTCCCAGACCCAGTGGTTCTGGCAAATCCTTTGCCTTTTTCACTATACGTATTCTCTGATGACTTTAGTTCAGGTACTCAGCAACTGCAGTAAGTCCATATTTGAAGCTTTAGAGATCTTTTCGTGTAAAAGAAGCCCGAATTCTACCTCAGCAAAGATGATTGTTTGGGACAGTAGTCCGCCATCTTTTTGGTCTCCTGGCTTTCTGAATAAAGTCACTATTCCTTGCCTAGCAAGTAGTCTCTCAGTTTATTGGCCTGTTGTGTGGTGAGCTATAAGAGCTTGGCTTTGGTAATACACTGATCAAATGCATTTCCTACATGCGTTTCACAATGGTCTCTGGGAAGGATTCAATGACATGAAGGGATCAACTTCATTAGATACAATTCATTCACATCCATGTTCCCTGGAAAAACACACAGCTTGAATTATAGAATTCAGTAGTGTGTGTGAATTAGCAACAAGGAGGGTAGAAAATAATGTAAAACTAGGACATGACTCATCACGGTGAGTAGGAATGGGAAGCCCTTCCATACATAGTCCAGCTTGTTATAAAACAAAATGTTCTACCAACTGACCTTGAACAGAGTTGGCAAGATGTTAAAAGGCCTGGGGTTTTCATAGGAGGAGAGGGAGAGTTACCAGGGACTGATGGTGTGCTAGGAACAATGCATAGGAATAGGGTCATGTTCTCCCTTGGACAGAAATAACTATTATATGTATGATTAAAAAAGAGTTACTCTTATTTGTGGAAGTTGAAGACAGAGCTGTCATGGTCTTTGTAGACCGGTACCTAAGCAATGGAGTCGATGGGAAGAAGGAAGCAGGGGACCCAAGTCTCGAGTGAAACAAGGGTGCTTTATTTGCAAAAACGCATGTTTATATATCTTTATACAAGGTAGCTTTAGGCAGTAAAAACATTGAGGAAAAACAAAGCGAAGCAAATAACAATCTTGAAAGGGACAAAAAACATTCCATATCCTGAGGAAAAGGGGCATAACTGAATAGATTACCTTCAAGTAAAAGGTCACTGAAGGGAGTCACTGAGGGAATTCCAAGCAGATGCTGTTTCTCATGACCTCAGTCCTGAGAACTGTGTGCAGCTCTGCTCGTACCTGTTTTCCAGGAACTGATAAAGAATAGAGTCCTTGAGAATCATGACACAAAAGATGAGGATATCATGTTGGATCCTTTAAATGTGAATGTCCTCTGACAGTTCCTCCTTTTTTACTTTTTCATAATTGGGGAGGACTGTAGATACTTTTGTGAAAAAGGCCCTGAGCAAGTGAATTTGTTTAGTTTGAACAATTTTAGTTGAAAGGCATTGGTATGTTACACTTATAATCACCAGGATAATTATCAGCGTTACAGTTCCAGGCCCAGTACTATGTGTAATGCCTTGACACCATCTTTGAGGGTCTAGCCCAGATAATTGATCACCTAGCTGTTCAGCTAAGGTTCCCAAATTGTTAGAAGAGGGTAGACTCTTAGAGAAGGTTTCAAGGATTTCCTTTTGCAACAATTGTACATTTAAGAAAGCACTATTATGCCTATCTTGCAAATGAAATTTGATTTTTTTCCCCCCAATTGTAAGCACTATGGTTGAACCGAAGAGGAGTGATACAAAATTGAGTAGAATTCCAATCACAGTTTAATACTTGTTTTTGTAAATCTATTAATTGATCTCCAACCCATTGGATAGCTGTTTTTATCTTGAACTTTTTCATCTTTCTGAGTGACCCATATAGTATGAGCATCTTTAATCCAATTTTGAATAAAGTTTTGTATTTGAATTGAAATTTGTAAAGCAGTATCTGTGATAGCGGCAGCGGTGCAAATGGCTATTAACCCCAAAATGCCAAGAATCAAGCATCCAATTAATCATTTAGATAGTCAGAGTAATTTAGTGAGTAACTGGGAGGTAAGTCTTGCCATGGGATCCTCTTTCCAGGGTCGTTGGACATCTGCTGGCAACCATAGCCTACATTGTGATAGAAGAATCAAAAGGGATTCGTGTTTTTAGAGAAACAGAGGAATTAAGACAAGTATACAATTTGCAATCTATAAAAGTCACAGAACGTAAAGTCTTATTGTAAGTTTCCTATGGCAATAACAAAATGAAAGGGAATTCAAGCTTGTATAAAATATGGATGATTATAATGGAAGGAATAGTTAGTATGACTATGACTGGTCCCTGTGAAATATCCAGTCCAGGATCCAAGTTTTCAGTATTTGTAGCAAGTTTCTAGATGTCCCATTGTTTAGGGTCAATTTGTTTATTGAGGACAGTTTGAGGGCGAGGAGGTGCCATTCCACCATCAAGCCAGCCAATGGGTCCTTTGTCATGGAAGTGTTCCATTGAACTGTTGGTAATCTTCCATGTTACCTGAGTAACATAATCACACATAGTACTGTTAATATCATCTGAGCAGTTCGATAACCACATACCATAGGGTCCCGAATCAACAATGCTGAATTGGCCACAAATATGAATTTCCATTATTTAACTTGACATATATTGCGATAAACACGAGTATATTTAAAATCCTTATAAGTAAACTCCTTACATTCCAACTTTTGTCCTAGAGTTTTGGTAGTATTGACATGGTTCTCATAAAAGGACAGGGCAGTAAACAGTCTAAGCAATGTGTGGAAATTATTTTTGGAGGCAGGAGGAACGCCCACGTTGTCGACTAACATTAATACATAATTCTGCTGGGCCCATGCATAAAGGAAGGATTTTATAGCCTAGAGGAATGTTAATCTTCCTTCTTCTTCAGGATGAGAGGGCTCCTCCAAGCTCCAAGGAGGAGGCATATGTACTTAGTGGATACAGCTGGTCCTTTATCTGTCCATTCTACAACCTGCAATAAAGGAGGGTTAGGTATATAAGCCCAATAAGTGTGATTAATCAAGTAACCCTGAGCGGGGGAAGCAAAAGCAAGCATAGTGACAAAACTTTTTAGGATTCCGAGGCATTCTCTGTTGAGAAACCAGATTTTCAGCTTGATTAGTAAGGGTTTTTATCTGTCCCCAAATAGAGAAATCATAAGGTTGATGACCTCGAGTGCAGCGTTTCTTGGAAATTTTCAAATCGCCATGGCTTGTACTGGAAATTCCTCCTCCTGGGGATTTCGCCATTTCTTCTCTATCTTGAGTGCTGGTGGCTCCCCTGGGGCAGATCTTCTGAAGAGGGAGCCAACTGATTTCGTTGGGTCCATCTGGAGAAATCCAGGCATACCCCTTTCCCTGTAATATTAATTTTCCAGATTTCCATTGTTGAGTCAACCTGTCTTGATACCAAATGGCCAGAGGAAGGGAGGTATCCTTCAATGCCTCAAAATGTTTTTCTGCTTTGTCAAAGTATCCCCTTGTGGCAAGTTTAAAAATTTTAAGCAAATAAAGCTGTATTAAAATCACAGCAGATGGTGATTGCAGCCATGAAATTAAAAGACGCTTACTCCTTGGAAGAAAAGTTACGACCAACCTAGATAGCATATTCAAAACAGAGACATTACTGACTAGGTCCGTCTTCACAGCTATGGTTTTTCCAGTAGTCATGTATGGATGTGAGAGTTGGACTATGAAGAAAGCTGAGCACTGAAGAATTGATGCTTTTGAACTGTGGTGTTGGAGAAGACTCTTGAGAGTCCCTTGGACTTCAGGGAGATCCAACCAGTCCATTCTGAAGGAGATCAACCCTGGGATTTCTTTAGAAGAAATGATGCTAAAGCTGAAACTCCAGTACTTTGGCCACCTCATGCAAAAAGTTGACTCATTGGAAAAGACTTTGATGCTAGGAGGGATTAGGGGCAGGAGAAGGGGACGACCAAGGATGAGATGGCTTGATGGCATCACGGACTCGATGGATGCAACTCTGAACTCTGGGAGTTGGTGATGGACAGGAAGGCCTGGCATGCTGGGATTCATGGGGTCGCAAAGAGTCAGACGCGACTGAACTGAACTGCAGTGAACAATCTTTATAGGATTAGAGAGTACATTGCGTTGGAATCTGTTGGGGTCCTTTAATGGACTGGAACCTGGCAGTCTGGAGTGAACAATAAGAAAGTGAAAGAGAGAGAAAGAAAGACACGGGCACCCAAGCTCTGATGGAGCAAATGTGCTTTAATCTTTCTGTGAGTGTATATAGGCTGTTGTAGAAGAAATTTCTTTTGACAAAACCAAACATACAGCAACCATTACCAAGGAAATAAGGGATTAATAATGGTCACAAAGTCAGGAGACAATCCATATCTCAAGAAAGAGGATCAAGACTAAGCAGTTTTGTTATAAGGAGAAAGTTTACTGAAGGCGTTTCAAGCCTGTCTCATCCTATGACCTCAGTCCTGGGAGTGGTGTGCTGTTTCACTGGTTTCTGACAACAGAAGCTGATAAGGAACAGAGAGGATTTATTAGGAACAGCATGTTGGAATCCTCCTGTTAAACATTCCCTGACAATTCCCACTTACTTATATTTGTAAAAAGGGTTCTGACCATTTGAGTTTGTTTAGTTCTAACAATTCTGCATGAAGGCAATGGTGAAGGACAAATATAATTGTCAAGATAATCACCAAAATTACAGTTCCAGACCCAGTGCTGTGAGTAATGCTTTGAAACCATCTGTGTGGCTGTAACCCAGATACTTGATCAGCTAGTTGTTCAGCTAAAGTTTGCAAATTAGTGGAAGAGGGCAGATTTTTAGAAAAGTTTTCAAATATTTCTTTTTGTAATAATTGTACATTCAGAGGGGCATTGTCATGTATGTTTTGTATATGAAATTTGATTTGTGCCCAGTTGTAGGTACTATTATTGAACAGGTGTACCACAAAATTGAGTAGAATTCCAACACATTTTAGCATCACCTGTTTTTGTACATGTATTAATTGATCTCCAACCCAGTTGATGACTGTTTTTAGTTCCTGTATTTCATCTTGAATATGCTGATCTATCTGAGCCTGAGTGGCCCACATAGTATGAGCATCTTTAGTCCAATTTTTGATAAAATTATGTGTTGAATTGAGGTTTGTAAAGCAATGCCAGTGACAGCAGCAGTGTTGCAAATATCTATTATTCCCCTGCCAGGGGCCAGCGTGAGGAACTCCACCCATGACAAAGGTCATGAAGAAGGAAGCTTGGTATAAGCAGTGGCGTGATCAAGCCTCAGGAAACCCCCTGCTTTCAAGCATCTACCCCCAAAACCAGAGTACTTTACGGGGGGCTCTCCCCCATAACCATTTCTCTCAGAGAAGGAGTTAACTTACAGCTCCAGTTAATAAAAATTCCTGGGCGTGACAAGAGTGTTTCACCTTATGAACTCTGAAGGCTCTCTGGCCTGCCTGATGAGGTTCGTCTGGCTGCATGTGATTGTTTATAGCCTCTCAACTGTGAGAGGCATGGGATGTTTTGAAACTTTTAAAATACAGACTATTTTGAGAAGTTAGAAGATCATTAGTATAGTATTAGTGAGTTGATTAGGAATTATATTGGTGAAGGATTTTTTCATTTGTCATGCCGATAATTCCTGCTTATTCCCTACCCTGGGTGTGACAAGGGTGTCTCAGGTCAAATCTCTCTGCTCACACAGTAGCTTGTGTGACAACCTCTCAACCATAAACAGCACAGAGAGTTTGGAGTATTAGCATAGGGCTTTTCTCATTGATGAGTCAGTTATTGCCACCAGGCCTCCATAGCCTTAGGCACCTGGAAATATATTAATATATTTGGAATATAGAAAAGGAAATATAGTAGTTTTTGATGTTACCAATACTAAACTTTTTGAGTTAATGAATTTTCTCTTTTGTTATAGATCACTGTACTTTGTTACAAATCACTGTGTCCTTGCCATGCAAAAATGTAACTTCATCACTGTCTTAAGACTAAATAGATCATAAAGGAAACATTGGTGAAGGGTTTTCATTTTTGGGGCTGATGTTTGCTGCTAAATCTCCATATTCCCTGCCCTTATAATGAATATAAATAGCATATAGGAGAAATAAGTATTAACCTTTAAGATTAATCATGTTAACCTTAGGTTAAGTAAATTCCTTTCTTGATTGTAACTCACTACACCCTTACCCTTAGGAATGCAACTTTATTTGGAGGGTAGCGCCTGATTTAAGAAAAAATCACCCCTGGAAAAATAAGTTTTCTGGTTAACTGACCGGTATCAGAAAGGGCCATAAAATGTCAGCAGACCTCAAGGCCAGAAGATGATGTAAAAACCCATAAGACCTTTGTATAATTTGATATGAAGCACCTGATTGTGACGAGGGTCATGTCTGCTGACCCCCACGTGACTCTGTATTCATCCCTATGTATAACAAAAGGTATAAAAACAAACCTGAAAAATAAAGAAATCGGATCCGTTTCCGGAAAGACTGATTCCCTCATGTTCTTTTCTGCTCCCATTTTTCTGGCTGAATTCCCATCTGGAACGTGGGTGCTCGCCACGTCTACTTACTTGTCCCGGTTTTCAAGCCCGCGTGAGAAGGAGCCCAAGGCGGGGCACCTTCCAATATTCAGGTGGCACTGGTGGCCCAACAAAGATGGTGCAAATTCCTTATCTTGAAATTTTATTGGTATCCCACGTAAGCCAAGTTATTCAGCCCCTTTTTCTCTCCTACTATTTTCTGGCTGAATTCCCATCTGGTGCATGGGGACCCACCAAGCCTGCTAATTTTGCCTGGGCTTCTAAGATTGGACTGGGGGGCCTCCGTGCCTCCTCTCCTTCGGGAGAAGGGGAAGACGCCTGTGGTCTACGTAGGTGGTGATTGGTATTCCATGTAAACCAAGTTATTCGGCCTCTTTTTATCTGCTAATTTCCTAATCCCTCTCTATCTGTAATTAATTAAGTTTTTTCCAAGGACGCCGATTTCATCCCCACCTTTGAATTACCCTGGATCCACCGGGGCTGGACCCTGGCATTCCCCAAATTCCAAGAATCAGCCATCCATTGAATTGTTTAGATCACTGGAGCAGTTTAATAAGTAACTGGGAAGCAAGTCCAGCCATGGGGCCTTCTTCCCAGGGCTGCTGGAGATTTATTGATAACCACAGACTACGTCGAGATTGACGAATCAAAAGAGATTCATTTCTTAAGGAAACAGAAGAGTTAAGTATATAATTTGCAATTTATACGAGTTACAGAACGTAAAGTCTTATTGTACACTTCCTATAGCTAGAACAAAAGGAAGAGGAACACAAGCTTGTATGAAATATGATTGATTATAACAAAAGAAGTAGTTTTTGTGACTATGATTAGTCCCTGTGAAATGTCCAGTCCAAATCCTAAGTTCTTCAGTGCTTGCAGCAAGTTTCCAGGGTCCCATTGTTCGGGCCCAATCTGGTTATCGAGGACTATTTGAGGACGAAGTGGGTGCCATTCCACCGTCAAGCCACCCAAGAAGTCCTTTGTCATGGTAATGTTGCATTATAGTGTTACTACCCTTCTATGCTACTTGAGTAGCATAATCACAGGCAGTGCTGTTAATATTGTCTGAGCAGTTAGATAACCACATACCATAAGGTCCCCATTTGACAATTGTATGATTAGTCACAAACATTAATTTTCCTGATTTGGCCTGACACTTGTCCGAATGAACCAAGTATATTTAAAGTTCTTAATAGGAAAACCCATTGCATAGTGTTCTTTGTTCTTTCCCTAACTCTTTCCCTAAAGTTTCAGCAGTATAAACATGGTTTACGGACAAAGAAATGGCAGTAAATAATCTAAGCAACATCTGAAAGTCCTCTTTTGGACGCAAGGCAAAAGCCCAAGTTTGTCTGCTAAGGTTTATGCATAATTTTTCTGGGCCCATACACAAAGGAAGGACTTCATAAGCTAGAGAGATATTAGTTTCCCTTCCTCTTCAGGGTGTGAGGGCCCTTTAAGGCTCCAGGGAGAAGGCATATGTATGGAGTCATTGGTTAATGCGACTGGTCCTCTCTCAGTCCATTCTACAACCTGAAGTAAAGGGGGGTTGGGTATGTAAGCCCAGTGTGATTGATTAGTTCAGCTTGAGTTGGGGGGAGGCGTCAGCAAGCAAAGGAAGCAGGGCAACAAAAATATTTTAAGGACTCCAAGGCATTCTCTACTGAGAAACCAGATTTTCAGCTTGATTAGTAAGGGTTTTCATTTGTTGCCCAAGACAGGAGATCATAAGATTGATGCCGCCGAGGGCAGTGGTTTCTGGAGATCTTTAGAGCCACCATGGCCTGTATTGGAATTTCTTCCTGCTGGGGTTTTTGTTGTCTCATTTCTATGTTGAAGGTCGGGGGCACCCTTGGGTCAGATCTTCCAAAGAGGAAGCCATATGAGTTCATGTGGGGAAATACAAGCATGCCCCTCTTTCTATAAGATTAATTTCCCAGATTTCCATAGTTCATTCAACCTGTCTTGGTACCAAATGGGCAGAGGAAGAGAAGAGTCCTTCAATTCCTCGAAATGTTTTTTCTGTTCATGTCAAGATATCTCCTTGCAGTAAGTTTAAAAAATTTAAAACAAAGCTATATTGACAATATTTATAGGCTTAAAGAATATATTGCATTGGAATCTAGTAAAGTCTGCTCTGGATAAGGAAGATAAAAGTGTTCCTGTGTATTCTCCTGTATTTAATTTTTCATTTGTACTTTCAGTGTGTAATGTGTTTGTTTAATTGTGTCTTGTGTTTATGGATTATAAGAAATGTCTGTAATCTGTTTAGTAGGGAAGGAATGTAAAAATTGTTTGAAATGCTTAGAAATACAGGCAAGGTCATTGTCTGTTTTTATAGAATTAGGTGTTCTCATTATTGCAAAGTAAGCTAACAAGTGGGTTATAACATGTGTAGTTTCATCTTGGAGAGCTGTGGCCCATATAAAAGAATTTGTATCGATCGTGACATGTAAGAAGGAAGAGGAAGAAAGTTCAGAGCAATGAGTTCCATCCATTTACCATAAAATTCTCTTTCATTTGTCAGAAACATTTTTTATATGTTTGTATTTATCATTATGACAAATAAAATATATATTTATTAATAGTCCCCCTTTTTGAATTGCCATAGAATCGGAGATGAAATCATCATTTAAATCTCTTTTTTATAATCTGAGTCAATTACTCCAGGGTGAACAGTAATTCCTTTAGAAGTCAAACTAGATTGGCCAAGTAAAAGACCGAAGGTTTGTGTGGGCAGGGGTCCAAAAATTCCAGTAGGTACTCTAGAAGGGACTGCTTGAGGGTAAAGGGAAAAATCATTTAGGGCTGGTCTATCAACGGCAACACTGCCGGATGTTGAGGGTTTGAGGGAAAAGATATACGTTGACCCTGGTTTTTGTTGTAGGGGACCTGGGGTGGGAGGGGGGTCCCCTGTTTGGAGTTTCCCGGAATAGGTTTTCCTTCAATATCAAATTTAGATTTACAGTCTTTGGCCCAGTGCATTTCTCTCTGGCAGCGAGGGCAGATTCTTCCAAGTTTTTTATTAGCCTTCTTAGGGCAGTCCCTTTCTAAATGGTTTTTGTCTCCACATGTAAAGTATCCTTCATTTCCCTTTCTAGAAGGCAGCAGCCATTGTCTTAGCTAGCATTTGCATCTTTTGAGTTTCTGATTCTAGATTGTGACAAGCCTTCAAATAATAATAGTCCCAGTCTCACGAATTGGAATGATAGCTCTTTGACATTCCAGATTTGCATTCTCATAAGCGAGTAATTTCTCTAGCTGTTTTTTGGCTTCTTCTTCGATTACAGTATGGGAAATAGCAGTTGCTAATCTAGCTAAAAAACCAGCATAACGTTGACTAGGTCCTTGTAATGTATTAGTGTAGCTACCTGTAAACTCTTTTGAGGAGTAATTCGATCCCAAGCTTCAAGGACCACTGTTTTCCATTGTTCATGCAATAAGGGAGGGCATTGTATTTGAGCTCCTATGGTATCAAATTGTCTGGCGCCAGTTAACATTTCAAAAGCAGTTTGGTTTGGGGGAGTGCCAGCTTGAGCATTCTTGTTAGCGTGATCTCTGGCTATATCATGAAACCACATTGTCCATTGAAGATATTCTCCTGGTTTAAGGAGTGCTTTTATTCCAATCATAGGGAATAAAATTTCCAATAGAAGATGACACAACATTTAGAAGCTCTTTCGTGACAGGCGAATGTGGACCATACATAGTTACAGCCTTTTTCATTTGTTGCATGTAAAAAAAGATTAATGCCGTCATATTGAGGTATTATGGGCCCTTGAGCATCAGGATTTCTTAAAACTGGAAAGATGGAGAAACCATCGGCGTCAGAAACTTGTTATAGCAAAGCCTGTAATTCAGAGAGCCTCTGTCACAGAGGAGAGTAAGTCCTGATTTTTTTGCAAATATGAGTCTGTGCCAAGGACTTTTTGTTCAGAAGGGCATGAAAGGTCATTGGTGAACCACGCAAAGTTCCATCCAGTAAAATTATCCACCCAAACTTGTAAGCAAGAATACCCATTAGCTTTTGGCATATGAGTAAAATCAATTTCCCAGTCTTCTCCAGAATACTTTCCACTTCGTTGTAGTCCTGATTTTGCTAGCTTTTCAGTCTTTGGGTTATTTTTCTGACAAACTTCACACCTTTTGATAATGTTCTTTAAAGTTTTCATTACATTTTTACCTTCAGACAAACAAGATGCCATTTGGTAAGTACTCTCTGCACCCACATGCAAACTCTGCTGTAAACCCTTAAGAATTTTCCATTGAGCATTTTCAGGACTTATTAGTCGTCCATCCTTGGACTGTAACCATCGTTTATCCATAATCTTAGTTCCTCATATATCTTTCTAATTCTTGCTCAGTATATTGTGGTTTTTCCTGTTCTACAGGACCTGTCCAGATCAAGGGTGTCTGTAGTGAAGGCATTTCTTAAAGTGCAGCTTGTCTGGCTTGACAGTCGGCCAGCTGATTACCTTCAGCTATTTTACTCCCATCCCTGCAGTGCTCTTTGCAATGCATAACAGCTGCTTCTTTAGGACAATATATAGCAGTTAAAAGTCTCTCAATCTCTCCGAAATGGTTAATAGGTTCTCCTGTTGCTGTTTTAAACCGTCTTTCCATATTGCAGCATGAGCATGTAAAGTCAAAAAGGCATACTTAGAATCCATGTAGATATTTACTCGCTGCCCTCTGCGTAACTCTAGAGCTTGGGTCAGAGCCACAAGCTCCGCTAACTGAGTACTGGTTTCCTGGGGGAGAGATTTTGCTTCTAAAACATGTTCAGCAGTCACCAAGCTGTAACCTGCTTCATGCTTTCCATCCCGAACAAAGGAACTGCCATCTGTAAATATTTCCATGTTAGGATTGTCTAATGTGCATAGTTAAAGTTAGAAATTGGGAGCAATCGTGATCAGGTGTTTCGTTTTCCTTCTCAGGAAGGAAAGTGGCAGGATTTCAATGTCCACAGACTTTAAGCTTAGTTACTGGTCCTTCTAACAACAATGATTGATATTTAAGAAGCCTACTGTCTGTCATCCAAATATTAACCTTAGAATTTAAGATTCCATTCACATCATGAGAAGTCAGGACAGTAAGATTTCATCGATTAATTATTTTTAAAGCTTCAGGTACTAATAAAGCTGCTGTCCCAATTACTCTTAGGGAGTGGGTCCACCCACGTGAAGTTACATCTAATTCTCTACTTAGATAAGCAACAGATTGCTGGTGAGGCCCTCGGAGTTGTGTCAAAACTACCAAGGCCACACCTTTTCTTTCAGTGACAAATTAAATTCGACACTGTGGGAAAGCTCAAAGCAGGAGCTTGCAGGAGGGCAGTCTGAAGAACCTTTAAACAACATCTTAGTAGAGTTGTTGTCAGATTCATTAAGTTCTAACCAAGGAAAGACTTGTGGATTTGTGCCTGCTGGCAGAGGAGGAGCATTTGAAGCAGCCCGGCAGGGCTAGCAGGAAAATTTTGAAATATTTTATGTTCTACTTGGGCCTTTTGTAAAATTTTATCATAAGTGTTCTGTTGTCGAGTATTGGGAGGGCTAGAATTTACCTTGAAATGGCAGAATTAAAGCTTTAATGGGAGCCCATAGGGGTCAGAAATCAAATGGAATATTTTTTCCCTGCCTGGTGACTCGTTCAATATTTTCTTTGACCCGGTGCCAAATTTCTACATCAAAACGACCTTTATTTGGGGACCAAGGATTTCATTTAACCACTGTTTGAGAGCAAGCCTTTATTCATGGGCATGAAACAAAAAGTCCCTGAGCTTTAAACAAATGGTAAAATAAAGCAGAGAAAAGATGGGGCTTTCCAGCCGTTTAACCCGTATCTTAGTACTTACCGACCTCAATCAATAGGGTCTGAGTCCCTCTGTCCGAAATGCCACGTATACCAGAGTCCCTGTTCAGGCCTAACCCTGACCCTATCTTGCCAGAGAACTGACCTTTCTTTAGGTCCAGAACTAATGATTACACAGCCCAATGTCTTACTCATGGAAATGCTTTTCTTAGACTCTATGGTAATGATTTTAATTGTAACAAATCCTGCCTGGGAACCTATATCTCAAGACTTGTACCCCTGCTTGCACAGCAACAGTATATCTTGCATAGAGAGAGTGTCTGGAACCTGTTGTCCCTGGCTAATCTTGTACCAAAGTTATCTCAGGATGTATGTCTTGGGAAAGGGCCTAATAGACCTCTTACAACATTGAGGTATTCTTTTTATCATTCTCAACAGCTAGTTGAGAAGTATATAAGGTCCCACTTAAACGAATGAGGTGGATACTCTTTCTACCCCCCACAAACCTTCTGCTTTTTACTTGGCCAATCTAGTTTGATTTCTAAAGGAATAACTCTTCACCCTGTAATAATTGATTCAGATGATAAGGGGGAAATTCAAATTATGATATCATCTCAGATACTATGGCAGTTCAAAAAGGGGGACAAAATTGCCCAACTACTTCTTTTACCTGGCATGTCTATTAACTCCTCTAATGGCATCTGGACAGGTGGATTTGGCAGTACGGATCAAAAACAATCCTCATGGATGTCAATCAGTTCAGTTCAGTCACTCAGTTGTGTCCAACTCTTTGCGACCCCATGAATCGCAGCACGCCAGGCCTCCCTGTTCATTACTATCTCTCGGAGTTCAGTCAGACTTACGTCCATCCAGTCCGTGATGCCATCCAGGCATCTCATCCTCTGTTGTCCCCTTCTCTTCCTGCCCCCAGTCCCTCCCAGCATCAGAGTCTTTTCCAATGAGTCAACTGTTCTCATGAGGTGGCCAAAGTACTGGAGTTTCAGCTTTAGCATCATTCCTTCCAAAGAAATTCCAAGGCTTATCTCTTTAGAATGGACTGGTTGTATCTCTTTGCAGTCCAAGGGACTCTAAAGAGTCCTCCAACACCACAGTTCAAAGGCATCCATTCTTCGGCGCTCAGCCTTCTTCACAGTCCAACTCTCACATCCATACATGACCACAGGAAAACCATAGCCTTGACTACACGCACCTTAGTCAGCAAAGTAATGTCTCTGCTTTTGAATATACTATCTAGGTTGGTCATAACTTTTCTTCCAAGGAATAAGTGTCTTCTAATATCATGGCTGCAATCACCATCTGTAGTGATTTTGGAAGCCAAAAAATTGTCTGACACTATTTCCACTGGTTCCCATGAAGTGATGGGACCAAATGCCATGATCTTCGTTTTCTGAGTGTTGAGCTTTAAGCCAACTTTTTCACTCTGGAGGCTGTGGAGGAATGTATAAAATTCAAATTAAATTGGAATTTAAGGAGAAGAGAACTGTCTAGCAGGCAACAGGCACTAAAAGAAGAAATCAAAGGTAGGCATGGATTGCAGATTTTTAAGTCTGTCCCCAAACACTGACCATACCCTGGCTGCTTAGATGTTGGTGCTAAAACACTGGATGAATCTTACAAACGGGCTTCTCTTGTGGCTTAGCTTGTAAAGAATCAGCCTGCAATGCGGGAGACCTGGGTTAGATCCCTGGCTTGCAAAGATCCCACGCAGAAGGGAAAGACTACCCACTCGTGTTCTGGCCTGGAGAATTCCATGGACTGTATAAAACATGGGGTTGAAGAGTGGACAGGACGGAGCGACTTTCACTGCTACCATCATTCTTTCCTCAACATATGACAAAAAGTTTATTTTGTTCATCAACATTTCCATATTGTAATTATAGAAGAATATGCTATCTCTTTAGATGTTAAAGGCAACAAATTAAAAAACAAACAAACCAGGCTGTAATTTATGGGGCATCACAGGACTGTTAAACAACTTCCCACCCCTTGCCCGGCCTTGCTCTTGCTCTGCCGACCTGGACGCTCAGACGCTCCTAACCCCGCCCCTCGCCTACATCGATCCGCCCAGCCTCTGACCGGGAAGCTCTGACTGGGAATCTGCACGTGCGCAATTTCTTGCGTAGGGCAGAAGGCCAGGAGAGAAGGTCACCCGGCGGCCCTTGAGGTTTTTTTCTCCTAGTGTAAAGGTGTGCTGCACACTTAGCTGACAAACCCGCCCTCGCCACACCCATCTTCAGGGTCCAGCTGGCTCCACAGAAGTAATACCCTGATACCCCACCGTCTGCCCTAAATAAACCCAGAGGCTGCGGTTGCAGGTCGAGTATTCGAAATTGCTCTGAGGCTGGTCCTTGCCGTTTGATTTTTGGCCTTCGGACCCAGAGACACCACCTTTCTGGATATTTTCCTGCTTAAAACTTAACCGTTAGTACTTATGCCTCTGCCTTGTAAAGTCCCCAGGCGTGAGAGGCATTCGGGCACACCCACCTCCACTGCCTCACCCTGTTGGCCCCTGGAGGTTGTGTCGACAGACCCGCTTCCAGAGGAAGTGCGTCCTTTCCCGGTCCTGGGATTCTGGAGAGCCCGCCCGGCCCGAGACCCCCCCTGGCTCCCAACCTCTCTGCTCTCGTGTCTCCTCAGGCCGATCGTTCTGCTCCACAGGCCTCCCTGGTCAGTCCCTTTTCCTCACCCCTGGGCTAGACGTGTGACACCCAGTGTTTTTCCGTCACGAGTCTGTCTCATTGGAAAAGGTGCGCTTTTGATAGGCAGGTGTGCCGGGTCCAGCCCCAGTGAATCAGGGAATTCGAAGCATGGACGGTGCTAGCGAAGAAAGACTTATTTGTTTATTAATATAAGATTAGATTAAGAAACAATAGTGTAGTAGGAAGAGTAAGTGGAGAAAGAAGGCTGAATAACTTGGCTTACGGGGAAGGCCAGTAAAGTTCCAGACAAAGACTTGCACCATCTACATTGGGCCACCGGCACCCACTTGAATATCAGGGGGTGCGCCACCTTGGGCTTCCCCTCACGTGGATCTTAAAAGCCAGGACAAGTAAGTAGACATGGCGAACTGCCCACTTCCAGATGGGAATTCAGCCTGAAATTAGAGTAAAGAGTAGACACGGGGGAAACCAGTCCAGTGACTGGCTCTAGCCCCTATTGTCTAGAAAGGCCTTTTATATGTTTTTTTGATTGTACATAGAGATCAATGGGTAATAAAAATTATGCAGTGTTAGCAGCCCAGACTCTTATCAAAACCAAGCTTTTCTCTCTGCATACCTAATTGTATACACAAGTCTTAGGTGATTTACATCATCGTCTGGCCAGAAAGGGCCAGTTAACATTTTAAAGCCTTTTTTTCTGATAAGGGTTTGTCAACCAGAAGACTTATTTGTGTTGACCTTTCCAAGGTCTGGTGCCACTCTTAGAAAGCACTAAATAAAGTTATATTCTTACATAGCAAAGACACAAGAGGAGTGCAGTGATATATAACAAAAGAAAAGTAATTAACTCAAAAGTCTAGTGTTGCTAACATCAAAACTACTATATATCTTTTTCCATATTCCGTTTACATTGATTAACATCCTCCCAGGTGCCTAAAGAATATGGAGGCCTGGCAGCAGTCATTGAGTCAACAGTGAAAACCCTCTACCAATATACTTTTTTAACTCATTAGAAAAGGCTCTGAATCTTTAAGATGCTTTTAAGCTTTGTGCCTCTCGTGGCTGGGGGGCTGTAAGCAATTCACAAGCTGTAAGAGGTCTGGGGAATCTGTTAGGCAAGCTAGAGAGCTATCAGAGGGGGTTTAACTGAAACATCCCTTTCAAATGCAGAAGACTAAAGCCCTGGTTTGACTTTTTCTAGAGAATATCAGAAAAGTGGAAAAGCAGAGTACAAATGCCAGCAGATTTTTGGTTTTGGGGGTACATGCTCAGGAAATTCCAGGGGGAACCCTTGAAGTCTGATCATGTCCTTGCATATTGTCAGGCTTCCTTCCTAATGACCTTGTCATGGGTGGATTCCTCACGCTGGCTCCTGGCACGGGCGTTTCATTTACTCATCATTTCTGTAGATACATGGGCGAGGGGGATCAGAAGAACCAGTGACTGAGAGTGAAAGGCAAACTCAGAAGTGGAAAACAATGAGAGAACCGACAGGGTCGCCCAGGATGGCTGAGGCAGTTGCAAAGGGAAGGTAAAATGAAATAGAGTTAGCCCTTAAAGTAGCGGGTGGGTGAAAGAATAATGGACAAAGGCGTGGGATCTCTAGAAGTTGGAGACAAGGAGACAGGGGCCCTGCGTCTGCGGTAGGAGGGCCGACAGGGGTGAACCAAGGAGAGAAACAGGGATAGGTATTGACTAGAAGAGAAGAGAAGGAAGTAAGCATAGACACCTGGAGTGCCCCAGAGTGGGAGTGTAACGGGGAGAGAAGGAAGTTGACTAGAATGCAGAGAGGGAGCAGAGTTAGGGAAAGAGACAGACGTATAGATGTTTAGGACAGTTAGAAGGGTGGGGTTGGGGAGAAGAGCAGCAAGAGGAGAAACAGGTTGCTGAGGGGGTCAGGACAGGTTTGAGGAAAGAAATAGGACAGAAACAGCATTCCACCTGAGGCAGTGGGCACCAAAGGACTGTTCCACATAGTGAGGTCTTCCTGTTTTTCTGGTTGTGGCAAACGAATGTGGGACGTTGATTCTAAGCCTGAAGAAGCCTGTTTTCCACTTGCCAGATCAACTTCTAAAAACGTTTGAGGAAGAAGCTGGGAAGAGGAGGAAAAAAGGTAAGAAAAGAGGAATGGCTCTTTCTCAGGAAAACTCATGTTCTCGGTTGATTCTCAGTCTGTCCTTCCTGAAATCCCTTCTTTGGACTTACTAATCATCTCTGACTCTGAAGTATCCTTCCTGACACCTGTATGTGCACACTCACCAGGGAACTTCCCTCAGGGCCTGTCGTTTACACTTAGATCCCATCTCCTCATGACTCAGTGGCCTGGACCTTGTGTGGAGGGAACCATCCTGGGCAGGGCTTGAAACCCATAGGTTGAGAAGGGGTCTCAGTGCTGTTGGGCAGCAGGGATTGCCTCGGGTCCTTCTGGATGTGCAGTCTGCTCTCTGTCAATCAGGATTAAGAAGCTGTGGGTGGGAGTCAGGTATTAACATGCACAGGACCTGGTAAAATCTGGAAGTAGACCTAAAAAGGGAAATTTGTTCTAAGGTAATTGAAGCTAAGTGAGTGAGTCACTGACTTCAAAATCTTGACTGGAAATGGGATGCAAGGTTCAGAATCAGGTATCAGTGATAGAGAGTGGGCTATTCCATCATCTGTTTGAAACTGTGACAAGAATCTAAATCTCTGAGAGCTGGAAATTCACTTTCATTGCCTTCATTCTTCAGATTTTGTCTTTTCACTGTGTTCATTTTGTGGTTTGGCACAGAGATGTTTTTACTTTTGATGTAGTTGGGGTTTCCTCTTCATCGTTTAACCCATAGATTCACCATTTGTTATGGCAGCTGTCTTTTTTCCCACTGGGTTTTCTTAGCCTCCTTAGATTTTAAATATAGGCAAATGGTTATTTCTGAACATTCTCTTCTGTCCCCTTGGTGTATAAATCCGTGTTTATGCTAGTGCTACACCATCTGCATGATATTGTGATATGGCTAGAAATTTTAAAAAGGCTGGCCTTGATCTTTCATCTTTGTACTTATTGAAGAATATTTTTGCAGTTTGTGGTCTCCTTGAGATTCTTTATGACTTCTGGCGAGTTTTTACTATTTCTGCCAACATTTCTATTGTATGTTTCATAATGAATTCATTAAATCTGTGGAACACTTTGAGTAACCTGGAAATATAGAGTACTGGGATTTCCAGTCCATGACTACTAGATTTATTTGTTTATTTTGGATTTCTCCTAGAAATGGTTAAGTAGTTTTCAGTGTATATGTTTCACCTCCTTGGTGAATTATTCCTAAATATTTCATCCATTTTTAATATAATAGTAAATAAAATTGTTATGTGATTTTCTTTTAACATTGTTCATTGTATATAGAAATGCAGCTGATTTGCACATTGATTTTTGTATCCTGAAAGTTTGCTAAAGTTGCTATTTGATGTGGCAGGGTTTTTTGTGTGTCTGTATGGAATCTACAATTTATACATAAAAGACCTTGTCCTCTAGCGAAGAAGGTAATTTTCTCTTTTTCATTTTGGGAAGCTATGATTTCTTTTTCTTGTCTAATTGCTCTGGTTAGGGGTTTCAGTTCTTTGTTGAACAGTGGTGCAGAATGTGTGTCCTTGCCTCCTTCGCTATCTCAGAGGAAAAGTTTTCAGTCTTTCACCACTGAGAAAAATGTTAGGTATGCTCTTTTCATACATCATATATTTTAGTTTGAGATACTTGTTTTGAAAACAAAACAAGACCCCCAAATGGACAGGAATGTATCAAAAGTGTGAACAGAGATGAGGTCTCAGGGCAGAGAGGAAAGCATAACATTAATAGTGGTTGGAAACCTTTTGTAATGGTACATACAGATGATAGCTTATGGTGAACAACATCAGATCATGATCTCGGAAGAAGATATAAATTTGGGGCCAGGGACCAGGCTTGATCACTCAAGAGCTTTGTTGTAGCAGAGTTTTATTAAAATATGAAATGGGACAGAGAAGGCTTCTGACATAGACATCAGAAGTGGGATGGAGAATGCCCCCCCCCCCGCTAATCTTAGCAATGGAGCTATATACTTTATCAATTGGTTATTACAGTAAGTCAAAAGAATGTCTCAAAGTTGTAAAGTTCTTACCAGACCCATGCCCAGAATTTACATTTCAAAATGAGAGGATTAGTCAGAAGGTTCTCAAGAAGGAGAAACCTGTCCTTAAGCAGAATACATTGTTATTAGTTCAGTACAATCGCTCAGTCGTGTTGGACTCTTTGCGACCCCATGAACTGCAGCACGCCAGGCCTCCCTGTCCATCACCAACTCCTGGAGTTCACTCAAAGTCATGTGCATCGAGTCGGTGATGCCGTCCAGCCATCTCATCCACTGTCATCCCCTTCTCCTGCCCCCAGTCCCTCCCAGCATCAGAGTCTTTTCCAATGAGTCAACTCTTCGCATGAGGTGGCTAAAGTATTGGACTTTCAGCTTAACCATCATTCCTTCCAAAGAACACTCAGGACTGATCTCCTTTAGAATGGACTGGTTGGATCTCCTTGCAGTCCAAGGGACTCAAAAGAGTCTTCTCCAACACTACACTTCAAAAGCATCAATTCTTCGGCACTCAGCTTTCTTCACAGTCCAACTGTTGCATCCATACATGACCACTGGAAAAACAATAGCCTTGACTAGACGGACCTTTGTTGGCAAAGTAATGTCTCTGCTTAGTACAGAGTTTAAGTGAAGTGGTTTTGTGTAATCATCAGCTCTGGGCTTAAAGAGAAAAGTTTGTCCTTTTCTCCTCCTTGATAATTCCAGACCACTCTCTATCCTCCTCGAGAGCCCCAAACCCCTTTCTCCTCCTCGGGTACGCCAGACTTCTCAACCTACCTAGGAATTGACTCTCTTAGCTCTTTGGCCAAGGAGAAGTTTGTTTATAAAGTCCAGAGGAAGCTTAACCTTTCCACGAGTTCTCAGCCTGTCCTTCAACATGTATCATGTATTCTTTCACCCGCCTTTTGTGGTGCAGCTCCATCAGACAGAAAGTCACAGTTTGTATCCACAACACTCTCCATCTCCCTGTGTGAGCTGGTTGTTCTTGAGTGTAAGGAGCATGAGGTGGGCTGCCTTGCCCCCTCTTCTCTCTTTGTGGGCTTGGATCCATTGGCTACTCAAATATTAGTCCATATAGTTCAGAGCTGATGCCCCAAGCATCTAACCCCTGATCCGGTGCTGCTTTCATCACAGTTATCATATTTGGAAGATAGAATCAGAAAATGGGAAAGTACTGGCTGCTCTTTAATTTTATCTGGCACCTCAGAATCTGTAATGAACTGTCTTAGTCCCTGTGTGCCTCTTGAGATCACTCCGCTGTTTCTGCTGTTCTCCTTTTGCTGCCATACATGTCACGGTGTGTGAAATAAGCTAGTGGATTGGATTTTCTGTGCCTTTTACTTAGGAAAACTGTAAGGACAGCAGTCCAACAAAGGGAATATGTGTGAATGTTTCTGGCTCTTATCTTGGCATCTCTGGGTGAACCAAATGGTCCCATCTCAAGGTCTTAGGATATGAGACAACCACATCTCATAGTTTTCCACTCTTGTACTGGTCTATCTTTTTTTTAATTAATTATTTTTTTAAGTTTTACTTTACGATAGTGTATTGTTTTTGCCATACATTGACATGAATCCGCCATGGGTGTACATGAGTTCTCAATCCTGAACCCCTCTCCCACCTCTGTCCCCATATCATCTCTCTGGGTCATCCCAGTACACCAGCCCCAAGCATCCTGTTTCCTGTATCAAACCTAGTCTGGTGATTTGCTGGGGCCCAGCCCTGGTGGATCCATGGTGATTCAAAGGTGGAGATGGAGTTGGTGTCCTTGGAAAAAAACATATTAAAATTACAGATATATAGAGAGATTAGAAACGGATAGTGTAGTAGGGAAATTAGTGGAGAATAAGAGGCTGAATAACTTGGTAATTCAGCCAGAGAAACAGGGAGCAAGAAAGAAGAGACATGGAGGAATCAGTCTTTCTGGAAACTGATTTGATTTCTTCACTTTGGGGTTTGTTTATATACCTTTTGTTACATATAGGGATGAATACAGAGTCACATGGGGGTCAGCAGTCCTGACCTTTATCAAAATCAGGTGCTTCACATATAAAAAGTTCTTAGGGATTTTGTGATCCTTTCTTTCTGATAATCAAAAACTTACTTTTTCCAAGGGTGTTTTTTCTTAAACCAGGCACCACCCTCCAAATAAAGTTACATTCCTGTAGGGTGAGGGTGTAGTGAGTTACAATCAAGAAAGGAATTTATTTAACCCAAGGTTAACATGATTAATCTTAAAGATTAATACTTATTTCTCCTATATGCTCAAAGGTTAATACTTATTTCTCCTATATATTAGTTATATTCATTATAAGGGCAGGGAACATGGAGATTTAGCAGCAAACATCAGTCCAACAAATTAAAATCCTTTCACCAATGTTCCCCTTAAGATCTACTTAGTCTTAAGATAGTGATATAGTTACATTTTTACATAGCAAGGACACAGTGATTTATAACAAAGTACAGTGATCTATTACAAAAGAGAAAATTCATTAACTCAAAAAGTCTAGTATTGCTAACCTTAAAAATACTATATTTCATTTTCTATATCCCAAATACATTTATAATATATTCCCAGGTGCCCAAGGAGACAGAGGCCTGGCAGCAATCATTGACTCAACAATGAAAAAATAAATAAATAAATAAAGCCCTATGCTAATTAAGATCTCTAAATACTCCAAAACTTTCTGTGCTGTTTATGGTTGAGAGGTAGTAAACAATCATGTGGCAGGAGTAATCCTGTCACACAAGCTAGTTTGTCAGCAGAAAGGTTTGACCTGAGACATCCTTGTCCCACTCAGGGGAGGGAATTAGCAGCAATTATTGACACAACAAATGAAAAACCCTTCACCAATATAATTCCCAACCAACCCACTATACTAATAATTTCCAACTCCCTAAGAGAATTTGCCTTTAGTAAGTCTAAAACATCTCGTGCCTCTCAGATTGGAAAGCTGTAAACAATCACATGTGGTCTGATGAACCTATACAGGTGGGCTAGAAAACCTTCAGAGGAGTCTGTAAGCTAAAACACTCTTGTCATGCCCAGGAATTTTTATTGCCTTGGAGCTGCACGTTTAGTCCTTCTCCGAGAGAAACGGTTATGGGGGAGAGCCCATAAAGTCAGAGGTGTAGGTGAGGGCATAAAACAGACTCTGGTTTTGGAGTAGATGCTCAGGAACAGGGTGTTTCCTGAGGCTTGATCACGCCTTTGCGTATGCCAAGCCTCCTTCCTCATGACCTTTGCCATGGGCAGAGTTCCTCTTGCTGGCTGCCCAGCAGTGATTCGTTTCTTACATGATAGTATACATGTTTCAGTGCCATTCTCCCAAATCATCCCACCCTCTCCCTCTCCCACAGAGTCCAAAAGCCTATTCTATATATCCGTGTCTCTTTTGCTGTCTCACATCCAGGGATATCATTATCATCATTCTAAATTACATATATATGTGTTAGTATACTGTATTGATGTTTTTCTTTCTGGCTTATTTCATTCTGTATAATCAGCTCCAGTTTCATCCACCTCATTAGAATGGATTCAAATGAATTCTTTTTAATGGCTGAGTAATAGTCCATTGTGTATATGTAACACAACTTTCTTATCCATTCATCTGCTAATGGTCATCTAGATTATTTCCATGTCCTGGCTATTATAAACAGTGCTGTGATGAACAGTGGGGTACACGTGTCTCTTTCAAGTCTGGTTTCCTCGGTGTTGCCCAGTAGTGGGATTGCTGGGTCATAAGGCAGTTCAATTTCCAGTTTTTTAAGGAATCGCCACACTGATCTCCATAGTGACTGTACTAGTTTGCATTCCCACCAACAGTGTAAGTGGGTTCCCTTTTCTCCACACCGTCTCCAGCATTGATTGTTTGTAGACTTTTGGATCACAGCCATTCTGACTGGTGTGAAATGGTACCTCATTGTGGTTTTGATTTGCATTTCTCTGATAATGAGTGATGTTGAGCATGGTTTCAAAAATATGGAACGCTTCACGAATTTCTGTGTCATCCTTGCGCAGGGGCCGTGCTAATCTCTGTATCGTTCCTATTTTAGTATATGTGCTGCTGAAGTGAGCACTGTACTGGTCTATCTAGTCTGGGAGTGTAGACTCTTCCTGACTTTGCTTTCTCCTTAGTTTGTATAATTTTTCCTTTTAAATTTGATTTTGAAGTATGTAGCTCTAGGATCTGAAGTCGTGTCCTGTTTCTTTGCTTTAGTAATCCGCCTGTGTTTAAGGGGCAGCTCCTCATGGACTCTCTGTGGTGTGGGTTTACTGGGTAAGAGAAAATTTTTAAAGGAGAATACTTTCCCTTATTGGTTGTAATATTTTCCTGCTGCATGCAGAATTACCACTTGAAGCTACTTAGTATAGTGGTCAGCGTGTTTTGTGATATGAGCAAGTATCTGAAGACCTTGACCTGTACATCTTTTTCTGGCTTTGAGTGATGTCAGAGAAGTATGCATGAAGGGCACTGTGATAGTGTTGTTCATGTGTACTATCACCGTGCCCTTTGAGCCTCACCAAGAGGTGTAGGAACTTCTCCTGACAAGGGTACTGTCCAGGTTCACACCCTCATAGTTGTGAGGCTGTTGGCTAAACTGTTGCTGATGCTGCATGCTTGTCACCTGGGTGCTATTGATCATTCTGCCTCCACACTTAATTCTGTAGCAATTTAATGACAGAGCTTATGTAGTGGAGTGATAACTTCAGTGATGAACCATCATTTGTTTTTTTTCAAGGCATAGCTACTTTCCTTTTTTTATATTAGTATGCATTATAAATGATTGTCTTTTATTTTTGTCATTAAGTTTCTATTTTATGTTACTCTTTGTATTTTATTTGCAATATGTGGGATAGTTGGTTAAGAAAGTTCCCCCATCCCTGTGGTGGAATTGGTGATCCGTAGTTTTTAGAGTTCTTTAGGTATTCTTGATGTTAAACTATTATTGAATATATGCTTGGCAGTTTTTTGGTATTATAGTGTACATTGTTTTTTCACCGCTGAGGATGGTTTAGTGCACAATATTTGATAATTAGGATTTGTGCAATTTACCTCTTTTTATTTTGTTGGCATGAGCTTTTGGTGTTGTACCTGATAAATCATTGGTGAATCCACTGTTGGCAATAATTTTTAGGTTACCTATACAGAATTATGGATGCTAGGCAAACTTATTGTGATAATCGTTTCACAGTATACGTATCAGTTAATTTTTTCTCTGTAGCTTAAATTTACACAATGATATTTGTCATTGTAAGAGTTGCTTATAAAATCCCCTTTATGTCACTGTTTAAAGAGTTGGGTTTAGAAAGGGGAAATAATTAAAACACGTTGGATAAAAGAAACAATAACACAGTTTATAATCATTTAAAGTGTCTTGCATTTAAAAGGCTGTGGTTAGTGACCCAAATGATCACATCCCTTAAGTCCTCCATCTCAGACACCCAGGTACTGACCCTGGGTTTGTTGAACTCACCACTATTCTAAGTTTGCTGTTTTGTAGGTAGTTCGCCTCTACCCAGGCAGAGTTTTGGATTTGTAATATAGACACTAGTCCCATTCTTGTTTCTTAAAACTGCCCAAGTTCCCAGATCCCTGCATTGCTTCAGCCTCACTAGCAGGATCTGAGCACAACATGCTGTGAAAAACAGCTTTTTATTGAGAATAAATTCTTTTAGTCTTAAGAGGAAGAAGCTTTTACCTGAGCACTGTTACAGATGGTAACCTAATGCTGTCAAGGTAACAGGCCCTGCCCCCTCCGCCCCCGCTCCTCCCACGAACTCTGCGCAGAGCGGGTGCTCGCCCCGCCCCTGGTCGGAAGCCGTGGCTTTAAAACCAAAAGCCCTTTCACACGGAGCCGGAAGTCGGAGAGCGCGGAGCCAAGGTCTCTGAGTGGCGCCTAAGCTTCCTTCTAGAGTAAGTTTGCAGAGCTCGCCACCCCTCCAGTCCCCACCTCCGCCTCCACTCACTCGTCATCATGGTGTGGTAATTGCCAGGGACCTGAAACCCCTGGCACCCGGTGTTCGGCCCGAATAAACGGGGCTGCTGACGTTGCGGCCCAGATATCTTTTCGTTTGGGTTTTAAGTGTTGTTGAGGCGATTTCGGCCCTCGGTGCGCGTAGACCCCGCCTCTGGCGACAATTTCCTGCTTAAAACCCTTTTTGGCCTCTGGCCTGGCCAAGTAAACCCTCTCTCGTGAGTTGGAGTCGCGCCCGCCCCGTCACCTTCTCGACCGCTGGAGGCGGAGCCCAGATAGGCCGCGCGCCCTCTCCCAGGTCCCGGGATTCTGGAGAGGCCGCCCCGCTCCTGAGCCCCTCCCTCCCAGCCCCTCCGTCTTTGCGTCTCCAGAGGCCGGTCCTTCTGCTCTGCAGCAGCCCCCTTTCTTGTCAGCCCGTCCCCTCACCCCGCATAGGTGACCTGGGCCAGCCATGTGACAACCAGTGCTGTTCCATGCCCAATTCAGCTTGGGGGAAAAGGTGATCTTCCGGTCCGGGGGCATCTAGTTCTGTCGCCCACTCAGTAATTTCAGGAGGCAGGAGGATCAGGAGAAGCAGAGTCAGAAGGACTGAGAGAAATAACTCAAACTGGGGAGAAAAGCATCAGGGAGAACCAACGGGAAAACTGAGAATGGCTGAGGGATTTGCAAAGGGATAGTCAAGTCAAAGAGGTTAAGCCTTGAAAATAGCCAAGTGAGTAAAGTGTAGCAGTATTAGTAAATTAAAAAGCCAGATCTCCAGGGACTTGAAAACAGCACAGGGAGAACTGCCCGGTATCAGTGATGGGAGCGGGGAGGCGAAGGGCGTTGAGGGACGTCAGAGGCAGAGAGTCCCCAACTGGGTTTTGGCCGGGTTTGAGTCCAGGCCTCTTGGGTTAGGATCCCGAGTTGTGTTTTCACCCGGTTGGAGTCCCACCACAAGGGTTCAAGTCTCAATCTGAAGTGGCAGGTTTTATGGTGTTGGCAGAAAAAGGTAAGGAGCAGAGGAAGAAAGGGCTGGAAGGAAGCAAAGCCACATGGCCTGCCATAGAGTGGGGAGGCAGGGAGAGTCACAGCGAGAGAAGGGGAGTAATGTGGAGCGCAGAGAGGGAGCCGAAATGGGGGAAGAAAGAGGCAGACATAGGTATGGATTTTTGAAAGACTCAGGAAGGTTGATGAGAGAGCATTTGGAGGGGGAACAAATTGCAGCTGCCTGGACTGCACACGTGTGAGGGAGGAAATAGGACAGGAACAGCAGGAGAGCAGAGGGGGAGAAAAAGAGACACCGAGACCCAGATGAAATAGGGAGATAGTGAACAGAGGGGTAAGCTCGATCCAGGTGTGGCCAGTTTTTGGATACAGATGATTTTTTTAGTTATACAGAGGAGGATGAGAATTTCAAAACTCCCGTCTATAAGGCTTGTGTCTTTTTTTATTACTTGTGGCAGAAGATAACTTTCATTTGCAAACCCTGTTGAGCCTGGGGCAGTGGCTTGATTCACTGAGTTGTGAGTGACCCCATTTCCTGGGCCTATCATAAGATAGAGGTCAGGGAAGAAGAGACCTGCGGCAAGAAATGACTGACTCTAGAGTGTCACACTGTGGTAGCTTTTTTTTTTTTAATGAATTTTTTTGGCTGTGCTGTCTTCAGTTCTGTGCCGTGGGCTCAGGAGTTGTGGCTCCCAGGTTCTAAGGCACAGGCTCAGTAGTTGTGCACAGGCTTAGTTGCTTGTACTTGTGGGATCTTCCTGAACCAGGGATAGAACCCATGTCGCCTGCATTGTCAGGCAGATTCTTATCCACTGTATCATTATTGGGTAGCATTTTTAAAGAAATTTTTTTTTTTTAACGGATTCACATTTTCTCCTTTCTTTATGTATGGTGCTTTTTGTAGCTTGGACTAGGTCTTAATTCATTCAGTTTCTGTAATCATTTTTAACTTCAGAAATAAGCTTTTTTAGTTTCCAGTATTCTAGTCTTATCATCCTTTTCTAAATATGATTATTCTCCACAATTTTTTAAACTTTGACACCAGATTTTTAGATTAAAAATAATTCTGTTTTTTTTTTTCAATTTTTTTTCAGATTCATTCTTTGCCTGTGTGCTTTCTTCCCTTCATCTCATACATTTGAAACTTTCTTTGGTAAGTAGTAAATGATCTTAGACAGTTTTGTGCCATACTTAGCAAAAATGTCACCTCATTTATCAGTTCTAATGAGGTAGATGAGCATAGAGTCTATTATACAGAGTGAAATAAGTCAGAAAGAGAAAGACAAATACTGTATATTAATGCATGTATATGGAATTTAGAAAGATGGTACCAGTAGTAATCCTATCTGCAGGGCAAAAAGGGAGACACAGATGTAAAGAACATACTTTTGGACTCAGTGGGAGTCCCCTTTTTTCTTTTAGAATAATTATGTTGCCTAGGAAAAAGGGCCATTGTTCTCGTTCCATAACTGCTTCCGAGCTAATAAGGGGCATTGTCCTTAAATTAGTGAGGCATCGTATTCTCCTAAACCTAATACCGAAGATGTCTGATCCAGGGCCCCCAAACAGTAGTTGGGAGAAGCTGCTGCAGTAGCAGGAGTTTGAGCAACTATTGCAGGAAGGGGGACCCCTTCCGGGGTCCGAAACTGAGCTCTTGTCTAACACTCGGAAATGAATTGTCCAAGGAGACACATGTGCTGACAAAGCAAGAGACTTTATTGGAAAAGGGCACCCGGGTGGAGAGCAGTAGGGTAAGGGAACCCAGGAGAACTGCTCTGCCGCGTGGGTCACAGTCTTGGGTTTTATGGTGATGAGATTAGTTTCCGGGTGGTCTTTGGCCAATCATTGTAATTTGGAGTCTTTCCTGGTGGCGCATGCATGGCTCAGCCAAGATGGATGCTAGCGAGAGGGATTCTGGGAAGTGGACAGACACTCCGTGTCTCCTTTCGACCTTTCCCGAACTCTTCAGATTGGTGGTGGCTCATTAGTTCTGTATTCCTTATGAGGATCTCCTGTCATAAAACAAATCATGGAAATGGTTGCTATGGTGCCTGGCCAGGGTGAGCGGTTTCAGTGTGCTTCCCCTAACACAGCCATTTGTAACTTAAAAGCTTTCATGCAGATAGAAACAAATCCAGTTACACAGTTACAGATGGAGGGAGCAAACAGCAAAAACAAAACAATCAGAATTATTGTAAGATAGTTTTCCACCATGGGGCACTAGTTAACATCTCCCAAATTGAGGCAATTGAGGCTTCAGGAATATCCATAGCCTCAGTCATCTTGTTCATGTGTTTAGTCAAATAAATAACATTAGGGCTCATATTTATATGTACAGCATTGGGTATGAATAATGGCACAAGTTCCTCCTTTGCAGCTGTCAGAATAACTAAACCTAATCTGTTTTGTAAAACCACTGTTCTCATTTGTGCTTGTTCAGCATTAAGAGCTGAAATAGCTTTTTGAGAATCTTGTAATGCCTGTTGAGTAAAATTAGTCAAAGATCCACTGGTAGCATAACAACTGTAGTTCCCAAAGAGGGAACAAAGACTGCAGCCAAATAATGATACCAGTGAAGTACAGACTTTGCCCATCGAGTTTTAAGGTGGGTAAATTAGCAGGCTTTCCTGGAAGCTCTGAAAATATAAAACTGTGAGTAAAGGCTAGACCCAGGGTTCATCTCCCTATCCAACCAAGGGGAAGCCATGCCCATAGGTAAGAGCCACATATCCAATAGGTCCCGTTTGGAGCAAGCCAGCTGACTGAGATACCCAGTCCCAATTAGTGCCTGGCCAGACCAAGGGAGGACCTGAATTGGGGCTGGAAAACACGGGAATGATTCCGTTGCATACATCCTGAGGCAAAAATCCCAATTGTTTCCAATCATTGTAATGAAGTTGTTGGCTGACTTTTGGGGATGGCTCTGTTTTTTCCCAGCATATAGGGGCAATATATGCTAGACATCCTTTTTCAGGAGTTAGCCATATAACCTCATTGCGTATTTGATAAACGTCAGGTAAAAACCATTAGATCCAGACCTGTTTGCCTTATGTGTAGTGAAATAGTCATTAAACTGAGACAATGTATAATCAAAATTAAAAGTCACATCATGTCCATAAAGTACAAAGTGGTGCACCAGTCCATTTTAGGGTTGGTGGATGTCATCAGATGAAGAGGCATCACATATGATTGTTGTTGAAGGTATTCAGCGACTTGGAGAAAGTCTTTTTCTTGAAGTGGAGATGTCCACCACAAAAGCCTTTCATGATGAAGAGGGGAGCGCTCTGCAGATCCAGCAGTTAGACCAATTGTGGAATGCAGCGGGGTGAGCCCAGGATAGGAAGGCGTTGTCTTGAAGATCAAATGGCACACTCAGGATTTTGGGAGTCAGCAGAAGTAGGCTCACATAGATTATCAAGCGCATCTGAAAGGTACAAAGTCAGAGCATAGAAAGTAAAGACATAAAATGAAGTCACTGAACTCAAGTGTGATGTACCCACGAATCAATTCCTGGCACTTTGACATATGTGGAAGAAGAAAGAATAACCTGGTAAGGGCCTTCCCAGAGGGGCTCGAGTGATGGGCCCCCAGATCCCAATGCTTTTATAAGAACCTCGGTTCCTGGCTCAAATAGAGGCTTGCTTGACTCAGACGCTGGGTCAGGAGTCATCTCCCAGAGTTCTGTTGTTGCCTGTTGAAAAGCTGAGAGCTGAGTTACATAACTAGTTAATTCCAAGGCTTCAGAGTCTATAATGATGTCTGCATAAGAAAGGCCTTCCATAAATATATTCAAAGTTGGACAGTCCCTCCTTGTGGGGGCCAGTTCAAGCCCTCATTAAAGCTATGGGTAAGACTTTAATCCAGTTGTCCTGCATCTCTTGAGTTAATTTGCGCAGATGTCTTTTGATAATGTCATTAGATTTTTCAACCTTTCCTGAAGATTGGGGTCTCCAGGAACAGTGTAAGTGATATTCTATTCCTAGAGCTTTAGATACACCCTGAGTTACAGCAGCTTTAAATGCAGAGCCATTGTCACTCTGAAGACTCTGTGGCAGCCCAAACCTGGAGATAATTTCATGGATTAAAATCTTTATAACCTCCTTAGCCTGCTTACTACAACAGGGAAAAGCTTCAATCCATCCAGTAAAAGTATCTACCCAAACTTGTAAGCAAGAATGTCAGTTAGCTTTTGGCATATGAGTAAAATCAATTTCCCAGTCCTCTTCAGGATACTTCGTTGTAATCCAGATATTGCTAGCTTCTCAGTCTTTGGGTTATGTTTCTGATGAACCTCACACCTTTTGATATGTTCTTTAAAGTTTTCATTACATTTTTACCTTCAAACAAACGAGATGCCATCTGGTAAGTACTCTCTGCACCCAAATGAGAACTCTGGTGTACACCCTTAAGAATTTTCCATTGAGCATTTTCAGGAATTATTAATCGTCCATTCAGACTACAACCATCCTTTATCTGTAATCTTATTTCCTCTTTTCTCATATCTTTCTAATTCTTGCTCAGTATATTGTGGTTTTTCCTGTTCCACAGGATCTGTCCGGATCAAAGGTGTCTACAGTGAAGGGGTTTCATAAAGTGCAAGCATTTCTGGCTTGAGAGTCAGCCAGCTGATTACCTTCAGTTGCTTTACTCCCATCCCTGCTGTGCCCTTTGGAATGCAAAACAGCTACTTCTTTAGGACAATATATAGCAGTTAAACTGAGAAGGCAATGGCACCCCACTCCAGTACTCTTACGTGGAAAATCCCATGGATGGAGGAGCCTGGTAGGCTACAGTCCATTGGTCGCTAAGACTCAAGACAGGACTGAGCGACTTTACTTTCGCTTTTCACTTTCATGCATTGGAGAAGGAAATGGCAACCCACTCCAGTATTCTTGCCTGAAGAATCCCAGGGACTGTGGAGGGCTGGTGGGCTGCCATCTATGGGGTCACACAGAGTCAGACACGATGAAGCAACTTAGCAGCAGCAGCAGCAGCTTAGCAGGTAAAAGTCTCAATCTCTTTGACATGCTTCATAGGTTTTCCTGTTGCTGTTTTAAACTGTCTTTCTTTTCATAGTGCAGCATGAGCATGTAAAGTCAAATAAGCATACTTAGAATCCTTGTAGATATTTACTCGCTGCCCTCTGCTTAACTCTAGAGCTTGGGTCAGAGCCACAAGCTCCACTAACTGAGCACTGGTTCCCTGGGGGAGAGATTTTGTTTCTGAAACCTGTTCAGCATTCACCATGGTGTAACCTGCTTTATGCTTCCATCCCGAACAAAAGAACTGCCATCTGTAAATACTTCCATGTCAGGATTGTCTAATGGGGTATCCATTCGATCCTCCCAAGCTGCATAGATTAAAGTTAGGAATTGAGAACAATCGTGATCAAGTGTTTCATTTTCCTTCTCAGGAAGGAAAGTGGCAGGATTTAAATGTCCACACACTGTAAGGTTAGTTACTTGTCCTTCTAACAATGACTGATATTTAAGAAGCCTACTTTCTGTCATCTAAATATTAACCTTAGAATTTAAGATTCCACTCACCTCATGAGAAGTTAGGACAGTAAGATTTCATTGATTAATTAGTTTTAAAGCTTCAGGTGCTAATAAAGCCGCTGCCCCAATTACTTTTAGGCAGTGGGCCCACCCACATGAAATTACATCTATTTTTCTGCTTAGATAAGCAATAGGGTGCTGGTGAGGCCCTCGGGCTTGTGTCAAAATTCCCAAGGCCATACCTTTTCTTTCAGTGACAAACAAATCCTGACCCTGTGGGCAAGCTCAAAGTGGGAGCTTGCAGGAGGGCAGTCTGAAGAACCATAAAAGCCTTTTGAGTATCTGGAGACCAAAGCAGTTTGTCTGGGCCTGCTGAGTTTTAGCTGTAAGTTTATATAAAGGCCAGGCAAGTTCGCCATAACCAGGAATCCAAATATGACAGTAGCCTATGATTCCCAGAAATCTTCTCAATTGTCTTAAAGTCAGATAGGGGATGATTTAGTATGGGTTTAATTTCTCAGGGCCTATGGCCCTAGTCCCTCCTGATATGATTAGGCCCAGATATCTAACAGATTTTTGACAAAGCTGAGCCTTTTCTCTTGATGCCTTATAACTGCAGCCTGCCAGAAAGTTTAAGAAATCTTCTAAGGCTCCAGAACAAGCTTCTTCTGTCTCAGCACAGAGCAAAATATCATCTACATATTGTCACACCACCGCTTTGGAGCTATTAAAGTTTTGTAGATCCCGTGACAAACTTTGTCCAAATAAGTGAGGACTGTCACGAAATCCCGGGGGCAAAACTGTCCAGGTTAACTGAGAAGCTGGCTGCATAGGGTCTTCAAAGGCAAATAGAAATTGAGTTTCCTCCGCCAAAGGCACAGAATAGAAAACATCTTTCAAATCAATTACTGAGAAATATTTGGCTCATTCAGAATTTCAGACAATAGAGTATAAGAATTAGTCACCATGAGGTGTAAAGGAACTACAGCCTCATTTATTATTTATAAATCTTGAAGTAGTCTTTATTTACCATTTGATTTCTTTATACCCCAAATAGGAGTGTTGCATGGACTGTTACAGGGAACTAATAGTCCCTGCTCCTTTGAATTTTTGATGATGTGTTTTAACCCTTAGCCTCAGGTTTCAGTGGATACTGCTTCTTATGTGAAAATAAGTGGGTCTTTGAGCTTGACAACTACAGGAATAGCATTTTGTGCTCGACCCACAGATTTTCCTTCATCCCATACTCTAGGATTTACATTTTGTTCAACTAAAGGGAGAGAAAGGGAGGGGTCCATCTTTATGAAAACAGAGGCATGGACCTTGTTCAGTATATTCCTCGCCAAAAGGGGTGAGGGAGACTCTGGCACAATCAGAGACTCGTGTGAAAATAGCCCAGAATCGCAGTTACAACATAAAAATTACTGAAATAATACCCTTTGGCCCGTCCAGACAGTCCCGTTATGGAAGCGGATCCGGAAGGAAGTGGGCCAGGGGCTTCAGTAAGCACAGAGTAAGTTGCCCAGTATCTAAAAGGAAATCGATGGCTTGGCCCCCCACAGGTATTAATACCCGGGGTTCCTCAGGTGTAATTAGGACAGGAGCTTGTGTGGGGACCCTCAGACACCTTTAGTCCCGATTATCTTGGGAGTCTAATCCCAGGTGTCATTATGACAACCCAGTATTTTAAGAGAAACCTCCTTTTAGATTTGTATAGAGAAGAAAAAGAATATCGCTAGTTTGTTTTCTCCTGCTGCTTAAGAGAGATAAAAATGTCTGACACTTGCAGCCTATTTCCTCCCTTTGGAGACTCAGTTTGTTTCCTCCTTCTGCTTAAAAGAGATAAAAATGTCTGACACTTGCAGCCTATTTCCTACATTTGGAGACCCCTGGCCTTCCTGCCTGTTACCCTCTCAACATCTTGTAATAAAATAGACATATTTTCAACTGTGATTTTTACCAAAGACATGAATTGTGTGTATGTGTTTATGTGTGCACACACAAATGGATATTTCTGGTCTCAACTCTTTACCAGAGAATAACGGAGATATGATATTAGATCTTGTGAAATTAAAGGCATTTCTTTCAGATATGGGAAAACAAAAGAACATTTAACATGATAAAACCAACAAAATGCTTCATTCTTTTCTTTCAAAAAAAGGAAAAAAAAACTAACTGGTTTTCTAATGGTCTATTTCCTCCATTTTCTATGATCAGTGAAAAAAAGTGAGCTGTGCGGTGATACAAAGATGTTATTCCCTCAGGTCCCTTTGTGACTTTTCTGTGCAAATGAGGAAGGATGGGCTGGATTGACCTGGAACCTTCCAACAGAGCCTCTTTCTTCATAATGAAAAAGATTGCTCAGATCCTATTTCCAAGCTGACCCCTTACAATTTTTTTTTTTTTAACCAGTGGATATATATTTGCAATTCTGTATTTTTAAAATATTTTACTACAATCGTATAATAAAGAATTTCCTGCTTGGTATCAGTTTGTCCCAATCTTGAAAGAAAAGTTTCTTTTGCTCAGATACATGACAGATGTTCCTGGTCTTAAATGGATGGACAATAAGGACAAACTTGGCCCACTTGCCCTTCAGCTTCCCATTTCATTATTCAGTTATACCTGTTTCTCTTCACTCAGCTCAGACCTTCTCATAAACGGCTTCTCTCAGCAGCCCACTTGTAACATGTAGATGAGAGACTAGACCGGAATCTCTGAGCGTGAGCAACACTGACCCCTGAAATGATTAGCCAGATTGGCTGTGTGTCTGTGTGTGGCAGTTCTGGTTTGCAGGGAGTTTCTGGTGGTAATGAGAATTTTAAATAGATCCAGTCCTCCCTGAATGAAAAATGAAAATGAAAACTGTAGGATGGAGGCAGGATCACAGACTCAGAATTAGATGACTTCTATGAATAAGGCTAAATCTGAAGAGAGATTTTTTTTTTTTTGATGTCCTCACATTCAGACCTCCACTGGCTTTCATTTGTTCTTGGGTCAAAGGTTTGACTCCTCGCTGTTTCTCCACAACCCTCTGTCAAGCTCAGGGCCCTGTCAGTGTCTCCAGCCTCATCCTGGGAGTTGACCCTTTGTTGATGGTTCAGCCTGTCCTGGTCTCATTTACCTTTTCTCTGTTTCCAAATACCCAAACCACTTCTGTCTGACATTGTAGTTTCTTTTCTCACCTTCAGGTCACCATGCCTCAGACCCTTTGTCACCCTTCCAGTCTAGGCTCAGAGAGGTCTCCCCATCCCCTCCTAACAGTCTCTCTCATGTTACCCAGGTTTATTGCCTCTGTATCAATTGCCATCAGCAGAAATCAATGCCCTTCTTCATGGGTTATTTTGAGTCCTTCCTGGTTCCCCTCTTTATAGGGCTCATAGTGTTCCTCTTCTTCCCAGCATGGCTGCAGTACCTGTTACTGGAAATGTCTGTAGATGACAGGATTATGGGTTGGGCTGAATAATCCTCCAGGAAGACCAAGAGAACAGAGCAGGTGATGAAGATGTTTCCCATGTTCTGGACATGTGACTACTTTATCCCATGTGACTACTTAATTACTCAAAAGATGAGCCAAGAAATATAGGAAGCCCTGAAAAACCCTACAGAACTGGTGTCCTCAAGCAGTGGGCTAAGATGTCCCCATGTTTAGTCTGCTGGGATTTGTCCTCTGCAGCCCCTAGATCTAAGCTCTGTCCATCCAGGACCAGTCACCATCGTGGACAGCAGCTTTCCATCTAGGAGTTCATGTGCTCTGTGTCAGTGTTGTGATTTCATTGCGCTGAGAATGAGCAGAAATCCAAAACCTAATGGGGCAGGAAGGAGACGCTGCCCTCTGCGCCCCCCAAGAGTTAGAATGTCTTCCAAGTAGGTGTGGGTGGAGGAAACAGGAGATAGTGAGACCTGGAGACCCTTGCTTTGAGACTTGCTCATCTCAAATGCCTTTGTACGTGGACTCCTAATGTCCCCAGGTGGTGGCAGACTTTCCCAGGAGGAAAGTCTTGATTTTCATACTGCATGTGCAGTGTCCTTAGGGTGGTAGCTCGTGGGCACTCCTCTTGTGGTCCCCTTTGCCAAGAAACCCCTGTGCACTTTAGTCTTGCTTAGTCCAGTCATCAGGGAGGAGAGGTAGACAAATGGGGAAAGCGGAGGGAGCCTGGTGGGGTCTGCAGGAGGCTTCAACTTGTTTATGTTATCTATTGTTTTCCTATTCTCTGCTTCATTTATTTACACTGTAATCTTTATTATTTCCATCCTCCTGATAAATCTGGGTTGTTTACTCTTCTAGTTCTTTGAGGTTTAAAGTTAGGTTGTTTATTTAAGTTTTCTTTTAAATTATGAGTTTATAGTTATAAAACTTTTTCTTAGAACTGCTTTTCCTGTGTGTTGTTGTTTTGGTAAGTTGTTTCCATTTTTTGTTTTAATCTTAAGCTTTAACATTTTTTTTTCGTTAGCAACACTTTAAACAATGTGCTGCTTAATTTCTTTTTTTGTTAAATTCTCTAAATTTCCTCTGGGTATTGATTTACAGTTTCATATCATTTGTGATCAGAAAATATATTTGATATAATTTCTATGTTCTTAGATTTTTTGTGACTTATTTTGTGGTCTAAACCATGATCTATCTTAGAAAATGTTCTGTAGGTGTTGAATAAGAATGTATATTTTGCTGCTGTTAGATAGAATGTTCTATGTATGTCTGTTTGGTCCATTGGTCAATAGTGTTGCTCAAATTGCTTATTTCCTTATTGATTACCAGTAGAATAGAGCATTAAAATCCTCGACTATCACTGTATTGCTATGTTTCATTTTTATTCTGTTCAGTTCAGTTCAGTTCAGTTCAGTCGCTCAATCGAGTCTGACTCTTTGCAACTCAATGAACCACAGGACATCAGGTCTCCCTGTCCATCACCAACTCCCAGAGTCCACACAAACTCACGTCCATTGAGTCGGTGATGCCATCCAGCCATCTAATCCTCTGTCGTCCCCTTTTCCTCCTGCCCCCAATCCCTCCCAGCATCAGAGTCTTTTCCAGTGAGTCAGCTCTTCACATGAGGTGGCCAAAGTACTGGAGTTTCAGCCTCAACATCAGTCCTTCCAATGAACACCCAGGACTGGTCTCCTTTAGGATGGACTGGTTGGATCTCCTTGCAGTCCAAGGGACTCTCAAGAGTCTTCTCCAACACCACAGTTCAAAAGCATCAATTCTTCAGCACTCAGCTTTCTTCACAGTCCAACTCTCACGTCCATACATGACCACTGGAAAAACCATAGCCTTGACTAGACAGATCTTATTCGAAAGGAATGTCTCTGCTTTTGAATATGCTATCTAGGTTGGTCATAACTTTCTTTCCAAGGAATAAGCGTGTTTTAATTTCCTGGCTGCAACCACCATCTGCAGTGATTTTCAAGCGCCCCCCAAAATAAAGTCTGACACTGTTTCCACTGTTTCCCCATCTATTTCCCATGAAGTAATGGGACCAGATGCCATGATCCTAGTTTTCTGAATGTTGAGGTTTAAACCAACTTTTTCACTCTCCTCTTTCACTTTCATTAAGAGGCTTTTTAGTTCCTCTTCTCTTTCTGCCATAAGGATGGTGTCATCTGCATATCTGAGGTTATTGATATTTCTCCTGGCAATCTTGATTCCAGCTTGTGTTTCTTCCAGTCCAGCTCTTCTCATGATGTACTCTGCATATAAGTTAAAGCAGGGTGACAATATACAGCCTTGACGGACTCCTTTTCCTATTTGAAACCAGTCTGTTGTTCCATGTCCAGTTCAAACTGTTGCTTCCTGACCTGCATACAGATTTCTCAAGAGGCAGGTCAGGTGGTCTTGTATTCCCATCTCTCAGAATTTTGCACAGTTTATTATGATCCACACAGTCAAAGGCTTTGGCATAGTCAATAAAGCAGAAATAGATGTTTTTCTGGAACTCTCTTGCTTTTTCCATGATCCAGCGGATGTTGGCAATTTGATCTCTGGTTCCTCTACCTTTTCTAAAACCAACTTGAACATGAGGAAGTTCACGGTTCACGTATTGCTGAAGCCTGGCTTGGAGAATTTTGAGCATTACTTTACTAGCATGTGAGATGAGTGCAATTGTGCAGTAGTTTGAGCATTCTTTGGCATTGCCTTCCTTTGGGATTGGAATTGAAAACTGACCTTTTGCAGTCCTGTGGCCACTGGTGAGTTTTCCAAATTTGCTGGTATATTGAGTGCAGCACTTCCAGAGCATCATCTTTCAGGATTTGAAACAGCTCAACTGGAATTCGATTACCTCCACTAGCTTTGTTCGTAGTGATGTTTTCTAAGGCCCACTTGACGTCACATTCCAGAATGTCTGGCTCTAGATGAGTGATCGTACCATCGTGATTATCCGGATCGTGAAGATCTTTTTTGTATAGTTCTTCTGTGTATTCTTGCCACCTCTTCTTAATATCTTCTGCTTCTGTTAGGTCCAGACCATTTCTGTCCTTTATCGAGCCCAGCTTTGCATGAAATGTTCCCTTGGTATTTCTAATTTTCTTGAAGAGATTTCTAGTCTTTCCCATTCTGTTCTTTTCCTCTATTTCTTTGCATTGATCGCTGAAGAAGGCTTTCTTATCTCTTCTTGCTATTCTCTGGAACTCTGCATTCAAATGCTTATATCTTTCCTGTCCTCCTTTGCTTTCACTTCTCTTCTTTTCACAGCTATTTTTAAGGCCTCCCCAGACAGCCATTTTCCTTTTTTGCATTTATTTTCCATGGGGATGATCTTGATCCCTGTCTCCTGTACAATGTCACGAACCTCATTCCATAGTTCATCAGGCACTCTATCTATCAGATCTAGGCCCTTAAATCTATTTCTCACTTCCACTGTATAATCATAAGGGATTTGATTTAGGTCATACTTGAATGGTCTAGTGGTTTTCCCTGCTTTCTTCAATTTAAGTTTGAATTTGGTAATAAGGAGTTCATGATCTGAGTTACAGTCAGCCCCTGGTCTTGTGTGTGTTGACTGTATAGAGCTTCTCCATCTTTGGCTGCAATGAATATAATCAATCTGATTTTGGTGTTAACCATCTGGTAATGTCCATGTGTAGAGTCTTTTGTGTTGTTGGAAGAGGGTCTTTGCTATGACCAGTGCATTTTTTTGGGAAAACTCTATTAGTCTTTGCCCTGCTTCATCTTGCATTCCAAGGCCAAATTTGCCTGTTATTCCAGGTGTTTCTTGGCTTCCTACTTTTGCATTCCACGTTTCTATAATGAAAGGAATATATTTTTTGCTTGTTAGTACTAAAAGATCTTGTAGGTCTTCATCAAACCTTTCAAATTCAGCTTCTTCAGCATTACTGGTTGGGGCTTAGACTTGGATTACCATGATATTGAATGGTTTGCCTTGGTAACGAACTGAGATCATTCTGTCGTTTTTGAGATTGCATCCAAGTACTGCATTTCGGACTCTTGTTAACCATGATGGGCACTCCATTTCTTAATTATTTCTAAACCCTAAATTCAGCAATCTTCTTTTGCCATAAACATTTCCCTCACAAAGAGGTCTCAGATGACAGTCCTTCCCATGGCCTCAGGCTGTGGCTTACATGCTCATCCTGGAACTCTCTTGTAAAGATCCTTGAACAAATGTCAATGATTAAGTTTATGAATTATTCTCTGGACACAACTGCTGAAGGCTTTGTGCCTTCTCATGCTTCTTTCAAGGACAATAAGCACCTTGACCTTCTTTTCAGTCAACTCAACCAAGGAAAGGCAAAAACAAGTCAGAATCACAAGACCTAAGTCTTCATCCCGGGTCCGTGCCTGCAGGACAAGGAGAGGTGGTTCGGGCCCTGCCTCCATTTTGTCAGTAATGCCTAATGAAGCTCCCGACACACATGTTTTGTACCCTCTGACCAGAGATTCCCCTTCAGGTAGTTTGTGTTGGTCCACAGCTCGAGACTGTTTAAGATGGCCCAGTTGATTCCAGTCTGGATCCCTCACTGAGCATCAGGAGTCTTGAGTCCTCCCAGTCCTGAGGGCTGAGATCTGGGCTGAGGAGGGGGTTCTCTGTTCTGTGTGGGGATGGATCACAGCCTGCTGTGTGACCTTAAGGAGATTGCCTGGTCAGCAGAGGTGCCTCCTGCTGCTGTGTACATGAGGCCTCAGTAGGAGGGGAGTGTGATCCAAGGGAAAGTGTGGGAAAGTCCCACGTTGGTCTCTCTGGGGAAGTTGACTGTCCTGAGTCCCTCCTGATACAGTGGCCACAGGAGCCTGTCTGTTCCTCATGGTGAGGGCTTCCCTGTGTGTGTGTGGTTGGGGCTCAGGAAGGGTGCCAGGGTCCAGCCCCAGTGGATCCAGGGTAATTCGAAGCGGGGACAGAGTCAGCAATTGATTTAGAGAGAGATAAGAAAAGAATTTTGCAGATAAGAAAATAGAGGAGAGAAAGAGGCTGATATTCCTTGGTTTACATAGAAAGCAAATAAAACCCACAGACAAGGAGTTTGCCCTGTTCACGGAGGCCATAGGTGCCCTCCTGGTCTCCCGAGGAAGTGTAGACGCAGAACATCTTCCCATTCAGGTCTTAGAAACCCAGGCAGATAAGTGAATACAGGGAGACTTTATGCTCCAACAGATCAGCCTGAAGAAAAAAGTAACTGAAAGAAAAAAAAGACACAGGGTGACCAAGCTTCTTTGAGTGAGGCCCGTTATTTTTATTTTAAAAGAGACATTTATACCTTTCCCAGGTGCACAGTGGATAAGAGATATGGGAGCTTAGCAACAAGCATTGGCCCAATAATGAAATCCTACACCAGCACTACTCTAATAACTTTTAACTCTTTGAAAGGCTCTATGTTTTAGGCTTCCTGTGCCTCTCTCATATTTGAGAGGCTGGGAACAGTCATGTCCGTAGCTGTAAGAGTCTGGATAAACCTGCCAAGCAAGCTAGAATGCTAACAGAGGGGCTTTGATTTGAAATATTTCTCTCATGTCCAGGAGACTTAATAACTAGAGCCCTAAGTTGATTTTTCCAGAGAAAGGTAGTCGGGGATAGCCCTATGTTAATGTCAGAAGAGTTGATGAAAGGCATGAAATAGTAAAACAGATAGATTCTGGTTTGGGAGTAGGTGCTCGAGAAGGGAGGCCCCTCGAGGCCTGATCTCGCCTTTGCTCGTCAGGCCTCCTCCTCATTACCTTTGCCATGGGCGGGATTCCCCACGCTGGCTCCTGCAGAAGGGGATGTGTTGACTCTAAGCATTAAACAGCATGTTTTCAACTTTCATGATAGACCTCTGAAGACTCATGTTGCTTGAGGAAGCCCTGAAGTTAAGGAAGAGGGAAGAAAGGAGTGAGGCATGGCTCTTTCTCAGGTAAGGTCATATTTAGTCTGTCCTTCCTGAAATGCCCTTCTCTGGACTCGCTAATCATTTCTGAGTCTGGAATGTCCTGTGTGACTCCTGTACATGCACACTCACCTGAGGCCTTCCCTCAGGGCCTCTCATCTCCACTTAGATTCCTCTCCCCATGACCTGGTGACCTGGCCCTTGTGAGGAGGCTCCCTTGGGCACCGTCCTGGGCAGGGCTTCTCACCCACGGGTTGGAGATTGGGGTCTCAGTGCTGTTGGGCAGCAGGGATTGCTTAGGCCCTATCTGGATGCTCTGTCTGCTCTGTCAACCAGGGTAAGGAAACTGTACGTGGAAGTTCAGGTATTAGTATGCACAATAACTGGTTAAATTTGGGAATCAAGTCAATTGAGCCTGTCCTTTGCCTTGTGTATCTTGACATCCTTGTGAATATACCTTACATATATATACACAAAGAATTATTTCTGAGTACTGTGTTCTGTTCAGTTGATTTGTCTGTTTTTATACCAGTACCATGTCACCTTGATTACCTTGTAATAGGTGTTGAAATAGAAAGACGTCCATCTTCCTTCTTCAGGAGTTTTGCTGTTTGCTCTTTGAATAGTTCTATGACTTTCATGATGTTTTATTCTGCTTCTACAAAGATTGTCATGGCAGTTTTGATAATGAGTTAATTGGTTGATTGACACTTTGTGTTGTTATTAAAGAATATTTTTTGATATTACATGTTTCTTTTGTAATCTTTATGATTTTTACTGATGAAACTTTGTCGTGTGGGAAAAAAGATACATTTACTTCTTTTTCAATTTGGGGACCTTTGATTTCCTTTTCTCATCTAATTGCTCTAAGGGTTTCAGTGCTTTGTTGACGTGTACTGCAGAGTGTGCATCCTTGCCTTCTTCTTGACCTCAGAGGAAAAGCTTTCATTCTTTCCTCATTGCTGTGCTCTTTTCATAATGGCATTTATTATGTTGATGTTGGTATAATTTATTGTTTGTAGTTTGTTGAGTGTTCCATCTTGAAATGTTGTCAAATTGTTGTCGAATGTTTTTCTTCTGCATCGAGATGATCCTGTTTTTTTCCCCTGTAATCTGTTAATGTAGTGGTCATATTAATTGATTTTTGTATGTTGACTTCTAGACTTATATGAATAAAATCCACTTGGTCATGTTGTCAGATCTTTTTATTTATTTAAATTATTTTAATTGAAGGATAATTGCTTTACACAAGTTGTTGTTTTCTGCCAAATACCAACATGAATCAGCCATAGGTATACATATGTCCCCTCCCTCCCATCTTCCTCCCTATCCCACCACTGTAGCTTGTTAGGGAGCCCCTGTTTGAGTCCCTGAGTCAGTCAGCAAATTCGCTTTGGCTCTCTACTTTACATATGGTAATGTACGTTTCTATGTTACTGTCTCCATACACCTCATCCTCTCCTTCCTCCCCTCCCCCCTCCATCTGTTCTCTGTGTCTGTTTTCCCAGATCTTTTTAATGTGTTGAAGTTGGTTTGCAAGTATTTTAATTTTGCAGCAGTATTCATCAGGGGTATTGGTTTCTAGTTTTCCTTTCTTGTGTCTTTGGGAAATCAGCAAACTATTAGAACCATGCTTGCTCCATAGAATTAGCAGGATTAGTGGTAATTCTTTTGTAAATGTTTGGTACAATTTGGTCCTGTATTTTTCTTAGAGGTTTCTGACTACTTTTTAAATCTCTCTAGTTATAATTGGCTTCCCTGATGGCTCAAATCATAAAGAATCTGCCTGCATTGTGGGAGACTCAGGTTCTATCCCTGGGTTGGAAGATTCCCTGGAAAAAGGAATGGCTGTGTAGTCCAGTATTCTTGTCTGGAGAAATTCCATGGACAGAGGAGCCTTGTGGGCTACAGTGCATGAGGTCACGAAGAGTCAGACACAACTGAGTGGCTAACACTTTCACTTTCAACACTTCTCAATTTTTTTTTATTTCTTAATAAGTAAAATAGTTGTATGTTTCTAAGAATTTGCCAGTATCTCCTGTATACTGTCACTTATAGGCATTATTGGTCATAGTACTTCCTTATCTTTAGAAACTTTCTTTGACATCAGTTGTAATCACTCCTGTTTCATGTCTGTTTTCAGTTATTTGGATCTTTTTTTCTTTTGACCTTAGTCTAGGTGGGGGTTTTTGTATACAGTTTTTTCAAAACATCACCTCTTGGTTTGTCGATTTTTATAATTTTCTGTTTTCTATTGTATCTCTGGTTTAATCTTTCTTATTTACATGTTTCCTTCTGCTAAACTTGAGTTTAATTTTTTTTCTGTTTTCTGCTTCCTAGAGGTCTAAAAATGTATTTCAGATTTAAGATCTTTTCTTTTGTTTACTGTAAGCATTTAACAGTTCAGACTTTCCTTTTAGTACAGTAGTCTCTCTGTGTTATAAATTTTGTAATGTTGACTTTTCGTTTTGATCCATGTATTTAAAATTTTCCATGTGATTTTTTTCTTAGACCCATTTGTGGTGTAAGAGTGAATTGTTTAATGTCCACATTTAAGGAATTTTCTTTTTTTCTTGTGTTTATTTTGTTGTTGTTAGGGAAGATACTTTTATGGTATCAGTCTCTTAAAATGATTAATTTTGGCCTAACATGTGCTCTCTCATAGAGAATGTTTTCTGTGTCCTTGAGATACATGTGTTTTCTGCTTTTGTTGGGCCATGTGATCTGTACATGCCTGTTCAATGTTTGCTTCATTTTTCTGAGAGATCTAATGTTAGATGTATACATATTTTTACTTGTTACAGCTTTTTGGTAAATTGACCATTTTATCATTATACAATATTTATTTCATTGAACTATTTTTTTTCCTTCAGTTTATTTTGTCTGATATAACAGCCTCACCTGCTCGCTTTAGGATGGACTGTCTTTTTCCATCCTTTGAGTTTTCACCTTTTCATGTCAGGTTTGTGAGTACTACCTGTTTCAACTCTCTGACAAACTCTGTGTCTCTTGCCCTGGTTTTTGCCTCCTGTTAGTTCTTCTAGAGGCTCCTGCTCCTGTGCATCATATGTTGGTGAAAGACAGGCACCCTGAACAGCTCCTTTCATGCCACTGTAATTTCAGAAGGAATGTATTAAATGTTTCCTTCCTATCATGATATTTCTTCAGATAGTCTTGCTTAATAACTGTATTTTTTTTCCATATTCTTTTTTGACATAATTTTTAATTCTTGGAGAAGTTTTCTTAGTTTGCTGTTGTGATAATTCTTTTTTGTCATAATCTAATGACTCTTCTAATTTCAAATCCATTTTATTAATGGAAAAAAGCAAAGAAAGTCTTTTGCTTTTGTTAATGCTTTGCTATGTAAATTTAAATGGATAAAACTGTATCTTTGTATATGGTAAGTTTATTATGAATTGAGTTCAAGTATTCTTTTTTTTTCGTTTTGTTTTTACCAGTTTTCTTTTGCTAGCCTAGTATAGAAACCTGTTGACAAACTCAGCTGAGTACAAAGGATACATATTTATCGTCTGAAGGATGCTGAAATACATGTGAATAAAAGGATGATATAAAATTGTCCAAAAAATCTGTCAAAAGACGAATCCTCTCATTTCAGTTAATTTTTTATAGATAAGTATGCATGCATGTGGAAGTCTGTGGTTTAGATAGAAGACATCATGATTTTAAAACTATACATATCACCGTTTTTTTTCAGTTGAAATTATGTCATCAGTATAATCTGTGGCCTTGAAATTTTCTAAACCATCCTGTTAGTGTTTTAAGTAGTAAATTACTAACAGTTGTGTTTCTGTATCCACGTCTATAATGACCTTTTATGCCATTCCACATTGATCACCTTGGACTTTTTTTTTTTTTCATATTAATACAATATTTATTTGTTTTCCTTTTGCCAAACCCTGAGCCCACCACTTTCCCCAGGCTGCCTGGGGAGTTCCAGGAAAGGGAACATACAGGGCAGACACCAGGAGAAAGAACTATGGGAGGTTGAAACAGCTCCTTCATATTGTGAAGAAGATGAGCTAGACCACCATCAGGCAAAAGAGCCCCATGGCCTTTGAGAGGGCCAAGCCTATGGTGTAAAAGAGCTACTGCTTCAGAGATTGGTTCCTGGCATAACAGTGATGAAGCTCCCGAACACTGTCCCACTTCCAGCCCTGGAGCCAGCTACCCCCACTGTGGCAACTCCACCTCCAGGGAACTTGGCTGCTGTGTCAAAGTCCCTTAAAATGGCACTGGTTTGGAAGCGGTGGCTAGGAATAAGTGTGATGGTCCGGGGACTTGGGGCTGCCAAGCTGCTGTGGCTCTCATCGGTCAGTGTCTCCAGTCCTTCATCACCACTGTGGACAGTGATCACTCAACAAGGGGGAGGTTCTCCCAATCAGGGAGGAGGTAGAGACTAATTTGGCACAGGCGTCCATTTTCAAGGGATGAAGGCCTGAGGCCCAAGAGCTACTCCCCCTGCAGAGAAGACAGAGGGGCAGGGAGGAGGCTCATCTTGGACTTCTTTCAAGTTTTGTTTAGGAGCCCTCTGTCAAAGGACTTTTAATGTTCTTTGTATTAACTGTTAGATGCTTAAGCTTAAGTTGCTGACCCCAGGCTTCTGAGTTCAGGTGCTTCATGTAATATTTCTTACCTTCTTGATCTGAGTCAAGTTTCTCAGAGTGTCTGTGACACAGGGCTTCTTCTCTAAGGTAGAAACACTTGGTTCTTTAATGAGCTATTATATTGATGACAGGTTCTTGCCTGTAAAGTACTTATTTAATGTTTAGAGAAATACTACAGTAATTTAGAGCAACAGGAAGCCTTCAGACACTTTTGGTCCATGCTGCTGTTATCAACATCATACCTGAAAATTGTGACCTTTCCATTAAAAGTGCCGTGGATTTTGTCATCCCTGAAGACACCACTCATGCTGTACCTCATCAAGATAATGAGTTGCACTCACTGGGTAGAACATAATATCTGACACTTCTGTATAGGCAAGACAGTGTTGAGCTTTATTTTTATATATTTCATGGATTTTGAACAGTGATGAAAAATCCATATTAATTGGAGGATCTCATAAGGTCTTAGAAAAAAGCATAAGAAATTAAAATTAGAGATCTATAATTTCTCCAGATACCCCTGCATGGATCTGTTAGAACACATACTTCAACCAAGTCAATCCTTGGCCCTTACCATCCTTTCTCTTTTGTATGAAAATGAGAACTTTTCATGGCCCTTTTGCTGACATGTGATTTCATTTCAGGAACGACTGACCTCTGAGGATGTGGCCATCGAATTCACTCAGGAAGAATGGGAATTCCTGGACCCTGCTCAGAGGGCCTTGTACAGGGACGTGATACTGGAGACTTATAAGAACCTGCTGTCTGTGGGTGAGGATGACTTCCTTCCCGGGCCGCTCTTGGGTATCTGCATTTTCCCTGTGTGCCCCTTGGGAGGCCCAGATGTCTTTCATCTGAGAGTTCTGGTGACTGGGGCATGACACAGCTTCACAAGGTTAAACCGACCCTCTTCAGATGCTGTGTCTGTTTCATATCTTATCTGAGGTATCCCAGAGCTTAAATATCTACAAAGCTCACTAGCAAATGTTAAAAAAAATACCAAAAAACCCGATTTCCTATTTTCTACCTTTTGACTTTTGGATCAGTGTTTAAAAAAACTCACAGCACTTTAGATTTCTTTCATCTGATAATGTTGAATATCTACTTGTTTGTTTTCACTTGCTTTTTTGCTGCACCTTTCTGCATGTGGGATCTTAGTTCCCTGGCTAAGGATCAAACCTGCACCCACTGCATTGGAAATGCAGAGTCTTAACCACTGGATCACCATGGAAGTCCCAGAATTTCTATTTCTGATCTGAATATATCTCCACATTGGAGCCTGAGAAAAAGCTCTGGACAGTGGGGAATGATGTAAAAGTAGCCAAAACTACAGCATATAAAGAAAAACGAGTATCTCACAAGGGCTGTTTTTTTCTGTTTAGGAGTGGGACAAGTTGGTGATTGGATCCTCTGTGGTTGTTACTTAGGAACATGTAAGAGTGGTAGAGAGATCGTCTATTTGAACCTAGATCTTACGAGGGGAGCATATGCTAATCTCGCAGCCTCTGAGCTTGCCATCTATAGGTCGAGTGCATGGTCCCATCTCAAGATGCTGTAATGTCTGACCTTCATGTTGTGTTTGTTTTACTCTTGTGCCACTCTACCCAGTCTGGAAATGTCAACTGTTCCCAATGTTCCATTCTCCTTACTTTGTATCATTTTATCTCTTCAGTTTCTTTGAAATATATTCCTGAGGGTCTGAAATTTTATCTGGTTTCCTTGCTCTGATAATCCATCTATGTTTAATTGGCAGCCTCTGGTGAGTCTCTCTCGAGTGGATTTAGTAGGTATCAGAAAACTGTGATGGAGACACTATTCCTAATGTTATATTCTTGCTCTGTACAAAGTCACCACTTGAAGCTATCCAGTAGAGTGACAGTGTGTTCTAGGATGATGAGACAGAAAGTATCACGAGAGCCTGATACATCTTTCCAGGTTATCTTCTGTCTTTGGAGACACTGTCAAGGGCACCAAGACAGTGTTGTTCATGTGTGTCAAGGACCATATATTTTAGCCTCTGTAAATGTATGGGAATTTATCCCAGGACAACTTTGTCCAAGTTCACATTCTCATATCTATGGGGCTATTGGCTGCACTGTTGTTCTGTGCATTGTGGGTATTTTTTTTTTCATTTTATCATTGAGTTCAAATTTCTGTGTTACTCTTAGTGTTTTTGTTTTGTATTTGCAAAGCATTGGATGGTTGATTGGGGAATGGTCCATATGGTGGAACTGGTGATCAGTCCCTCTTAAAATTCTTTATATATTCTTTGTACTCATTTACTATCAGATGTATGATTTCCACATATTTTCTCTTTTACTGTTGATTGTCTTTTCAAACTCGCTGCACTTTAATGCAGAGTAGTTTATAATTATAATATAGTTCAATTTATTAATATCTGGTTTTATTTTGTGGCCTGTGCTTTTGGTGTTATATCTGGTAAATCATTTGTGGGTCCAATTTCCAGAAACATTTCCTGCACGCTTATTTCTAGGAGTTTTATACATTTGGGACTGAGGTTTAGGTCTTTGAACCATTTTGAGTTCGTTTTTGTCTGTAGTGTAAGATAACGTTCCAAGTAAATTCTTCTGCTGGTGGGTATTCAGTTTTGTCAACATTTCTTGTTTCATAGACTGGTTCCCCCATTTAGTAGTTTTTACACCCTTGTGAAACATCTTCTGAACATCTCCGCAAGAGGTGTTTTTGTTTTAACCATTCTTTTTAGGTATGCTGCTGCTGCTGCTGCTGCTAAGTCGCGTCAGTTGTATCTGACTCTGTGCGACCCCACAGACAGAAGCCACCAGGCTCCTCTGTCCTTGGGATTCTCCAGGCAAAAACACTGGCATGGGTTGCCATTTCCTTCTCCAGTGCATGCATGCATGCATATCAGGTCACTTCAGCCATGTCTCACGCTGTGCGACCCCACAGACAGCAGCCCACCAGGCTCCTCTGTCCATGAGATTTTCCAGGCAAGAATACTGGAGTCGGTTGCCATTTCCTTCTCCACTTTTTAAGTATAGTTAATTTACAGTTTTGTGTTTCAGGTATACAGTAGTTTACAAGATACTCAATATAGTTCCCTGAGCTATATCGTAGGTTCTTGTTGTTTTATCTATTTTGTATATACATTAGTTTGTAAATATTCAGACTCCTAGTTTATCTCTCCCTTTCCTGCCCCCATCACCATCTTGTACTATCCCCTTTGATAACCATAAGTTTGTTTTTTCTTCTGGTGAGTTTATTTTGTTAATAAGTTCATTTGTATCATTTATTTCAGTTCAACATATAATATCCTATGATTTTTATCTTTCTCTGTCTGATTTCACTTAGAATAATCCTTAGTCTGTCTATATTGCTGCAAAAGGCATTACTTCATTGTGTTTTATGCTGTGGAGGTGGCAACCCACTCCAGTGTTCTTGCCTGGAGAATTTCATGGACAGGGTAGTCTGGCAGCTGCAGGTCATGGGGTCTTAAAGAGTTGGACATGGCTGAGCTACTTTCACTTCACAATATTCCCTTGTATAGATGTACCACATATTCTTTATCCCTTTGTCTGTCAGTGAACATTTAGGTTGCTGCCGTGTTTTGCCTGGTATAAATAGTGCTGCTAAAAACATTGGGGTGCATGTGTCATTTTGAATTAGTTTTCATCCTTTCTGGATATATGCCCAGGATTGGAATTGCTGTTTCCTGTGATAGCTGTATTTTTAGTTCCTTATGGAACCTCCATGCTATTCTCCAAAGTGGCAGTACCAATTTCTGTTCCTTCCAACAGTGTAGGAAGGTTCTCTTTTCTCCACACGCTCTCAAGCATTTATTGTTTGTAGACTTTTTGATGGTGGTCATTCTGACCAGTGTGAGGTGATACGTTTTTGTGGTTTTGATTTGCATTTCTCTCATAAGTAGAGATGTCAAATATCTTTTCAGGTGACTATTGGTCATCTCTTTGTCTCCTTTGGAGAAATATTTGTTTTGATCTTCTGCCCATTTTTAATTGGGTTGTTTGTTTTGATATTAAGCTGTATGAACTGTTTGTATATTTTGGAAATTAATCCCTGATAAGTAGCATCATTTGCATATTTTATAGTCTCCTAGTGCAAAAGTTGAATTTTTATTCTTTTTTTTTTTTTTTTTTTGGTTTCCTTTGCTTTGCAAAAAGGTTTTAAATTTAATTAGGTCTCATTTGTTTGATTTTGCTTTTATTACCATGACTCTAAGAGATAGATTCAAAAAAATTTTGCTGACATTTATGTCAGTATTTTGCATTTGTTTTCAACTATGAATTTTACAGTATTTGGTCTTGCATTTAGATGTTTAACACATTTTGAGTTTAATTTTTTTAATGTGGTGTTAGAGAATGTTGTAATTTCATTCTTTTTCATGTAACTATCCATTTATCCCAGTATCACTTATTAAAGAGACGTCTTCATTCTATATTCTTTCCTCCTTTGTTATAGAATAATTGACTCTAAGTAAATTGGTTTATTTTGGGGTTTTCTGTCCTGTTCTACTTATCTGTGTTTCTGTTTTGTGCCATCATCCTACCACTTCCTGGTAGCTCAGTAGGTAAAGCCATCTGCCTACAATGCAGGAGACCCAGGTGCAGTCCCTGGGTCAGGAAGATCTTCTGGAGAAGGAAATGGCAACCCACTTCAGTATTCTTGCCTGGAAAATCCCATGGACAGAGGAACCTGGTAGTCTACAGTCAATGGGTCACAAAGTTGGACACGACCGAGCGCCTTCACTTTCACTTTGTTGACTGTCAGTTGGTAGTATAGTCTGAACTCAGGGAACATGATTCTTCCAGCTCTGTTCTTCTTTCTCAAGATCATTTTAGATATCAGAGTCTTTTGTATTTTGGTAGAAATTAAGTTTTTCTTTATTTTATGAAATATGTCATTATTACTTTGATAAGGGTTGCATTGAATATGTAGATTGCCTTGGATAGTATGGTCATTTTGACAGTGTTACTTCTTTCAATCCAAGCACATGGTATATGTTTGTGCCATCTGTTTGTGTCATCTTTGGTATCAGTTAACAGCATCTTATAGTTTTATGAATACAGTTCTTTTGATTTTTTAGGTAGATTTATTCCTTAGAATTATATTCTTTTCTCTGAGATGGTGAATGGGATCGTTTCATTAATTTCACTTTCTGACATATCATTGTTAGTGTATAGAAATGCAGCAGTTTTCTATATATTTTGTATCCAGCAAGTTTACTCTGTTTATTGATGAGGTCTAATAGTCATCTGGTGGCATCTTCAGGATTTTGTGTGTGTAGCATCATAGTGACAGTTCTACTTCTTATTTATTTATTTATTTTTTACCTTGAATTCCTTTTATTTCTTTTACTTTTCTGATTGTTGTGGCTAGGACTTCCAAAAATATGTTGAGTAAAAGTGGCAATAGTGAACATTCTTGTCTTATTCATGTTGTTCAGGGGAGTGCTTTCAGTTTTTCCCTGTTGAGCATGATGTTAGCTGTGTGTTTGACATATACAGTCTTAATTATGTTCAGGTAGGGTGGCTGGTATCAAGATTGCTGGGAGAAATTTCAATAATCTCATTTATGCAGATGACACCACCCTTATGGCACAAAGTGAAGAGGAACTCAAAAGACTCTTGATGAAAGTGAAAGAGGAGAGTGAAAAAGTTGGCTTAAAGCTCAACATTCAGACAACGAAGATCATGGCATCTGGTCCCATCACTCCATGGGAAATAGATGGAGAAACAGTGGAAACAGTGTCAGACTTTTGGGGGGCCCTAAAATCACTGCAGATGGTGATTGCAGCCATGAAATTAAAAGACGCTTACTCCTTTGAAGAAAATTTATGACCAACCTAGATAGCATATTCAAAAGCAGAGACATTACTTTGCTGCCTAAGGTCCGTCTAGTCAAGGCTATGGTTTTTCCTGTGGTCATGTATGGATGTGAGAGTTGGACTATGAAGATGGCTGATCGCCGAAGAATTGATGCTTTTGAACTGTGGTGTTGGAGAAGACTCTTTGAGAGTCCCTTGGACTGCAAAGAGATCCAACCAGTCCATTCTGAAGATCAACCCTGGGATGTCTTTGGAAGGAATGATGCTGAAGCTGAAACTCCAGTACGTGGGCCACCTCATGCGAAGAGTTGACTCATTGGAAAAGACTGATTCTGGGAGAGATTGGGGGCAGGTGGTGAAGGGGACAACCGAGGATGAGATGACTGGATGGCATCACTGACTTGATGGACGTGTGTCAGAGTGAACTCTGGGAGTTGGTGATGGACAGGGAGGCCTGGTGTGCTGCGATTCTTGGGGTTGCAAAGAGTCGGACACGATTGAGCGACTGAACTGAACTGAACTGAGGGACCATCTGTGCTGACTTTCTGACGGTTTTTTTATTTTTAATCATAAATGGCACTTGAATTTTGTCAGAAGCTTTTCTGCGTCTGTTGATGATCATATGGTTTTTAGTCTTCAACTGTTACTGTGGTGTATCATAGTGATTAACTTGTGGATGTTGAGAAATCTTGCATCCCTGAAATAAATCCTACTTGATCATGGTATGATCCTTTAATGTCCTTTAATGTATTAGTAACTGTTTGAATCTGCTCTTTTGAACTCAGGGAAAGTCTAGGAAAATAAAGTCTTTTTCTACAAAAAAAGAGTTGAATGCCTCAGAAAGGCTTTTGTAACTGGGAAGGTCTTCCAGAGTCAGTGTCAGTCCCTCCTTTCCTTTGATACTCCTTGATCTTGAGATGACCATATGTGGAAGAAGAAATGAAATAAATGTGCAATAGAGAGGTTAATAATACTTGGCAGAGGAACCCAGGTTTAGAAAGCCTTTTCCTGGATTTTCCTTCTGATTTCTGCTAATAAGATTCTTACACAATATCCTGGAATATTGTGTATGTTTTTCTTGAATATAAGCATTCCATTGTAACTTACAAAATCACAGTTGGATACATTACATTTTAAACAGTATAACAGGTATTATTCTGCTTTCTCCATATGGCACTTTTAAAATCTCTCGTTTCTGTCTCGTACCCGTAGTATAATGCCCATAAACTTGCTGAACCAGTTCTTTTCTTTTAAGGTCAGTATATTAGTTTGTGCTCTCAGTTATTTTCACAAAGACATGCAGTCACAAGCTGATATCTGACATAAACCTGTGTACCCTATGATCCACACCATGCAGGTCCTTTCTTAGTCCTGACCAGTCCTCACGTAGTACCTTGATATGGATTGAAACATTGTTCTTACCTATCATGTCCCTCCACCTTCTACATACTCTCACTGTAAAGATAATCTCTGATCGTTTATTGAACATGTTTCTCAGAACATGACCTAAATCACTCTGTGCATCTATGATGACCCATTTCGAGATGGGGTAGTTGAATAATAGTTAGACAGACTACTCTGTCTTGTATTTTCCTTGATATTTTCTAAGTTCCTTGTTTTTTATTTTTTAATATTTTCTATTTTATTCATCGGACAAGGCAATGGCACCCCACTCCAGTACTTTTGCCTGAAAAATCTCATGGACGGAGGAACCTTGTAGGCTGCAGTCCATGGAGTCGTGAAGAGTTGGACACGACTGAGTGACTTCACTTTGATTTTTCACTTTCATGCATTGGAGAAGGAAATGGCAACCCACTCCAGTGTTCTTGCCAGGAGAATCCCAGGGACGGGGGAGCCTAGTGGGCTGCTATCTATGGGGTCGCACAGAGTCGGACACGACTGAAGTGACTTAGCAGCAGCAGTCTATTCATTCGGTAGGTGGTCATGTTTACAGATAAGTTTTCTCAGATTTCCCAGTAGGTTCAGATTCATATCCTGGTTCTCCTACCACTTTGTAAGCCAGTGGGATGTGTCTCCCTCTCTGATTAGAGAAAAACATGTTAATTTACCTCAAGGCTTTTAAAGCAAATTAGTGCTGTCAGTAGTACATGTTTTATAGTAAATACTCAAAATTTATTTGTTTAAACAAGGTAATATCTATATTCTGTCATGTTCTTTATGATAACGACTTTATCTACATTATATCTTGTTTTAATATAAATTTATTTATTTTCATTGGAGGTTAATTACTTTACAATATTGTATTGGTTTTGCCATACATCAACATGAGTCCACCACAGGTATATACATGTTCCCCATCTTGAACCCCTCTCCCTCCTCCCTCCCCGTATCATCCCTCTGGGTCATCCCAGTGCACCAGCCCCAAGCATCCAGTATTATGCATCAAACCTGGACTGGTGATTTGTTTCGTATATGATATTATACATGTTTCAATGCCATTCTCCTTATCATCCCACCTTTTCCCTCTCCGACAGAGTCCAAAAGCCTGTTCTATACATCTGTGTCTCTCTTGCTGTCTTGCATACAGGGTTATTGTTACCATCTTTCTAAATTCTATATATAAGCATTAGTATATTGTATTGTTTTTCTTTCTGGCTTACTTCACTCTGTATAATAGGGTTCAGTTTCATCCACCTCATTAGAACTGATTGAAATGAATTCTTAATGGCTGAGTAATACTCCATTGTGTATACGTACCACAGCCTTCTTATCTATTAATCTGCTGATGGACATCTAGGTTGCTTCCATGTCCTCACTATTATAAACAATGCTGCAATGAACATTGGGGTACACGTGTCTCTTTCAGTTCTGCTTTCCTCGATGTGTATGCCCAGCAGTGGGATTGCTGGGGCATAAGGCAGTTCTACTTCCAGTTTGTTAAGGAATCTCCACCCTCATCTCCATAGAGGCTGTACTAGTTTCCATTCTTCTTTCTCAAGATTGCTTTGGCTGTTCGAGGTTTTTTGTATTTCCATACAAATTGTGAAATTCTTTGTCCTAGCTCTACATTATGTCTTCTTAAAATTTTACTTAATTTAAATTGAAGGATAATGTCTTTACTGAATTTTATTTTCTGTCACACCTCAACTACATTATATCTTGTATGCGTTTCATTTGCAACATTTTTCAGCATTATTGTGTCTGACCGTAGTCAATAAATGCACAAAGCACTCACTTTTTATTTGTTATATTTTGGTGCCATTTAATTAGGTAATTAACAATAGTGCATGGCTAGAGATTAGCCTTCCTTGGTGGCTCAGTGGTAAAGAATTCACCTGCTAATGCAGAAGAACAGGTTTGATCCCTGAGTCAGGAAGATCCCATGGAGAAGGAAGTGGCAACCCACTCCACTGTTCTTGCTTGGGAAATCCCATGGACAGAGGAGTCCAGTGTGCTACAGTCCACAGTGTCGCCAAGAGGCAAACACAACTGAGCGACTAAACAAGAACAACATAGCTGGGGATTGCGTTGTTTACTGACTGTTAGAAAACTGGTGAATATTTTACGTCTTAATTTATGTGCAATTTACAGATGATGGTCTTTTAGCGTGTATTCTGAAATACAGCCTACACATACTACTTGTTAACATTGTAAAATGCCTTTTGAGTACGTAGTTCTATAGCAGATTTAGAAAACTATGTTGTTTCAAAAAATTGTTTTAGTCATATTTTTCATTTTTCATTTGTTTTCAATTGTAAACAACTAATTATGAAAAGTTAATTATTAATTGGGTAAGCTTGGTTTTGGATTATTTATGTTACAATATATAATATATTGTTTAGAATTTATGTACAGTAAGTTTGCAGAATACAATGATAGTGTAATATTTTTCTTTTCAATTTGAGACAACTGTTGATTGATACATTCCTAAGGGTCCTGGTAGTAAAACACTCTGTTTTTGAGAGTTAGCATAAGATTGTCCAATGTGAGTGTGTTTGGCATATGCTTTTTAAAACTAGGCTACCTTAACGGTGAATATATGTTATGCTTTCTTAAGAATTATATTCCTTTGGTGTTTCTAAATGCTTAAGGTCATCATTGTGGTGTTTCATAACTTGATGTAAGTATTACTTTTGGTGTAATATATATTCAACATGAAACATTTATTTTTGAATTATTGTGAGCAGGATACCTATGATTCTTTTTATCTTGTAGATATCAATCCTACACATGTGATCAAGCATTTACAACCCAAAGTGAACAGTGATAAACGCGAAACATTCCAAACATTGATGCTGGGAAGCCCTGAAAGCTGTGAAATCAAACATTTTCATCTTTGGGAACGTCAGGAAAATATGTGTGACCTTGAGTGTCAGGGGAGAGATGAAAAAAGAAATTACAAAGGCACACCTGTAAGCCTTAATGGAAATGTGCCTGATGAAAGAGATTCACATGATAGAAAGGATGCAGACATCAAGCCCTTTGGAAAGACGTTTGGATTTAACTTTCAGGATAAACTGCAGACATTTCAAACTGGTGGAATCATTTCTGAATATAATGAAGTTAAGAGTTCTGTCAACAACAGTTTCTCATTTTCACCACTTCACAGAATTTCTCCTTGTGTCCAAACCAGTGTTTCTAATATATGTGGGAATGATTTTATGAATCGTTCAGGAATAACACAAGAACTCAAAGCACACAGGGAAAAACCTTACAAATGTGATGAGTGTGGCAAGGCCTTTCGTGTAAAGTCAACCTTTTTAAGTCATCAGACAGTTCATACTGGAGAGAAACCTTACCAATGTGATGAGTGTGGCAAGGCCTTTCGTGTAAAGTCAACCTTTTTAAGTCATCAGACAGTTCATACTGGTGAGAAACCTTACAAATGTGATGAGTGTGGCACAGCCTTTCGTGTAAAGTCAACCCTTTTAAGTCATCAGACAGTTCATACTGGAGAGAAACCTTACAAATGTGATGAGTGTGGCAAGGCCTTTCCTCTAAAATCAAGTCTTTTAAATCATCAGACAGTTCATACTGGTGAGAAACCTTACAAATGTGATGAGTGTGGCAAGGACTTTCGTGTAAAGTCAAGTCTTTTAAATCATCAGACAGTTCATACTGGTGAGAAGCCTTACAAATGTGATGAGTGTGGCAAGGCCTTTCCTCTAAAGCCAACCCTTTTAAGGCATCAGACAACAGTTCATACTGGAGAGAAACCTTACAAATGTGATGAGTGTGGCAAGGCCTTTCCTGTAAAATCAACACTTATAAAGCATCAGACAATTCATACTGGTGAGAAACCTTACAAATGTGATGAGTGTGGCAGTGCCTTTCGTCTAAAGTCAATCCTTTTAAAGCATCAGACAATTCATACTGGAGAGAAACCTTACAAATGTGATGAGTGTGGCAAGGCCTTTCCTGTAAAATCAACCCTTTTAATGCATCAGAAAGTCCATACTGGTGAGAAACCTTACAAATGTGATGAGTGTGGAAAAGTCTTTGGTCGAAAACCACATCTTCAGCGTCACTGGAGAATTCATACTGGAGAGAGTCCTTTCAGATGTAATAAGTGTGGCAAGTTCTTCACTAGAAATTCAAACCTTAAAAAACATCAGAGAATACATATAGAGAAACCTTTAAAATGTGATGCGTGTGGAAAAGTCTTTGGTCAAAAACCACATGTTCAACATCACTGGAGAATTCATACTGGAGAGAGCCCTTTCAGATGTAATGAGTGTGGCAAGTTCTTCAGTCAAAATTCACACCTTAAAAGACATTGGAGAATACATATAGAGAAACCTTTCAAATGTTTCAAGTGTGGAAAATCCTTTACTGAGGTCTTAGCACTCACTAAACATCAGAAAATTCATACATGAGAGAAACTCATGTGAATGTGGTATATGGTAGAAGTCTTCAAAATTCAAAGTTCAAAATTGACACCCTACTGTTGCTCAGAGAATTCATCCTACTGAGAAACCATACAAATATGAGTGTGTCAACATCTTAGGCTTCATGAGAAAATTCATACTGGATTGAAGCCAGATATATATGTATTGATTAGTCAGGTCTTTAGAACATGAATTCATTCTAGAAAGATTCCTCACCAATTCCACAAAAGTTAAAAAAAAAAAAAAAAAACCCTATCCTCACATCTCACCAGTAGTATCAGAGTATTTATCCTGGAGAAAACACACAGCAATGTAAAGTGTGTGGCAAGGATCTTACCCAAAAGTCACAAGATAGGAACATAGTGGAGGCATACTTCCCAGACCCAGTGGTTCTGGCAAATCCTTTGCCTTTTTCACTATACGTATTCTCTGATGACTTTAGTTCAGGTACTCAGCAACTGCAGTAAGTCCATATTTGAAGCTTTAGAGATCTTTTCGTGTAAAAGAAGCCCGAATTCTACCTCAGCAAAGATGATTGTTTGGGACAGTAGTCCGCCATCTTTTTGGTCTCCTGGCTTTCTGAATAAAGTCACTATTCCTTGCCTAGCAAGTAGTCTCTCAGTTTATTGGCCTGTTGTGTGGTGAGCTATAAGAGCTTGGCTTTGGTAATACATTGATCAAATGCATTTGCTACATGCATTTCACAATGGTCTCTGGGAAGGAATTAATGAGATGAAGGGACAGACTTCGTTAGATACAATTCATTCACATTCATGTTCCCTGGAGAAACACACAGCTTGAATTACAAAATTCAATAGTGAGTGTGAATAAGCAACAGGGAGGGGAGAAAATAATATAAAACTAGGACATGACTCATCACGGTCAGTAGGATCAGGACGCCCTTCCGTACATAGTCCAGCCTGTTATAAAACATAATGTTCAACCAACTGACCTTGAACAGAGTAAGCAAGATGTTAAAAGGCCTGAGTTTTGCATAGGGAGAGGGACAGTTGCCAGGGACTGATGATGTGCTACCAATGATACATAGGAATAGGGTCATGTTCTCCATTGGATAGAAATAACTGTTGTATATATGATTAAAGAAGAGTTACTCTTATTTGTGGAAATTGAGGAGAGAACAGTCATGGTCTTTGTAGACCTGGACCTGAGGAATGGAGTTGGCGAGAAGAAGGAAGCAGGGGACCCAAGCCTCCATTGAAACAAGGGTGCTTTATTTGCAAAAACGCATGTTTATATATCTTTACACAAGGCAGCTTTAGGCAGTAAAAACATTGAGGAAAAACAAAGCGAAGCAAATAACAATCTTGAAAGGGACAGAAAGCATTCCATATCGTGAAGAAGTGAGGAGAGGTGAGGCGAGGTGAAGTCCCTCAGTCATGTCCGACTCTTTGTGACCCCGTGGACTGTAACCTACTAGGTAAGCTTTCTGTCCATGGGATTCTCCAGGCAAGAAAACAAGAGTGGATTGCCATTTCCTTCTCCAGGGGATCTTCCTGACCCAGGGATCGAACCGGGGTCTCCTGCATCAAAGGTAGGCTCTTTAACCTCTGAGCCAAGAAGAGGGGCATAACTGAATAGATAACCTTCAAGTAAAAGATCACTGAAGGGAATCCCAGCAGATGCTCTTTCTCATGACCTCAGTCCTGAGAACTGCATGCAGCTCTGATCGTTCCTGTTTTCCAGGAACTGATAAAGAATAGAGTCCTTGAGAATCGGCACACAAAAGAAGAAAATATCATGTTGGATCCTTTAAAGTTGAATGTCCCCTGACAGTTCCCCCTTTTTTACTTTTTCATAATTGGGGATGACTGTAGATACTTGTGTGAAAAAGGCCCTGAGCAAGTGAGTTTCTTTAGTTTGAACAATTTTAGTTGAAAGGCATCGGTATGTTATGATTATAATCACCAGGATAATTATCAGCATTATAGTTCCAGATTGAATATTATGTGTAATGCCTTGACACCGTCTTTGAGGGTCTAGCCCAGATAATAGATCAGCTAGCTGTTCAGCTAAGGTTTCCAAATTGTTGGAAGAGGGTAGACTCTTATAGAAGGTTTCAAGGCTTTCCTTTTGCAATAATTGTACATTTAAGGAAGCATTATTATGCATATCTTGCAAATGAAACGATTTTTTTCCCAATTGTAAGCACTATGGTTGAACCAAAGAGAAGTGATACAAAATTGAGTAGAATTCCAATCACAATTTAATAATACTTGTTTTTCTAAATCTGTTAATTGATCTCCAACCCATTGGATGGCTGTTTTTAATTCTTGAATTTTATCTTGAACTTTTCATCTTTGTGAACCTGAGTGACCCATGTAGTATATGAGCATCTTTAGTCCAATTTTGAATAAAGATTTGTGTTTGAGCTGAAGTTAGTAAAGCATTGTCTGTGACATCGGCAGTGGTGCAAATGGCTGTTGACCCCAAAATGCCAAGAATGAAGCATCTAATTAATCACTTAGATCGTGAGAGTAATTTTGTGAGTTACTGGGAGGTTAGTCTTGCCATGGGACCCTCTTTCCAGGGTCGTTGGAGATCTAGTGGCAACCACAGACTATGCTGAGATCGAAGAATCTAAAGGGATTCTCTTTTTTTTTTTTAGAGAAATAGAGGAATTAAGACAAGTATACAATTTGCAATCTATGCAAGTCACAGAACATAAAGTCTTATTAAATTGTAAGATTCCTATGGCGATAACAAAAGGAAGGGGAACCAAGCTTGTATAAAATATGAACTATTGTAATGGAAGGAATAGTTACTATGACTCTGGTCCCTGTGAAATATCCAGTCCAAGTTTTTCAGTATTTCTATCAAGTTTCCAGGTGTGCTGTTGCTCAGGCCCAATTTGTTTATTGAGGACAATTTGAGGGGGAGGAGGTGCCATTCCACCATTGAGCCAGCCAAGGAGTCCTTTGTCATGGAAGTGTTTCATTGAACTGTTGGTAATCTTCCATGTTACTTGAGTAACATAATCACACATACTACTGTTAATATCATCTGAGCAGTTATAACCACATACCATAGGGTCCCCAATTAACAATGGTGTAATTGGCCAAAAAGATGAATTTCCATGATTTAGCTTGACATCTATCTCAACAAACAGGAGTATATTTAAAGTCCTTATAAGTAAACCCCTTATATTTCAACTTTTGTCCTTTGCCTAGAGTGTTGGTAGTATTGACATGGTTCTCATAAAAAAACAGGGCAGTAAACACTCTAAACAGTGTGTGAAAGTTCTTTTTTGGAGGCAGGATGAAAGCCCACGTCTGTCGACTAGCATTAATACATGATTCTGCTGAGCCTGAACATAAAGGAAGGGTGTTATAGCCTAGAGAAATGTTAATTAATCTTCCTTTTTCCTGAGGATGAGAAGGCCCCTCCAAGCTCCAAGGAGGAGGCATATGTACTGAGCCATTAGTGGATACAACTGGTCCTATATCTGTCCATTCTATGACCTGCAATAAAGGGGGGTTAGGTATATAAGCCCAATAAGTGTAATTAATCAAGTCAGCCTGAGCGGGGGAAGCAAAAGCAAGCATAGTGACAGAAATCTTTTCAGGATTCCGAGGCATTCCTTGTTAAGAAACCAGATTTTCAGTTTGATTAGTAAGGGTTTTTATCTGTCCCCAAGTGGGGAGATCATAAGGTCGATGACCTTGAGTGTGGCGTTTCTGGGAAATTTTTCCAGCCGCCATGGTTTGTACTGGAAATTCCTCCTCCTGGGGATTTCGCTTTTTCTTCTCTATCTTGAATGCTGGTGGCTCCCTTGGGGCAGATCTTCCAAAGAGGGAGCCAACTGATTTCGTTGGGTCCATCTGGAGAAATCCAAGCATAACCCTTTCCCTGTAATATTAATTTTCCAGATTTCCATTTAGTCAACCCATCTTGATACCAAATGAGCAGAGGAAGGGAGGTATCTTTCAATGCCTCAAAATGTTTTTCTGCTTTGTAAAAATATCCCCTTGTTTGAAGTTTCAAGTTTAAAAATTTGAAACAAGAAAAGCTGTATTAACAATAGTTATAGGATTAAAGAGTATATTGCATTGGAATCTGTTGGGGTCCTTTAATGGACCGGAACCTGGCAGACCAGAGTCAACGATAAGAAAGTGAAAGAGAAAGAAAGACACGGGCATCCATGCTCTGATGGAGCAAAGGTGCTTTAATGATCTTTCTGTGAATATATATAGGCTGTTGTACAAAAAATTTCTGTCAATAAAGATCGGAAAACCGAACATACAGCAATCGTTACCAAGGGAACAAGGGATTAATAATGGTCACAAGGTCAGGAGACAATGCATATCTCAAGAAAGAGGATCAAGACTAAGGAGTTTTGTCCTAAGGAGAATATTTCCAGAAGGAGTTTCAAGCCTGTCTCACTCTGTGACCTCAGTCCTGGGAGTGGCGTGCTGTTCCAGTGGTTTCTGACAACAGAAACTGGTGGGGAACAGAAGATTTATGAGGAACAGCACATTGGAATACTCCTGTAAAACATTCCTTGACAATTCTCACTTATTTATAATATTTGTAAAAAGAGTTCTCACCATTTGAGTTTGTCTAATTTTAACAATTTTTGCATGCAGACAATGGTGAACGACAAATATAATTGTCAAGACAATCACCAAAATTACAGTTCCAGAGCCAGTGCTGTGAGTAATGCTTTCAAACCATCCGCTTGGGTCTAACCCAGATAATTCATCAGCTATTCAGCTACAGTTTCTAAATTAGTGGAAGAGGGCAGATTTTTAGAAAGGTTTCAAAGATTTCTTTTTATAATAATTGTACATCCAGAGAGGCATTATCATGTATGTTTTGTAAATGAGATTTGATTTATTCCCAGTTGTAGGTACTATTATTGAATTGAACAGGATCAATGCAAAGAAATAGAGGAAAAGAACAGAATGGGAAAGACTAGAGATCTCTTCAAGAAAATTAGAGGAACCAAGGGAACATTTCATGCAAAGATCGGTTCAATAAAGGACAGAAATGGTATGGACCTAACAGAAGCAGAAGATATTAAGAGGAGGCAAGAATACACAGGAGAACTATACAAAAAAGATCTTTACGACCCAGATAATCACGATGGTGTGATCGATCACCTAGTGCCAGACATCCTAGAATGTGAAGTTAAGTGAGCCTTAGAAAGCATCACTACGAACAAAGTTAGTGGAGGTAATGGAATTCCAGTTGAGCTATATCAAATCCTGAAAGATGATGCTGTGAAAGTGCTGCACTCAATTTGCCAGCAAATTTGAATACTCAGCAGTGGCCACAGGACTGGAAAAGGTCAGTTTTCAATTCCAATCCCAAAGAAAGGCAATGCCAAAGAATGCTCAAACTACCGCACAATTGCACTCATCTCACACACTAGTAAAGTAATGCTCAAAATTCTCCAAGCCAGGCTTCAGCAATACGTGAACCGTAAACTCCCAGGTGTTCAACCTGGTTTTAGAAAAGGCAGAGGAACCAGAGATCAAAATTACCAACATCTTCTGGGTCATGGAGAAAGCAAGAGAGTTCCAGAAAAACATCTATTTCTGCTTTATTGACTATGCCAAAGACTTTGACTGTGTGGATCACAATAAACTGTGGAAAATTCTTCAAGAGATGGGAATACCAGACCACCTGACCTGCCTCTTGAGAAACCTGTATGCAGGTCAGGAAGCAACAATTAGAACTGGACATGGAACAACAGACTGGTTTCAAATAGGAAAAGGAGTACATCAAGGCTGTATATTGTCACCCTGCTTATTTAACTTATATGCAGGGTACATCATGAGAAACGCTGGACTGGAAGAAACACAAGCTGGAATCAAGAATGCCAGGAGAAATATCAATAACCTCAGATATGCAGATGACACCACCCTTATGGCAGAAAGTGAAGAGGAACTGAAATGCCTCTTGATGAAACTGAAAGAGGAGAGTGAAAAGTTGGCTTAAAGCTCGACACTTAGAAAACGAATATCATGGCATTCGGTCCCATCACTTCATGGGAAATAGATGGGGAAACAGTGGAAACAGCATTCGACTTTAGTTTTGGGGGCTCCAAAATCACTGCAGATGGTGATTGCAGCCATGAAATTAAAAGACGCTTACTCCTTGGAAGAAAATTATGACCAACCTAGATAGTATATTCAGAAGCAGAGACATTACTTTGCCAACTAAGGCCCGTCTAGTCAAGGCTATGGTTTTTCCAGTAGTCGTGTATGGATGTGAGAGTTGGACTGTGAAGAAGGCTGAGCGGGGAAGAATTGATGCTTTTGAACTGTGATGTTGGAGAAGACTCTTGAGAGTCCATTGGACTGCAAGGAGATCCAACCAGTCCATTCTGAAGGAGATTAGCCCTGGGATTTCTTTGGAAGGAATGATACTAAAGCTGAAACTCCAGTACTTGGGCCACCTCATGCGAAGAGTTGACTCATTGGAAAAGACTCTGATGCTGGGAGGGATTGGGGGCAGGAGGAGAAGTGGACGACCGAGAATGAGATAGGTAGATGGCATCACTGACTCAATGAACCTGAATCTGAGTGAACTCTGGGAATTTATGACTGACAGGGAGGCCTGGCGTGCTGTGATTCATCGGGTCACAGAGTAGCACATGACTGAGCGACTGAACTGAGCTGAACACAAAATTGAGTAGAATTCCAATCACATTTTAGCATCACCTGTTTTTGTACATCTATTCATTGATCTCCAACCCATTTGATGACTGTTTTTAGTTCCTGTATTTCATCATGAATACACTCATCTACCTGAGCCTGAGTTGCCCACATAGTATGAGCATCTTTAGTGCAATTTTGGATAAAATTATGTGTTTGAATTGAGGTTTGTAAAGCAATGCCAGTGACAGCAGCAGTGGTGCAAATAGCTATTAATCCCAAAATGCCAAGAATCAGCCATCCAGTGAATCGTTTAGTTCACTGGAGCTGTTTAGTAAGTAACCAGGAACCAAGTCCAGCCATGGGGCCTTCTTCCCAGGACCACTTGAGGTTTATTGGTAACCACAGACTACGTTGAGATCGAAGAATCAAAAGGGATTCATTTTTTTAAGGAAACAGAGAAATTAAGACAAGAATATAATCTGCAATTTGTACAAGTTACAGAACGTAAAGTCTTACTGAATTGTAAACTTCTTATAGCTAGAACAAAAGGAAGGGGAAAACAAGCTTGTATGAAATATGATTGATTATAACAAAAGAAATCGTTCCTATGACTACAGTTGTTTCCTGTGAAATGTCCAGTCCTAGTCCCAAGTTCTTCAATGCTTTCAGCAATTTTCCACGTGTTGCAATATTCAGGCCTAATCTGTTTATCGAGGACAATTCAAGGATGAGGTGGGTGCCATTCCACCGTGAAGCCACCCAAGAAGTCCTTTGTCATGATAATATTCCATTATAGTGTTACTACCCTTCTTTGACACTTGAGTAGCATAGTCACATGCAGTGCTGTTAATATCATCTGAGCAGTTAGATAACCACATACCATGGGGTCCCCAATCGACAATTGTATGATTCAGTTCAGATCAGTTCAGTTGCTCAGTCGTGTCCGACTCTTTGCAACCCCATGAATCACAGCACGCCAGGCCTACCTGTACATCACCAACTCTCAGAGTTCACTCAGACTCACGTCCATTGAGTCTGTGATGCCATCCAGCCATCTCATCCCGTTATCCCCTTCTCCTCCTGCTCCCAGTCCCTCCCAGCATCAGAGTCTTTTCCAATGAGTCAACTCTTTGCATGAGGTGGCCCAAGTACTGGAGTTCAGCTTTAGCATCATTCCTTCCAAAGAAATCACAGGGCTGATCTCCTTCAGAATGGACTGGTTGGATCTCCTTGCCGTCCAAGGGACTCTCAAGAGTCTTCTCCAACACCACAGTTCAAAAGCATCAATTCTTCGGCGCTCGGCCTTCTTCACAGTCCAACTCTCACATCCATACATGACTACTGGAAAAACCATAGCCTTGACTAGACGGGCCTTAGTCGGCAAAGTAATGTCTCTGCTTCTGAATATACTATCTAGGTTGGTCATAATTTTCTTCCAAGGAGTAAGTGTCTTTTAATTTCATGGCTGCAATCACCATCTGCAGTGATTTTGGAGCCCCCAAAACTAAAATCGAACAGTTTCCACTGTTTCCCCACCTATTTGCCATGAAGTGATGGGACCGAATGCCATGATCTTCATTTTCTGAATGTTGAGCTTTAAGCCAACTTTTCACTCTCCTCTTTCACTTTCATCAAGAGGCTTTTGAGTTCCTCTTCACTTTCTGCTATAATGGTGGTGTCATCTGCATATCTGAGGTTATTGATATTTCTCCTGGCATTCTTGATTCCAGCTTGTGTTTCTCCCAGCCCAGCGTTTCTCATGATGTACTCTGCATATAAGTTAAATAAGCAGGGTGACAATATACAGCCTTGATGTACTCCTTTTCTTATTTGAAACCAGTCTGTTGTTCCATGTCCAGTCCTAATTGTTGCTTCCTGACCTGCATACATCCACAAACATTAATTTTCCTGATTTGGCCTGACATTTGTCTTAACGAACCAGAGTATATTTAAAGTTCTTATTAGTAAACCCTTTGCATAGTGTTGTTTCCCTAACTCTCCCTAAAGTTTCAGTACTGTAAACATGGTTCACGGACAAAGAAAGGGCAGTAAATAATCTAAGCAGTGTATGAAAGTCCTTTTTTGCATGCAGAGCAAAAGCCCAAGTTAGTCTGGTAACATTTATGGATAATTTTGCTTGGCCCATACACAAAGGAATGACTGCATAACCTAGAGAGATATTAGTTTCCTTTCTTCTTCAGGGTGTGAGGGCCCTTTAAGGCTCCAGGGAGAAGGCATATATATGGAGTCCTTGGTTAATACGATTGGTCCTTTATCCGTCCATTCTACAACCTGAGGTAAAGGGGTGTTGGGTATGTAAGCCCAGTAAGTGTGATTGTAGCTCGGCCTGATTGGGGGGCAGGTGCAAGCAAGGAAAGCAAGCAGGGCAACAAAAATGTTTTCAGGACTCCAAGGCATTCTCAATTGAGAAACCAGATTTTCAGCTTGATTAAGGGGTTTTATTTGTCCCCAAGAGGGGAGATCATAAAGTTGATGCTGCCGAGGGCGGTGCTTTCTGGAGATCTTTAGAGCCACCATACCTGTATTGGAATTTCTTCCTCCTGGGGTTTTTGTTGTCTCGCCTCTATGTTGAAGGCCAGGTGTCCCCTTGGGTTGCTTCTTCCAAAGAGGAAGCCATGTGAGTTTGTTGGATCCATCTGGGAAAATACATGCATACCCCTTTGCCTATAAATTAATTTCCCAGATTTCCATTGTTTATTCAACCTGTCTTGGTACCAAATGGGCAGAGGAAGACAAGAGTCCTTCAATTCATTGAAATGTTTTACTGCTCGTGTCAAGATATCTCCTTGTGGTAAGTTTAAAAAATTTAAAACAAATAAAGCTAGATTAACAATAGTTATAGGCTTAAAGAATATATTGCATTGGAATCTAGTAGAGTCTGCTCTGGATAAGGAAGATAAAAGTGTTCCTGTGTATTCCCCCTTAGTTAACTTTTTATTTGTAGTTTCAGTGTGTAATGTGTTTGTTTAACTGTGTCTTGTGTTTGTGGATTATAAGAAATGTCTGTAATCTGTTTAGTAGAGAATGAATGTAAAAATTGTTTGAAATGCTTAGAAACACAGAAAGGCCCATTGTCTGTTTTTATAGAATTAGGTGTTCTCATTACTGCAAAGTAAGCTAACAGGTGGGTTATAATATGTCGTGTAGTTTCATCTCGGAGAGCTGTGGCCCATATAAAAGAAGAATTTGTATTGATCGAGACATGTAAGAAGGAAGAGGAAGAAACTTCAGAGCAATGAGTTCCATCCATTTACCATAAAATTCTCTTTCATTTGTCAGAAACCTTTTTTATATGTTTGTATTCATCATTTTATTTGCCATTTCTTCTATCTTTTTATTGACAGCATACATCTTTTCTTTAGCAACTGTGAAGTGTCTTGTATATTAGCATTTTATAGATTGGTGAATATATTTATTATATATTATAATATATATTTATTTTTATATAAATATATATATATTTATATATTAATAGTCTAAAATCTCTTTAGTTTTTCTGTAAGAAAAACTTATTCTAAGAGGAA
>SJYG01000144.1:3999935-4169790 GCA_006410535.1 Litocranius walleri
GGGTGGGTGGGGTCCCCTGTTTGGAGTTTCCCGGAATAGGTTTTCCTTCAATATCAAATTTAGATTTACAGTCTTTGGCCCAGTGCATTTCTCTCTGGCAGCGAAGGCAGATTCTTCCAAGTTTTTTATTAGCCTTCTTAGGGCTGTCTGGAGAAGGGAATGGCAAACCGCTCCAGTATTCTTGCCTTCAGAACCCCATGAACAGTATGAAAAGGCAAAATGATGGGATACTGAAAGAGGAAATCCCCAGGTCAGTAGGTGCCCAATATGCTACTGGAGATCAGTGGAGAATTAATTCCAGAAAGAATGAAGGGATGGAGCCAAATCAAAAACAATACCCATCTGTGGATGTGACTGGTGAAAGAAGCAAGGTCTGATACTGTAAAGAGCAGTATTGCATAGGAACCTGGAATGCAGGGCTATGAATCAAGGCAAATTTAAAGTGGTCAAACAAGAGATAGCAAGAGTGAATGTCAAAAATCTAGGAATCAGTGAACTAAAATGGACGGGAATCAGGTCAGTTCAGTTGCTCAGTCATGTCTGACTATTTGTGACCCCATGAATCGCAGCATACCAGGCCTCCCTGTATATCACCAACTCCCGGAGTTCACGCAGACTCAGGTCCATCGAGTCATTGATGCCATCCAGCCATCTCATCCTCAGTCGTCCCCTTCTCCTCCTGTCCCCCTATCCCTCCCAGCATCAGAATCTTTTCCAATGAGTCAACCCTTCTCAAGAGGTGGCGAAAGTACTAGAGCTTCAGCTCCAGCATCATTCCTTGCAAAGTAATCCCAGGGCTAATCTCTTTCAGAATGGACTGGTTGGAGCTCCTTGCAGTCCAAGGGACTTTCAAGAGTCTTCTCCAACACCACAGTTCAAAAGCATCAATTCTTTGGTGCTCACTTTCTTCACAGTCCAACTCTCACATCCATACATGACTACTGGAAAAACCATAGCCTTGACTAGACGGACCTTAGTTGCCAAAGTAACGTCTCTGCTTTTAAATATGCTGTCTAGGTTTGTCATAACTTTTCTTCCAAGGAGTAAGCATCTTTTAATTTCATGGCTGCAGTCACCATCTGCAGTGATTTTCGAGCCTCAAAAATAAAGTCTGACACTGTTTCCCCATCTTTTCCCATGAAGTGATGGGACCGGGTGCCATCTTCTCAGGGGAGCAAAACTCATTATGGCCTCGACTGATCCTCTGACTTTCAACTCCAAGGCACCTTTCTGCACTTGCATATTGTCTCCTTTATCAGACAGGGTTTTTTCCTTTCTTTGTCCTTGCCGTGATTGCTCCCTTGAATTAAGAGACAAACTGCCTGTTCACACTGTTTTTGTTCGCTGTAAATTCCTCAACCGACCCCACCTATCTCTTATCTCAGGGCATGCAAGTGGAGGGTAGCTGATTGTAGATGTCCAACCTGCAGCCCTTCCAAATCCTCTAAAATCACTGCAGATGGTGACTGCAGCCATGAAATTAAAAGACGCTCCTTGGAAGAAAAGTTATGACTAACCTAGATAGCATATTCAAAAGCAGAGACATTACTTTGCTGCCTAAGGTCCGTCTAGTCAAGGCTATGGTTTTTCCTGTGGTCATGTATGGATGTGAGAGGTGGACTGTGAAGAAGGCTGAGCGCCGAAGAATTGATGCTTTTGAACTGTGGTGTTGGAGAAGACTCTTGAGAGTCCCTTGGACTGCAAGGAAATCCAACCAGTTCATTCTGAAGGAGATCAGCTCTGGAATTTCTTTGGAAGGAATGATACTAAAGCTGAAACTCCAGTACTTTGGGCACTTCATGTGAAGAGTTGACATATTGGAAGACTCTGTTGCCCCGGCAGGACTGGGGGCAGGAGGAGAAGGTGATGATAGAGGATGAGATGGCTGGATGGCATCGCTGACTCGATGGACGTGAGTCTGAGTGAACTCCGGGAGTTGGTGATGGACAGGGAGGCCTGGCGTGCTGTTATTCATGGGGTAGCAAAGAGTCGGACATGATTAAGCAACTGAACTGAACTGAAAGGAAAATGCAAAGTACTTCTGACCTACAGATGGCTGTTTCTAAATGAACAAAGTGATTTTTTTTTCTTTAAAAAGAGAGAGGATTCATGGTCCTCAAGAGAGAGGACCTCCAAGAAAGGAGGTCCCAAAGGCAAGGTCTTTATATGTTCTGCAACAATCTGTCATTTGACTCCTGTCAATTTTGTTGCTTGACTTTGGGGAGCATGTGATGAGCTATTTCAAAGGGGTTTACTTCCCCTTGTCCCCCTCCTGTGGTAATTAATGCTGTTAGGTGGCATAGACTCTTGCGTGTTCTTTAGAAAAAAATAGAAGTTATTATTTTATTTTATTATTTTGCTGTGCCACATGGCAGTCTGGTTCTTAGTTCTCCATTAATGAGTGGAATCTGTGCCCTCTACAGTGGAAGCACATGGTCCTAACTACTGGACCACAGGCAGTTTGCCTCAAAGGTTACTTTTGCTTAAAAGATATATTTACTTCCTGTCATGCTTATTGTCACATGTCTCATCCTCATTACATCTTGTATGTTGCTATTTTACATTTCGTTCCCAAGAGAGTTGTCTCTGATTCTAGTTAACTATGTTTTCCAATCACATTCCTTTATCTTCATAACAGTATGTTAAAATTTTATTTAAAATTTATTTGTTCTTGGCTGCACTGAGTCTTTGTTGCTTCAGGGGCTTTTCTCTACTTGCACCGAGCAAGGGTACCCTCTAATTACAGTGCATGAACTTCTCATTCTAGTGGATTCGCTTGTTGCAATGCATTGTCTCTGTGTGTTTGCCCAGTAGTTGTGACTCCTCAGCTCTAGAGCACAGAATCATTACTTGTAGCCTACAGGCTTAGTTGTTCTTAGACATGTGGGAGATTTCCCGGATCAGGGATCAAACTTGTGTGCCCTGCACTAGCAGGCGGATTCTTCACCTCTGAGCTACAAGGGAAGCCCCAAAGCTTGTTTATATAGTTTACAGAATTATTTTCTCAAGGCAGTATTTGTTGAACAGTTACTAGCTGCCATTTATTTTTCACATTATTCATTAGAATGCTTCTTTTGCATTGTTTACCATTCCAGTGTATTGCCTGACTGATGCTTGTTTGCTCAGTTGCTCAGTCCTGTCTGACTCTTTGTGATCTCATGAACTGTAGCCCACCAAGCTTTCCTATCCATGGAATTTTTTTTCAGGAAAGAATAGTGCACTGGGTTATGATTTCCTGCTCCAGGGGATCATTCCTACGCAAGGATTGTATCCTGCTGGACCGTGTCTTTTGCATTGGCAAGCAGTTTCTTTACCACTGAGTCACCTCTTTAGTCCTATATGTTCTTTACCTTTTAAATATGTATAAGGATGCATAAAATGTGTACAATATACCATTCGTTTCTCCTCGGTTATGAGACAGCAGTGTGTTTAGTTCAAAGTGGGATGAGCTTTGAGGTCATGGTGGGAAAATATGTTTCCTTTGCGAACTGACGTGAGTTTGCATAAAATGAATGTTTTCTGATTGTGTTTGAAACTACTATACCCTAAAGTTAATTTGAATTACATATGATCACTCTTTTTTAAAGAGTTCTATTCCTTTAGTGTTCTATAGTTTTAAGATCATCATTACAAAGATTCGTAATTCTGTTCAGGATGGATATGACTTTTGGTATAATATCATGTGTTTGACAAGAAATAATTTATGAATTGTAACTAATAGAATACCTGTGGTTCTTTATGTCTTGTACATATGTCTCATATACATATGACCAAGAAATTACAGGCAAAAGCAAACAGTGGGAAAGGCGAAATTTTTCAAAGAGTAATGTTTGGAAGAGCTGAAAGCCTTGAAATCAAAGATTTTCGCCTCAGGAAGATCCAGGAAAATATACATGACTTTGATTGTCTGTGGACAGATGATGAAAGAAATGACAAAGGAATGTCTACATCCCATAACAAAACCTCACTGATGGAAGAGATCATCATAGTAGAAGTGATGCAGGAAATAGACCTTCTGAAAGGCACGGATCTACCTTTCAGGATGAATTGCAGATGGTACAATCTGAAGGGATAATTTTTGAATGTAGTCAAGTTGTGACAAACGTCAGCACCTCAGGTTTATCGTCTCAGAGAACTCGTAATGTCTGCAAAGGCTTTTCTCATAAACATGAGGATGCTGTTATGCATCCTTCAGGACTGTCACCAGACCGTGAAACACAAAAGAAAAGACCTGACAGATGTAATGAGTGTGACATAACCTTTCTTCAGGACTCAGAACTCACTAGACATCAAATAATCCATACAGGAGGAAAACCATATAAATGCAACCTGTGCAACAAGGCTTTTAATCAAACTACAAAACTTGCAGTGCATTGGAGAAGTCATACTGGAGAGAAACCACATAAATGTGATGTATGTGGCAAGGCCTTTAATCAGACTGCAATATGTGGCTTCATTGTGTAATTCGTACTGGAAAGAAACCTTATAAATGTGATGTGTGTGGCAAGGCTTTCAGAGTAAGTTCAAACCTTGCTGTTTATCAGAGTGTTCATACTGGAGACAAATCATATGAATGTGATGTGTGTGGCAAGGCCTTTAGTCAAACTACAAGACTTGAACTTCCTCGGAGAATTCATACTGGAGAGAACCTTACAAATGTAAAAATTTGGCAAACCATTTAGGCACAGTCATCCATAACTCATCATCAGGCAGTTCAGACAGGAGAGAAACTATATAAATATGATGTATATGGCTGGTGCTTTACTTGAAATGACAAACTTAGAAACCATTGGAGAATTCATACTAGAGAGAAACATTAGATGTGACAGTTGTGAGAAACATTTTAGTGCAAAAGTCGTGAGTGTGACAAAGCCTTTAGTTGGTGTTCAGCCCTTATAATTCAGAGAATTCATACTGCATAGAAAAGATACAAGTGAAATGAATGTGACCATTTCTAGTACATGTTACGAACTGCCCATTAGGCAGTTCATAAGGAGAGAAACCACATAAATGTTGTTATGTGGCAAATCCTTCAGTCACAAGGAATGACGTTGCAGATCATATGAGAATCCATACGGCAGTGAAAACTTAGACATGTAGAGAATGTGGTAAAATATATCAACTTTTTGACCCTCAAAAAATTCAAACTGGAGGAAAACTACACAAATGTATTAGGTGTGGGAAAGCTTTGATTCTGTGTTCAGGCGTAACTCACCATCACTTAATTTTTTTTTTTCAATATTCTAAAGGTTTTTCCTGTACATCAACATGAATAGGCTATAGGCGTACATATGTCCCCTCCGTCCTAAACCCACCTCTCTCACCACCGTATTCCCCCAGATTGTCCCAGAGCACTCGCTCATACATCAAACTCTCACAGGCTCTTTTACATATGATAATATGTATGTTTCAGTGCTAATCTCTTAAATCCTGTCATCGTATTCCTTTTGTTTTTTTCAATAGTTTTTCCTTAGTGTTACTTTTTCTATCCACATGTTATGACCCAGATTTAATGTTGAATTTATATTTCTTTCCTGCTTTACACTAACAAATACATAAGTCAGTGGGTTATTTTGAGACTTCTGTATCATTAAAATGCATGGCGACAATGACAGGGAACATAGTAGGTGCCCTGTAAATGTAAAGAAAGACAGTTCCTTTAGCACCTGAGTTCAGTCAGATAATACACATAGAAATATTCATAAATAGTGCCAAGTTGGTAATTTTGGTGAAAATAAATTCTAATGTCTTAAGACTTTATATTTTACAATGTGCTTTGTTGTCCACAACTGACAGATTTTTCAGAAACAGACAACAAAGAAATGAGAGAAAATATATTACAATTTTTCAACAGGAAATAAATTGCCTAATTACCGTGAGGTGATCCTATAGTAATGTGACATTCCATTACATTGAAGTACTGACTTCAGTTTAGTTCAGTTCAGTCGCTCAGTTGTGTCTGACTCTTTGTGACCCCATGAATCGCAGCACACTAGGCCTCCCTGTCCATCACCAACTCCCAGAGTATACTCAGACTGACGCCATCCAGCCATCTCATCCTCTGTTGTCCCGTTCTTCTCCTGCCCCCAAATCCCTCCCAGCATCACAGTCTTTTCCAATGAGTCAACTCTTCACATGAGGTGGCCCAAGTACTGGAGTTTCAGCTTTAGCAAAATTCCTTCCAAAGAAATCCCAGGGTTGATCTCCTTCAGAATGGACTGGTTGGATCTGCTTGCAGTCCAAGGGACTCTCAAGAATCTTCTCCAACACCACAGTTCAAAAGCATCAATTCTTCGGTGCTCTGCCTTCTTCACAGTCCTACTCTCACATCCATACATGACCACAGGAAAAACCATAGCCTTGCCTAGACGGACCTTAGTTGGCAAAGTAATGTCTCTGAATGTACTATCTAGGTTGGTCATAACTTTTCTTCCAAGGAGTAAGCGTCTTTTAATTTCATGGCTGCAATCACCATCTGTAGTGATTTTGGAGCCCCTCAAAATAAAGGCTGACATTGTTTCCACTATTTCCCCATCTGTTTCCCATGAAGCGATGGGACCAGATGTCATGATCTTCTTTTTCTGAATGTTGAGCTTTAAGCCAACTTTTTCACTCTCCTCTTACTGACTTAAGTATTATATATTATGATGTAAACATGTTTTTCTCATATAAGTATTTGAAGCTTTGTCATCATAAGCATGAAACAGAAACTTTGATAAAGAAGAGTTCTTTTCTCATTAAATGTTTTTTTTTTTTTCTCTCTCTCTCTTTAATAATCTTCAAATTCATTTTTGGCTATGCAAAGTCTTCATTGTACTGGCTTCTTCCTCTTTTTGCAGCAATCGGGCTATGAATTCTCCACAGAAACTTGCCCGGGGTGTGGTTGGAGACTGGCATTTTGATGCTTCTTTTGGTCAGCCCAGAGGACTCAGTCTTTTTTGGGGGGCTGTACTGAGCCTCTTTTTGCTGCATGTGGGCTTTCTCTAGCTGTAGCAAGAAGAAGCGAGTTTCTAGTTACTTGTGTGAAGGCTTCTCATTTTTGTGGCTACTGTTTTTGCAGAGCACAGACTTTAGAGCACAGGCTCAGTACTTGTGGTGCACGGGCTTAGCTGTTCTGAAGCACGTGGTATCCTCCCACACCAGGGATCAAACCCGGGTCCTATGTATTGGCAGGTAGATTACTTCCCACTGGACCACCAGGGAAGTTCTACTCAGTGTCTTTTAACTGGGTGCTATGTATGTTAAAACACTGCCAAACAAAATGGGGATCATCAATCAATAACTGGGAGATCTGAAAACCAGGAGAGACTCCCTCAAACTTCACTAGATTTTCTGAAGAGGTGGATGGACCCAAGAGACCCTTCCTGAAATACCAAGGCCAGAATGTCCAAAGCACCTTATGGTGCCTGCTTTTCTCAATCCTGTTTTCCTCTCAGGGTGCACTTTCGCTGGGCCACTGCAGTGACTATTAAGCTTGATTCTTGCAGGAGTGGAATGTCAAGACATTTTTCTCCTTAGACGTGTTAGTATGAAGTAGCCCTTTCAAGAGATGTATGTATGACATTCTAGCTTGTCATCCTTACATAAAGCCAGTTCTTGTTTACTTAAACTGCTTAAATTCTAATTGCAGGAATATTCCTGGGTCCGACCAGCACCCAACATCCAGTTTCCCAGGCTTCTGAATCACTTCAGCCTAGGCAGCAGAACTCCAAGTACAGTTTGGTTCAGTTGCTGAACCAAAGAACCACGTCCGACTCTTTGTGACCCCATGGACTGCGGCTCCCAGGCCTCCCTGTCCATCACCTACTCCCAGAGTTTACTCAAACTCATTGTGTCGGTGATGCCATACAACCATCTCATCCTCTGTCGTCAGACATGATGGACTCCAAATGTTACGCCAAAACTTTTCTTTCCATTGTGATTATCCCACAGAATTTTAAGGTTTTATTAAAAGTGTTGCTGCTGCTGCTACTGCTAAGTCGCTTCAGTCGTGTCTGACTCTGTGCGACCCCATAGACGTCAGCCCACCAGGCTCCCCCGTCCCTGGTATTCTCCAGGCAAGAACACTGGAGTGGGTTGCCATTTCCTTCTCCAGTGCATGAAAGTGCACAGTGAAAGTGACGTCACTCAGTCGTGTCCGACTAGTAGCAACCCCATGGACTGCAGCCCACCAACTCTGTCCATGGGATTTTCCAGGCAAGAGTACTGGAGTGGGGTGCCATTGCCTTCTGCGATTAATAGTGTTGCAGTTACTTAAACCAATGAGCAATCAATGGTGCAATACGAGACGTGAGGAACCCTCAAGTATTACTTACCCCTGACAAAATGCCCTGCTCGGCCCTGCTCGGGGGCCCCGCTCGGCCCGGCTCGCAGGTCTGGACACACGTCCAGACGCAGGTGTGTTTCCTAGGCTCCCCCCCTCATTGTCCCTTCCCTCTGGAACCTAACTCTTGCGAGTCTCTAGTGTCCTGAAGCCGAGACTTGGTAGGTGCGGGCTCGGAAATAGTGAGGTACTGTTTTTTGCTTTTCAGTCTTGTGAAGCTCCGCCCATTGGGTCCCCTCTACTCCATATCTGTGGTCGCGAGTCACTTAGGACCTTCCTAATCCCCCAGCCTTTCCTCCACAAGTAAATTCAGTTGTTACTTTGAGAGGTCAATGGTCTAATTTCCTTTCAGTGTAAAATCATGAGGTAACATATATCGTGCATGAAATATATAGTAATTTATGGGGGGAAAGTGATTATCATTGAGACATGGTGCTTGATAATTTTGTAAATATACCAAAACACTTGTTCAGGAGCTAGCTTAGAATTTCATCTTTGCAACTGGTGGTGGATCTGGAGTTCCTTCTCGAGTGTTAGGGAGGCGTATTACTGTCCTTTTCTGGTTTATATGACCAGGGTAATAAATTGACTACAGGCACTCTTCACTTTAGATTATTTTCAGTGATGCTCATTACTGGTATGAGCTCTAGAATCAAAGAAAAACATAAAATGGTCTCTATGCTCAGACATTTCCTACTCTTTGAAACCCGATGGAGTGTAGCCCACCAGGCTCCTATGTCCATGGGATTTCCCAGGCAAGAATACTGGAGTGGGTTGCCATTTCCTAATCCTGGGGATCTTCTGACTCAGGGATAAAACCCCCATCTCTTGCGTTATCATTGGCAGGAGCATTGGTATCACTGAGCCATCTGGGAAGCCTCTTTGGTCTGATACTACTGTTTTATTTGAATTTTAAAAAGTGAGTTTTGATTGGTAGTTTTCCAGTCAGTGAATCCGAGTGTGTGGATAATGCTGAATTATGGATTGCTGACAAGTGCAGGGGAAAGTGGTGTATAATAGTGGGAAAATATCTTTGAGATTGGAGAATCTGAAGACATTTGAGGGATAGTTTTAGATTTTGTGCATCAAAGTTGACTGTCCGTGCTACACTAAACCTGAGATGATTATGTGGGGCAGGTGGACAAAGAGCAGTTAGCTTCAAATAATTAAGCCTGATTATTTGTGGGAATGTTGGTGGAATATTGTCAGATTAAAAATTGGTTGAAAATGCTTCTAGCTAACAGACCTTTGATAGAGTTGAGTAGGATTGGGTTGTCTTCATTAATTAAAATTAACCACAGAAGGGATGTTGTCTTAGAATTGTGAAGCCAGTGACTGGAGTTCTGTACACAGCTGTGTGGGATGTAGAGTCAGGGTTATTAATAGGCTCAGGTCTTGGTGTGCAACATGTGGGCTGATTGGATAATAAGGTCTTAAGAATGGAAGCCTGTGAGGATTGGTAATCCTGTTAATGGGAGACTTCATAATGAGGGCAGTAGTGGGGAAACGCATTGCTTTCAGCAGTTTATCTCCTCAGAGTGGGGGATATTGATTTTACTGTGGTTAGAGTGGCCAGAAGCTTTGGAATCTAAGGAGCTATGAAGGAGCCCCCCCCCCCCTTTCTTAAAGAGCTGGGGTATCTTCCAATTAGGTTAGTCAGGGACAACAGGCTGCAGTGAGATTGGGGCCTTTCTCTGTAACTTCTTCACTGAGCTCAATCGAGCCAAATCTCAAGGACCTTTAAAACTTTGTGATATCCCCAGTTCCTGGCATATTTTCCCGGGAGGGCCAGTTTCTTGGTCTCCATACTGAGTGCCCAGCCCTTGCATTTTTGGCTTGTGTGTTTCTGTGTGTTGCCCAGGCCCAGTGGTCTCTACTGTTTAGCCCTGTTGCTCAGCAGAGCACAGAAAGGTGGTGAAAAATTGTGGGAAAGTGGAGAGGAACCTATTGGGGGTCTAGGAGAGGTGTGAGAGGAGGCAGGTTTCGGCCTCTGGATGAGCCTTGTGAATGGTGTATGCGTGTGCTGCAAGCACAGTGGAGTGACCCAGTTCAAGCTCACTCTCCTGCCTGCGAGAGAGGCCAGTGCTTTGGGGAGATGACTTCTTGAGGCAAACAATGGGACTTCATTTTGAAAACCAGCCGACCAAGAAGATGGCTAACTAATATCTTACAATAGCCATCTTGTTGGTGTCTGGATGCCAGATTCTTTTATGAAACTAGAGAAAGAAGCAGTGAGGAAATAAAGTCAGAAGGGAGGATCGAGAGGGAGAGGCAGTGGGGAAGTAAGGCAAAAAGGGTCATCAGTAAAGGACCATCAGTCTTGCAGTACATCTCAGGGACAGCCAGCCTTCTGTGTTCATCTCTTCTTTCCTGCCGCCATTCACAGGTTGTGAGATCAGAGCATCTCCCTGTGAACTCAACAAAGGCACTTTAGTTTAACAGTCAGGCCAAGAGGTAGGGTCCTCTGAGGCCAGCCATTATGGAGGATTACAATAACCACAGCAGTGAGAAGCAAGGCAAAGAAACCGTTGCAACTTGGAATCAGAATTGGCTCTTCCCTGCAACAGTTGTGGGATCATGCTGTGTGGAACTGTTGACAAGGGTGGTCTCAGTTTTGGCTGGAGGACCTGGATGTGGGCTCATGGCTAATTGTGGGTTGCCTGGAAGGGTGGGCATGCCACAGTGTCTTAGCTCAGGTTCCCTGGGACACAGATGCTGTGACAGGTTTGTGTGTGTTGGTTGATTGGGAAGGTCATGACCCCACCTGTGGAAGAAGGAAGGAAGTGGAATTGGGAAGAGAACTGTTACCCTGCATTGTGTTAGAATCAAGGCCTGAGCTGAGCCCACAGGGAGGGATGGGTGCACTGGTCCTGGAGGTGGGATCCAGAAGGTTCCCCACAGCATCAGCTCCATGGAGTGGATTTTGTGATGTCTTTTGGAAGGGCAACAATCACTATGCAACCTTAAAATAACTGTTGGTAAAATCCCAGAGATGATATTGTTGGTTACTTTTAGTATTTTCTGTGATTTTGAGTTGTAATGAAGAAGGTTTCCAATGGATTTGGAAGGGAAACAAGACCTTGGAGTGTATCTTTGGAAGTTGTTGGAGTCTCACTGGGACATATGCATCTGCATACACTTCTTTTTATTATTATAGTTCAGAGATGACAGTTTTTGGGCTGGCTGAGGTCACTGTGACTGATAAGCTGTCTTGAATCCTGTTTGCTGCTTGGACACCTTCATGTGTATTATTCCATCATAAATGCATGAGTTGTTAAACCTTGCAATCTTTCTGGGGATTGCATAGCACAATGAATGGATTATCACTGAACGTGTGGAGAGTGTGTTGAACCCGATGGAATTTCATAAGGATCTTTCAACCTAGAAGGAAAATGATGCTAAACTTTGATGGCAGAGTGATTTCGTTAGGGAGGGGCCATTAAATCTCAGGATGTAAGGAAAGATCAGGTTCCCCAGGTGGTGCTAGTGATAAAGAATCACCTGCCAGTGCGGGAGACAGAAGAGACGCGGGTTTGATCCCTTAGTTGGGAGGAGGGCATGGGCAACCTACTCCATGGGCAGAGGAGTCTAGTGGACTACAGTCCATAGGGTCGCAAAGAGTCAGACGTAACTGAAGCATCTTAGCTCACGGGCACAGGGAAGGATTATTCATAGACTCCGAGGATCATCAGCTCCATAGCAATCTGGAGTACAAAGGCTTATTCTGGAGATGATGCAGCGGCTATTTCTTGCTGCCAGTGCAGTGGGGTTCTCTCCATGTCTTTCCAAATCATGTGCATGTACCACATACCTGCACAATACAGATACACAGGAACTCTTCTGAATGGTTGGTGGGAATGTAAATAGTACATGGAACTCAGTACGGAGGTTCCTCAAATATTAAAAAGAGAACATGCGTAGGATCTCAGAGTCTCACTTCTGATTATATACCCAAAGGAAGCAGAATCAGTATATTTTTTAATATATTTATTTATCTGACTCCCATGGGCCTTAGTTGTGGATCACAAGATCTTTTCTGCATCACGCAGAAACTTTCATCCTGGCAGGGGTTCTCTGGAGTATGTCTGCTCTGTCTTTGCGGTACCTGGGCTTAGTTGCTCTGTTGCATGTCGGATCTTATATCCCCAACCAAGCTTGAACAAGGATTGAGTCCCCTTTGTTGCAAGGCAGATTCTTAACCTGGAATTCCTGTGACCACCAGGAATGTCCTGTGAAAAATCAGTATTTTGAAGGAGTTACCTGCATTTGTATAATCATTTCTTTATTCAAGACAATCATTTTTCTTCAAATACACAGTTTTATCCGATTTCAGTTCTTCATAACAGAACCTAGTAATGCCCCAAATGCTCCCAAGGTTGAAAGAATCTATTGAGTTTCTTTTCACGGTGAAATCAAAGAATATTTAATTTGGGGATTATATACTAAAAATCTGCACTTGCGCTATTCTCTCCACACTCTATCCATAGTGGAGCTTTTATAAACTCTGGGCCCCTAAAACCTACTCCCTTGTTTAAGGATGTTCCTGTATGATATTTCCCAGTGTCCTCTTTTGTTCCCAATAAAACCAATAGTATGCGCCTGATTTACATGAAGTGAACATGGGATCTTAGTTTCTATGTCTGCCTTTCGTCATTAATCACTGTGGCCCTTGCTCTTTCTGTTCTTTCAGGTCTAGGCCAGCGAGGTCTCACCATCTCCTTCCCATATTCTCTGTCACGTTAACAAGGTTTCCTGCCTCTATATTAATCACTTTCATCAGAAATGCCCTTGTTCTTTGACTGTTTGGAGTCTTTCCTCTTTTCCCTCCATTGAAGGATGCGCCATGTTCCTCTTCCTCCCTGGATGCTCACAGCATCTCACTCTGGGGGTGAGGACTGGGAATGTGGGTTGGCCTGAAGAATTCTCAGGGGAGACAGAGGAGACAGGGTAGGTGATGATGGTTTCTGTATCTGTTCTGAACATTTCAACTCTACTTGATCCTTACCCCATGTGGACACTTAATCACTGAAAAGCAAAAAGATATTCGGGAGTCCTAGTGAGCCCGATAGATCTAGTGTCTTGAGGTGTCCCCATGTTTTAGTCTGCTGTGTCACTGCTCACTGCAGCCCCCAGGTCTTCTAAGTTCTGTCCACCCAGGGACTAGTTGCCTCTTAGACAGCAGCTCTGCCTTCCAGCAGTTTATCTGCTCAGATCAGGGGATGCTGAGTTTACTGTGGTTAGAGTGGCCAGAAGGTTTGGAATCCAAGGGGATGTGAAGGAGTCCCCCCCTCCTTAAAGATCTGGGATATCTTCCAGTTAACTCTCACTGGGAAGAACAGGGGTCAGTGAGACTAGGGTCTCTCTATCTTTGTTAATTCTTCACTGAGCTCAATCCAACCAAATCTCAAGGGCCTGTAAAATTTTCTGATGTCCCAAGTTGCTGGCAGGTTTTCCCAGGAGGGCAGCTCCTTGGTCTCTGTACTGAGTGCCCGAGTGTCCTTGGATTTGCAGCTTGTGCACAACTCTTTTGCGATGCTCATGCCCTTGGTCTCTGCTGTTTAGCCCTCTTGTTCAACCATGCATGAAGGGGTAGAAAACTGGGGAAAAGTGAAGGGGAGCTTGTCAGAGTCTCCAGGAGGGCTGTGGCATCAAGAGTAGGCCTCTGGATGAACCCAGTGAATGGGTGTGTATGTGTGTGTGTGTGAGAGAGAGAGAGACATTCATACTTGTGGGATCACGGGGTGTGTGGAACTGTTGACAAAGGTGGTCTCAGTTCTACCTGGAGGACCTGGATGTGGGCTCAAGGCCAGTTGTGGGCTGTGTGGAATGGTGGGCATGCCATAGTGTCTTAGCTCAGTTTCCCTGGGACACAGATGCTGTGACTGAGGTTTGCATGACTGGGTTTCATTGGGAAACACATGATCACACCTGTGGAGGAAGGAAGACAGTGGAATTGGGTTAAGGACTGTTACCTGCAGTGTGTTAGAATCAAGGCCTGAGGTGAGCCCACAGGGAGGGATGGGTGTAGGAGGATGGGCACAGTGGTCGGTGAGAAGGGGGTTGGGATCCAGGAGGTGCCCCACAGCACCCCCTTCACACAGTGGATTCTGTGGGGTCTTTAGGGAGGGCAAGAATCAGGCCCATAGAATAACTGTCGTTAAAATTCCAGAGATCACTTTGCAGATTACCTATATTTTTTCTGTTAGTTTGAGTTACTAATGAAGATTTCAGATGGAAGGTAGAAAAAGAGAAGTTGTCGTGTTCCTTGGAAGATGGTGAAGTTGCACTGGGATGTGTGCATCAGCCTACACATCTGTCTTGTATTATTAGATTTTGGTGATGACAGTGTGAGGCTGCTGAGGTCACTGTGACTGATACTATATCTTAAGTCTGGTTGGTGTTTGGCCGTCTTCATGTATATTATTCCATCATCAACACAGGGGTTATTAAGGCTTGGAAGCTTCTGGGGATTGCATAGCAGGATGGGTGGATTATTCCTAGGTCTCTGGGGAGTGTGTTGGCCCAGATGCAGGTTTGGAAGTTTCTTTCAGCCTCAGAGGGTAATGGTTGAGCCTCAGCCTTGATGGCAGAAGTGTCGCATGATGCAGTGAGGGCTTGTTCTTAGAATCTGAGGATTATCAGCTCCACAGCAACCTGTAGTACAGAGGCTTATTCTGGAGATGACGCAGCTGCTACTTGTTGCTGCCAGCCCAGTGGATTCCTCTACTGTTCTCTCATCATTTTACAGATCTCGAGCGTCTGCCATGTACTTGCACAGTACAGTTAATGGTTGTAAATGGTTTAAGGCAATGCAAATGGTACATGGAAAACAGTACAGTTACCAAAAGATTAAAAATAGAACATGCATAGGATCGCGTAGTCACACTTCTAATTATGTAGCTAAGAAAAGGAAAATTTTACAAACTCTTTATGTATTTGGCTTCACCTGCATGCTTCAGGATCTTTGGTTTCAGTGCACTGAAATTCTAGTGTGGTGCTCGGGCTTAGTTGCTCCACTACCTGTGGGATCTTAGTTCCCCCACCGGCGACTGAATCCACATCCCTCACAGAGCTACGCAGGTTCTTCACCATTGGACCACCAGGGAAGTCCTGTGCAAAAATCAGTATTTTGCAGGAGTAACCTGCGCTCCCGTAACCCATACTGTATAATGCACAACAGCCATGTGTTGTAGAAACAACCTGAATGTCTGTTCTCAACTGAGTGGGTGATGAAACTGTGATGTGTGTATGAGACAGGCTGGGTCCTGGGGCCTTTTACTGCAGTTGGACTAACCCCTTCTTAGGCAACAGGCCACAAAGAAAGTGTAATTGAACAAAGAAACTATACCCACATTCATGAGCAGACAGCAATTCTGAACAATAGGTAAAAGGACCACAAACCAAGCTTGATTTCTGAGGCTCCAGAAGCAAAATCAAGTCACTTCTCGTGATCCCTGGTCACAGCACCACCGGGGGGCCCCAGATGGGGCAGATCACCTCAGCTTCCTTCCCACCTTAACCAAAAGGATCAGCTCACCCTCCTTTTTGGGAGGAGGAGGGCACACACTTCTTTTTCTGTCTCTCCTTATTGCAGCAAGAGTTTCAATAAAGCTTTTCTTGAAATTCCCCTTTGGTCTCATAACTATTTCTACTGATTAGAGAGCCCCAGATTCCAGTATTAGTCACTAAGTGTTAGTCACTCTGTCATGTGACAATCTTTGTGACTCCAAGACTGTACCCTGGCAGGCTCCTCTGTCCATGGAATTCTCTAGGCAACAGTACTGGAGTGGTTGCCATTTCCTTCTCCAGGGGATCTTTCCAACCAAGGGATCAAATCTGGGTCTTCTGCATTGCTGGCAGATTCTTTACCTTCTGAGCTCCCAGGGAAGTCCTCATTGGTAACCCAGGCAAAAATAGACACATATTTGTAACAGCATATTCAGTTCAGTTTAGTTGCTCAGCCGTGTCTGACTCTTTGCCAGCTCATGGACTGCAGCATGCCAAGGCTTCCCTGTCCATCATCAACTCCTGGAACTTACTCAAACTCATGTCCATCACATTGGTGATGCCATCCAACCATCTTATCCTCTGTCATCCCCTTTTCCCACCTTCAATCTTTCTGAGCATCTGGGGTTTTGCCAGTGACTCAGTTCTTTGCATCAGGTGGCCAAAGTATTGAAGCTTCAGCTTCAGCATCAATACTTCCAATGAATAGTCAGGAATGCTTTCATTTAGGATTGACTGGTTGGATTTCTTTGCTGTCCAAGGGACTCTCAAGAGTCTTCTCCAGCACCACCGTTCAAAAGCATCAAATCTTTGGCTCTCAGCTTTCTTTATACTCCAACTCTCACATCCATACATGACTACTGGAAAAATCATAGCTTTGACTAGACAGACCTTTCTTGGTAAAGTAATGTCTCTGTTTTTTAATATGCTGTCTAAGTTGGTCATGGTCATAGCTTCTCTTCCAAGGAGCAAGTGTCTTTTAATTTCATTTGTGCAGTCATCATAAGCAGTGATATTGGAGCCCCCCAAAATAAAGTCTGACACTGTTTCCACTGTTTCCTCAGCTATTTGCCATGAAGTGATAGGACTGAATGCCATGATCTTAGTTTTCTGAATGTTGAGTTTTAAGCCAAATTTTTCACTCTCTTACTTTCTTCAAGAGGCTTCTTAGTTCTTCTTCACTTTTTTCCATATGAGTGGTGTCATATGCATATCCGAGGTTATTGATATTTCTCCCAGCAATCTTGATTCCAGCTTGTGCTTCATCCAGCCCAGCATTTCACATGATGTGCTCTGCATGTTAAGAGCACACTTTTTAACTTTTCTGTAAGTTAAGTAAGCAGGGTAATAGTATGCAACCTTGATGAACTCCTTTCCCAATTTGGAACCAGTCTGTTATTATTGTCCAGTTCTAACTGTCGCCTCTTGACCTGCATGCAGATTTCTTAGGAGGCAGGTCAAGTGGTCTGGTATTCCCATCTCTTTAAGATTTTTCCACAGTTTGTTGTGATCCACACAGTCAAAGGGTTTGGCATATTCAATAAAGCAGAAGTAGATGTTTTGTGGAACTCTCTTAGTTTTTTGATGATCTAGTGGATGTTGGCAATTTGATCTCTGGTTCCTCTGCCTTTTCTAAATCCAACTTGAACATCTGAAAGTTCACAGTTCACATACTGTTGAAGCCTGGCTGGAGAACTTTTAGCATTACTATGCTAGCATGTGAGCTGAGTGCAACAGTGTGGTAGTTTAAACATTCTTTGGCATTGCCTTTCTTTGAGGTTGGAATGAAAACTGAACTTCTCCAGGCCTGTGGCCATTACTGAGTTTTCCAGATTGGCTGTCGTATTGAGTGCAACACTTCCACAGCATCATCTTTCAGGATTTGAAGTAGCTCAGCTGGAATTCTGTCACCTCCACTAGCTTTGTTCATAGTGGTGCTTCCTAAGACCCACTTGACTTTGCATTCCAGATGTCTTGCTCTGGGTGAGTGATCACACCATTGTGGTTATCTGGGTCATGAAGATCTTTTTTGTACAGTTCTTCTGTGTATTCTTGCCACGTCTTAATATCTTCTGTTTCTGCTAAGTCCATACCATTTCTGTCCTTTATTGTGCCCATCTTTGCATGAAATGTTCCCTTGTTATCTCTCATTTTCTTCAGGAGATCTCTAGTCTTTCCCATTCTGTTGTTTTCATCTATTTCTTTGCCCTGATCACTGGGCAAAGAAGTGTTTCTTAGCCCTTCCCGTGTAGATGGAGATTTTTGTCACTTGGGACAGTTTGGATGAATGTAGATAATATTATGCTAATTGAATTAGGACAGACAGGGTAAGACTGATATTGTTTGTGCTTGCTTATATATAGATTGTAAATAAGTGGAACTCACTAGTACCAGACAGTGGGATGGTAGTTATCTGGGGCTGGGAGGTGGGGAGGTTGGGGAGATATTGGTCAAAGGGTGGTAAAGACTTTGAGTTGTAAATTGAGTGCATCCTGGGGAGGTGTGTGCAGCATGCTGACCATAGTTAATCCTATTCTGTTACTGCATGCTGGGAATTTGTCAGGAGAATCTGTCAGTGTTTTCACCACACACAGACAGGTCATGGGCATTTGGAGGTGATGGATGTGTTGGCTCGTGGATTGTGATAAATATTTCACAGGGTACATGTGACACATGATCACATGTTCTATGGTGTATGTACACATAACCCTTTTGTTAGTCTCAGTAAAGCTGGAAAAGAAGAAAGTGGGAGGTGGCCTGGCCTTAACCCTTCACTAGCGATCAACCCAGGCTGCACATGAGATCATGAGGCATTTTGCCTGGGTATGTTTTGTACCCCTCCCCCAAAAGACATGCTCCTCAAGATCTCGTGTGGGGCCTCGCCCCAGGAATGTGCACAGGCCACAGATGATTCTGATCTGGATCCTTCATTGAGCATCAGAGCTCTTAGTCTCCACTTCTGAGACTGAGATCAAGCCCTGAGGGGAGGGGAGGGCACTCTACTCTGAGTGGGGCTGGACCAGGGCCTGCTGTGTGACCTGAAGGGCATCGTGGGGTGAACGGAGGTGCCCCCTGCTCTGTGTACATAAGGCCTCCCAGGAGGGAAGTGTGATCCATGGGAAAGTGTGGGAATGTCCCGTCTTGGTCTCTCTGTGGGAGTTGACCGTCCTGCATCCCTCCTGAGACACTGGGCACAGAGGACTGCCCGTTCCTCATGGTGAGGGCTTCCCTGTGTGTGTGATTGGGGCTCAGGAAGGGAATGTGCTGACTGTAAGCATCAAACAGCATGTTTTCCACTTTCATGATAGAACTGTGAAGACTCATGGACGAAGAAGCGCAGAAGAGGAAAGAACAGGAGTCATGCATGGCTCTTTATCAGGTAAGGTCATATTCTCAGTGGATTCTCATACTGCCTTCCTGAAATGCCCTTCTCTGGATTCACTAAACATGTCTGACTCTGAAGTATACTGTCTGACTCCTGTACATGCACACTTACCCGGAGTCTTCACTCAGGGCCTGTCCTCTCCACTTAGATCCCGTCTCCCCATGACCCGGTGACCTGGCCTTGTGAGGAGGCTCCCCTAGGCACCGTCCTGGGCAGAGAATGAGAGAGTAACAGACAGGAAGGCCGGGGGTCTCCAAATGAGGAAATAACCTGCAAGTGTCAGACATTTTATCTCTCTTAAGCAGCAGGAGGAAACAAACTAGCGATATTTTCTCCTTCTCTATACAAATTTAAAAGGAGATTTCTCTTAAAATTCTGTGTTGCCATAATGACACCTGGTTTCACTTGAAGTTAACCAATGCCTTTTTCTTATGGAAATGTTTATCTTAAGCTATGCTAATGTACTATGCATTTACCCCAAGCTCTGTCTTCAAGTAGGTTCAGCCTTTGGGCCCAGAACCTACTTGATAAACCAGGTTGTTATACTCCGATATTGTTCCTCTAATCTATGTAAATGAAACTATTTGTATGGTGATCTGCCCTTCTTCAAGATTCAAGTTAATCATTTTATGGCCTAAGATAAACCATCTGGAGCCAAGGTTATCCCAAAATAACATCTTACAAGTGAGGGGCCTGGCCATTCCAAGTTTTGAGACATTCCTTTCTTTCATTAACAGACTGCTGGTGACTATATAACACCCAGCTAAAGACTAGCAGGGGGGTACTCTTTCTGCCCCCTTCTGATGCCTATGTCAGAAGCTTTCTCTATCTCCTTTATACTTTAATAAAACTTTGTTACACAAAAGCTCTGAGCGATCAAGCCTCGTCTCTGGCCCCGGATTGAATTCTTCTCCTCCGGGGGCCAAGAATCCAGGCATCGTGATTCAACAACAACCTTTCAGGCTTCTCAGCCATGGGTTGGAGATGAGGTCTTCGTGCTGTTGGGCAGCAGGGGTTGCTTAAGGCCCATGTGGATGTGCTGTCTGCTCTCTGTCAATCAGGGTAAAGAAGCTGTAGGTGAACCTCAGGCATTAATATGGACAGTACATTGTAAAATCTGCCAAAAAGGCCAATGAGGGGAAATCAGTTCTGACTTTTTATAGGACATTTAAAACTAAATGAGCACCTCCTTGAAAACTTAATTTTGGGGGAATGGAATGGAACATTCAGAAAGAGATGTCAGGGCTGGAGAGTGTTTTGTTACACCATCTAATTTACAGTGTGAAATCAGGCTTACTACTTTTTTTTCCTTTCTCTTTTGAGCACATGATTCAGCTTCCAGGGTCTTAGTTTGCTGAGTAGAGATCGAAGCTGAAACCCTGCAGTGGAAGTGAGAGATCTTAACCACTGGACCATGAGGGAATTTAACATCTTACAAGTGAGGGGCCTGGCCATTCCAAGTTTTGAGACATTCCTTTCTTTCATTAACAGACTGCTGGTGACTATATAACACCCAGCTAAAGACTAGCAGGGGGGTACTCTTTCTGCCCCCTTCTGATGCCTATGTCAGAAGCTTTCTCTATCTCCTTTATACTTTAATAAAACTTTGTTACACAAAAGCTCTGAGCGATCAAGCCTCGTCTCTGGCCCCGGATTGAATTCTTCTCCTCCGGGGGCCAAGAATCCAGGCATCGTGATTCAACAACAACCTTTCAGGCTTCTCAGCCATGGGTTGGAGATGAGGTCTTCGTGCTGTTGGGCAGCAGGGGTTGCTTAAGGCCCATGTGGATGTGCTGTCTGCTCTCTGTCAATCAGGGTAAAGAAGCTGTAGGTGAACCTCAGGCATTAATATGGACAGTACATTGTAAAATCTGCCAAAAAGGCCAATGAGGGGAAATCAGTTCTGACTTTTTATAGGACATTTAAAACTAAATGAGCACCTCCTTGAAAACTTAATTTTGGGGGAATGGAATGGAACATTCAGAAAGAGATGTCAGGGCTGGAGAGTGTTTTGTTACACCATCTAATTTACAGTGTGAAATCAGGCTTACTACTTTTTTTTCCTTTCTCTTTTGAGCACATGATTCAGCTTCCAGGGTCTTAGTTTGCTGAGTAGAGATCGAAGCTGAAACCCTGCAGTGGAAGTGAGAGATCTTAACCACTGGACCATGAGGGAATTTTCCAACTTTACTAATCTTGATTCAATATTTTCTTAGTGGAATAAAATAAGATGATTTGGAGTTTGTTAATAAGTACATGCCTAAAATTAATGATAAAAATCACATTATGATTTTTTTAAATATATTTATTTCCTGAACTCTGCCTTCGTTGCTTCAGTGTCTTTTCCCTAGTTCTGGAAGCGGTGAGCAGTCTGGTTGCGGTGTGCATGCTTCTCATTGTGGTGGCTTATCTTGTCTTGCAGCCCAGGCTCTAGAGCACGCTGGCTTCAGTAGTTTCACCTCCTAAGCTCTACAGCTCTGGCTCAGAATTGAGATTCGTGGGCTTAGTTGCCCCTCAGCATGTGGGATCTTTCCGGACCAGGCAACAACTTGTATTTCTAACATTGGTCAGTGGACTCTTTACCACTGAGCCACCGGGGACACTGTCATATCGCTTTTAAATACAGGTATTTTATACAGACTGGTGTTAAAGTATTTTCTGTTTTATTTTCTGCTTGTACTATTTTTTATGTTTTTCATAGTGTAAGATAATGTTGAGGACTTCCCTGGTGATACAGTGGATAGCAAGGTGTCTGCCAATGTAGGGGACACGGGATCCATCCCAATTCCTGGAAGATGCCTCAGAGCAACTAAGCCTGTTAGACCTCATGGTCTCCTGCCAGGGATCCGTCCCCCAAAAGAATCTCCAAGACTCGGACTCGATGCATTCAGCAAGAGGATTTATTAGGCCAGCGCGCTGGGGTTCGATCACCACCAGGGAAGAACGAACCCTGAACATTTGTTACAAAGCAGTTTTTAAGCACAAAAGCCACAAACGGGTACAGCTAGGGTGGAGCGACCTGATTGGTGTACAGGTCTTGACATTTTCAGGGATAGGTTCATTTGTTATCAGGTCGACACGGCTGGTCGAGCTGCATTTTTACTGTTAACTTGTTTTCCTGGAAAATAACTTCCTGGAATGGTTTTTGAGGTAAAACATCCCCCGGAAAGCCTCCCAGAGGCTACATGCCTGAGATATGAGCCCCCTACACATTCTTGAGATAGAGGTTTGTCTTAAGATTAACAGGAGGGCCTGTTTTCCTAAGGCTCTAGTGAAACTTTAACCTTTATTTTTATCCACCTTTCCTCTCAAGCCCATGCCCAACAACTGCTGTGGCTGTGCTCTGGAGCCTGGAACCCTTAACTGCTGAAGCCCGGAATCCTTAACTACTGAAGCCCGCATGCTTGAGCTTCTCTTCTGAAACAAGAGAAGCCACTGCAATGAGAAGCCTAGGCACTGCAGCCACAACTCCATGCAGTGCAGCCACAAGTAGAGAGAGCAGGATCACAGCAACGAAGGCCCAGTGCAAACAACCAAATAAGCTGTGTAAAGGAAATAGAATGTTAACAAACTTAGTGAACCAAACTTACATTTGATTCACTTTTAATGTCCCAAAGATGCCAAAATACAGGAGAAGGGAATGGCCGCCCACTCGAGTTTTCTTGCCTGGAGAATCCCCTGTAAAGAAGACCCTGGCAGGCTACAGTCCATGGAGTCCCATAGAGTCTGACATGACAGAAGCAACTGAACACCAACCTCCTCACATAGCAGAGTGAGTGCTGAAAAACAAACCTAAACCTCTAACTTTCCTCCTGCAGATTCTTAAGACATGTCCAGTTGCTTTTGAAATAATGTCTTCAATTTATACGCCTTGCAGAAATCAGCCTCTACCTGGCATTATCCCATCCTCATTCCCACGTTGTAGTCACACTGGCTGGTTTTCTGTTCAGTAAATATCTTTCTATGTCAGAGCACTCAGGCTCTTCTCTCTGCTTACAAAACTCTTCCATTTCCCACCTTGCCAATCCTAAGTGTTTCTTCCTACAGAGACCTTGTCTGACTTCTTGATGTAGGTCAAGACTTTCTGTTGAATCTTCTCTTAGCACCAGGCCTGTTTCAGAGCACATATAAAAATAGTGATGTTAAAATTATGGATGTAATGGGCCAGCTGGCTGCTGGATAGTAAGCTCCGTCATGTTCACTGCTGTACTCCTAGTTAGGGACACAGAGTTGATACTCACTAAGTTTTGATTGAATGAAAGAAAAAAAATAAAGACAACTCTTCTTTCAGTCAATTGTGTGTTTCCTTGTGCATGCATGAGTGCATGGGTATGTAACTCCATGATTTTAGTACAAAACCATCTCATAAATATGATTTATGCTTAGATCAGTTGCAGCTGTATCTTAAGTGTGTATTCCATGGCCTTTAATATTTTCCACCTCACCATATGAATAATGTAAATAGTAGTCACATTATTGACTCTGTGTGGGTTGGGGGTTGAGGGGGTGACCCTGTACAGTGACTATTTATGCTGTTCCATTGCACTTCAGCTCCCTTTAACTTGTTTCAGGTATTCTCAGGGAACTTTCTGGGGATGGTCTTTTATACTGTTACTTAACTCTTTGATTCCTTAGGTTCAATTGTCTCTCCCAACCATCTGAGCTCAGGTGCTGTTGCCTCATTTCTTAACTGTTTGATGGGAGCTTTCTCCCTAGTAAGATGGACACAGATCTTTCTCTACTGTTTCTGTTATGTTGATGACAAGTTCAACATAAGAAGTTGAAGTCTTTAGAGTGATGCTTAGTGTGTATGAAGTGTTGAGACACCTCTCATCAGTGTGATGATGACATCCTTATCACAGTCTGTGTTCTTTTAAAGCCACAGTAGACTTGGTCCTCTCTGAAGACAGCAGTCTTGCTGTAACTCAGCTAGATAGTGAATGTCACTCAGTGTGTACAACATAACACTTCTGCATCAATGACCCACTGTTGATTGTAATTTGTATATTTTTCATGTCTTGTCCACACCCATGATGATTTGATGTTGATTGGAGGATATCATCATCTTATTAAAAAAAAAAAAACAACAGGAAATAGCAACAATTTGCTCCATATAGATTTGCATGGATGTATCAGAATATTACTTGAGCTGAATTGACCTTACCTGTCTCATATCTCCTTTTCTGTGAAAATAAGAACCTTCTTCAGGGCCCATTGGTGAAATGTGTTTTCTTTTCAGGCACAGTTGACCTTCAAGGATGTGTTCATAGATTTCACTCCCGAGGAGTGGGACTGTCTGGACAGTGCCCAGAGACCCTCAGGAACCTGCTGTCTGTGGGTTAGGATCACTTCCCTCCGAACTAGGGATCTACTTTGGGGTACCTCTGCATTTTCCTTCGCTGTCTCTTGGGAGCCCTGTTTTTCTTGACTGAGCTGAAAACCTTGTTCACTCAGACATGTAAGGCTTCCTGTTTGGCATTGGGAGTTCAAACCTGTCTTTCCTTCTGATGACCTGCCCACTGTGTGATACACAAGGAGTTTTTCCAGAGCTTGAGTGTTTATAAAGCTGATTTCAAACTTTGAAATATCCAGTTGCCTGTTTTATACCCCTGTGTTCTTGGTTCAGTAACTCTTGGAAAGGAACTAGATACCTGATGCATACTACACTGTATAGTATACTGTACCCTGTGCATTCAGAAGGAGGCAAATAGTAACTTGTGAAATAATTTTCTGTCCGTCATAATGTCTTCACTTCTTGACTGACAAAAGAGCTGGGATTTTCCACCTGCCAGTGCAGGAGACACAGGTTCGATCCCTGGCCTGGAAGATCCCACGTCACAGAGCAGCTAAGCCTGTGGGCCAGAAGTACTAAAACAGCACTCTAGAGCCTGGACGCTGCGATTACTGAGCCCACATGGGACAACTACTGAAGCCCGTGCACCCAGGAGAAGGCAAAGCAAATGAGAAGCCCGTGCACTGCAGCTGGAGAGTACCCCCTACTTGCCCAACTTGGAAAAGTCCAAGCAGCAAGGAGCACTCACTCCAGCCAAAGTAAATGAATAAACAAAATTATTAAAGATAGCAAATGCATTTATTTTTTTAAAAAGAAGAAAGTTTGGATTCTGGAAGAAGCCAAGTATGACATTTCTTCTGAACAGGAATTTCTGCTTCTGACCTAAATCATAGCTCTATTTTTGTAGCACAAGAAAGATCCCTGGATTGTGGAGAATGAGGTTCTATTTAGCAGAAAATCAGATGAATGGGAAAGGATCAACAGTGTGATTTCCGGTCAGCTGTCACAAGGACAGAGAGAAAGCCACACCATTCACTGTGCTTGGGAAACTCTTGAAGTGCTAGAGTTCTGTGAGAAAACAGATAGTGTTTGTGAACTCTCATAGGAGATTTTTCTTCTCTTCAACTTCCTGCTCTGTTCTTTGACCTGTGAAATGTACATCACCCTCCAGTGGTGCTGTAGCGCCCATAGAGACAAAGGCAAGGCTTTTTGGTTGTTGTTGTTGTTGTTGGGGTTTTTTTTGGCTGTACTGGGTGCCTATTTCCTGTATGGCCATTTCTCTATTTCAGACAAGTGGGGGCTACTCTCTGCTTGCAGGGTGCATGGCTTCTCGTTGCAGTGGCTTCTTTTGGTGTGGAGCATCAGCTCTAGGCACACACACTTCAGTAGTTTCGCTACACAGGCTCAGTATCTGTCCTTCAGCGTAGTTGCTCCCTGGCATATGAGATCTTCCCAGAACAAGGATCGGACCCATGTCTCCCACATTGGCAAGCTAACTTTTTACCATGCGGCCACCAGAGTGTTACAGAAATTAAAGAAATAGTCCTGTTTAGGCTTCAAGACAAACAGTGCATTCCTCTGTGCTTGCCTCCAACCTTCCTGGACACACCCTGACCGTGAGTACCCTGACTGCCTGCTGTGAGTGCAAGGCTTGCAGCACCATAGATAAGTTAGCACACAAATCTTGAGATTGTTCACCTTTGAGATTGTTCAAATAGGCTCTGACCAACCCAGCCCCAGGCTTAGGAACATCCAAGTTTCATAAGACAAAACAAGCAGCATTAAAATGAAACCAGAGCTGCTGTTTGCTCACAGAGGGATGATATCAGTTTGCATCCTGGGATGATAAGCAGGAACCCCGAACTGCAGTGTTAAAGCCTCACTCACAGAGTAGACAGGCTGCAGGGGACCTTTACCCAATTCAGACTCCAGATGTGCTGTGTCCTGGGACTTCCCAGGGCTGTTCCAGTCAGGATGTTGGTCAGAAGCCAATTTGGTGATGTATCCTCTGCTGTTTCTATTTCCTTGTCTTTTCAGTTCACTTCAGTCGGTCAGTCATGTCTGACTCTGCCACCCCATGAACCGCAGCACACCAGGCCTCCCTGTCCACCACCAGCTTCTGGAGTTTTGAACCCAAACTCATGACCATTGAGTCGGTGATTCCATCCAGCCATCTCATCCTCTGTCCTCGCCTTCTCCTCCTTCCCTCAATCTTTCCCGGCGTCAGGGTATTTTCAAACGAGTCAGCTCTTTGCATAAGGTGGTCAAAGTACTGGAGCTTCAGCTTCAACATCAGTCCTTCCAATTAGCACCCAGGGCTGATCTCTTTTAAAATGGACTGATTCAGTTCAGTTCAGTAGCTCAGTTTTGTCCGACTCTTTGCATGCATTGAAGCACACCAGGCCACCCTGTCCATCACAAACTCCCAGAGTTCACTCACACTCATGTCCATCGAGTCGGTGATGCCATCCAGTCATCTCATCCTCTGATGTCCCCTTCTCTGGCCCCCAATCCCTCCCAGCATAGAGTCTTTTCCAATGAGACAACTCTTCGCATGAAGTGGCCAAAGTATTGAAGTTTCAGCTTTAGCATCAGTCCTTCCAAAGAACACCCAGGACTGATCTCATTTAGAATGGACTGGTTGGATCTCCTTGCAGTCCAAGGGACTCTCAAGAGTCTTCTCCAACATCACAGTTCAAAAGCATCAATTCTTGAGAACTCAGCTTTCTTCACAGTCCATCTCTCACATCCATACATGACCACTGGAAAAACCATAGCCTTGACTAGATGGACCTTTGTTGGCAAAGTAGTCTCTGCTTTTGAATACGCTATCTAGGTTGGTCATAATTTTCCTTCTAAGGAGTAAGCATCTTTTAATCATGGCTGCAATCACCATCTGCAGTGATTTTAAAGTCCAGAAAAATAAAGACTGACACTATTTCCACTGTTTCCCCATCTATTTGCCATGAAATGATGGGACCAGATGCCATGATCTTAGTTTTCTAAGTGTCGAGCTTTAAGCCAACTTTTTCACTCTCCTCTTTCACTTACATCAAGAGGCTTTTGAGTTCCTCTACACTTTGTGCCATAAGGGTGGTGTCATCTGCATATCTGAGGTTATTGATATTTCTCCTGGCAGTCTTGATTCCAGCTTGTGTTTCTTCCAGTCCAGCGTTTCTAATGATGTACTCTGCATATCAGCTGAATAAGCAGGGTGACAATATACAGCCTTGCCATCCTCCTTTTCCTATTTGGAACCAGTCTGTTGTTCCATGTCCAGTTCTAACTGTTGCTTCCTGACCTGCATACAGGTTTCTCAAGAGGCAAGTCAAGTGGTCTGGTATTCCCATCTCTCAGAATTTTCCACAGTTTATTATGATCTACACAATCAAAGGCTTTGGGATAGTCAATAAAGCAGAAATAGGTGTTTTTCTGGAACTGTCTTGCTTTTTCCATGATCCAGTGGATGTTGGCAGTTTGATCTCTGGTTCCTTTGCCTTTTCTAAAATCATCCTGATTTCACAGTCACATATTGCTCAAGCCTGGCTTGGAGAATTTTGAGCATTACTTTACTAGCGTGTGAGATGAGTGCAATTGCGCTGTAGTTTGAGCACTCTGGCATTTCCTTTCTTTGGGGCTGGAACGAAAACTGACCTTTTCCAGTCCTGTGGCCACAGCTGTTTTCCAAATTTGCTGGCATATTGAGTGCAGCACTTTCACAGCATCACCTTCCAGGATTTGAAATAGCTCAACTGGAATTCCATCACCTCCACCTGCTTTGTTTGTAGTGATGCTTTCTAAGGCCCACTTGATGTCACATTCCAGGCTGTCTGGCTCTAGGTGAGTGATCACACCATCTTGATTATCTGGGTCGTGAAGATCTTTTTTGTACAGTTCTTCTGTGTCTTCTTGCCACCTTTTCTTAATATCTTCTGCTTCTGTTAGGTCCATACCATTTCTGTCCTTTATTGAGCCCATTTTTGCATTAAATATTCCCTTGGTATCTCTATATTTCTTCCTCTATTTCTTTGCATCAATCGCTGAGGAAAAGCTTTCTTTATCTCTCCTTGCTATTCTTTGGAACTCTCCATTCAGATACTTGTATCTTCTTTTTTTTCTCTCTCTCCTTTGATTTAAAGTTTCTTTTATTTTCACAGCTATATGTAAGGCATCCCCAGACAGCCATTTTGCTTTTTTGCATTTCTTTTCCGTGGGGATGGTCTTGATCCCTGTCCCCTGTACAATGTCACTAACCTGCATCCATAGTTCATCAGGCACCCTATCAGATCTAGTCCCTTAAATCTATTTCTCACGTCCACTGTATGGTCATAAGGGATTTCATTTAGGTCATACCTGAATGGTCTGGGCTTCCCTGGTGGCTCAGAGGTTAAAGCGTCTGCCCCCAATGCGGGAGACCTAGGTTCGATCCCTGGGTTGGGAAGATCCCCTGGAGAAGGGAATGGTAACCCACTCCAGTATTCTTGCCTAGAGAATCCCATGGACAGAGAAGCCTGGTAGACTACAGACCACGGGGTCACAAAGAGTCAGACACGACTGAGCGACTTCACTTCACTTCACTTCATATCTGAATGGTCTAATGGTTTTCCCTACTTTCATCAATTTAAGTCTCAATTTGGCAATAAGGAGTTCATGATCTGAGCTACAGTCAGCACCTGGTCTTGTTTTTGCTGACTGTATAGAGCTTGTCCATCTTTGGCTGCAAAGAATATAATAAATCTGATTTTGGTGTTGACCATCTAGTGATGTCCATGTGTAGAGTCGTCTCTTGTGTTGTTGGAAGAGGGTGTTGCTATGAACAGTGCATTGTCTTGGCAAAACTCTATTAGCCTTTGTCCTGCTTCTTTCCATATTCCAAGGCCAAATTTGCCTGTTACTCCAGGTGTTTCTTGACTTCCTACTTTTTCATTCCAGTTCCCTATAATGAAAAGGACATCCTTTTTGGGTGTTAGTTCTTAAAGGTCTTGTAGGTGTTCACAGAACCGTTCAACTTCAGCTTCTTCAGTGTTACTGGTTGGGGGTTAGACTTGGATTACTATGATATTGAATAGTCTGCCTTGAAAATGAACAGAGATCATTCTGTCGTTTTTGAAGTTGTATCCAAGTACTGTATTTCGGACTCTTTGTTGACCATGATGGCTACTCCATTTCTTCTAAGGGATTCCTGTCCACAGTAGTAGATATAATGGTCATCTGAGTTAAATTCACCCATTCTGGTCCATTTTAGTTCACTGATTCCTAGAATGTCGACGTTTACCCTTGCCATCTCCTGTTTTACCACTTCCAGTTTGCCTTGATTCGTGGACCTCACATTCCAGTTTCCTGTGCAGTATTTCTCTTTACAGGATCTTTACTGCTTCTATCACCAGTCACATCCACAACTGGGTATTGTTTTTGCTTTGGCTCCATCCCTTCATTCTTTCTGGTATTATTTCTCCACTGATCTCCAGTAGCATATTGGGCACCTACCGACTTGGGGAGTTCATCTTTCAGTGTCCTATCTTTTACTCTTTTCATACTGTTCATGGGGTTCTCAAGGCAAGAATATTGAAGTGGTTTGCCATTCCCTCTTTCAGTGGACCACATTCTGTCAGACTTCTCCACCATGATCCACCCATCTTGGGTGGCCCCACAGGGCATGGCTTAGTTTCATTGAGTTAGACAAGGCTTACATCAATCCTTCCAATGAACACCCACGGCTGATCTCCTTTAGGATGGACTGGTTGGGTTAGTTAGTATATTGAAAGTCAGCTAGATAATTCTCTAATAAATATTGGAATATTTATTTGTATAGAATGAGTATTCCATTAACAAATCCTTGGAACCTGAGACAGAAGTGAAAACTTTTGGCAAGGCATGAATTGGCGCTATGAGCAGCATTTGTGAGACAAAATACCACTTTTTAAGAAGCAAGAGATTAAGGTTTATGACGTTTTTATTTCCAGATGGGAAAATCCACCATATTACTCATTAGCTAATACATGGGACATCTTCTCTGGATTGTGTGAGAAGTGGAACCATAAATTAAACTGTGCTGAACCCTTAGAAGTTACTGAATGTTGGTGACTCTTGCCCCTTGAGAAAGGATAAGAATCTTCCCTGCCCGATGAGAGGCTGGATCCTCCTCTCTCCTACCGTGAGGTACATAAAGCGAACTTAAAACTGTCTCAGAGAAGTTACTGAAAAAATTATTATGTGATTAGTGAGGATGTTTGTCCATATTACAGTGTGAAAATTGTATTTTGGCTGATCAAATCCTCACGTTTTAAGTCAGGTCTCTATTGAGCTGGTCCACAGCTCCAGTAATATCCCCCACTGCCCTTTCTCTCTCCATTCTTTGTTCTGTTGTGTCCTTAAACCCCTTCCAAACCCTTTGTCTCCCTCTCCATCAGCTGGTCCCCTTCTAACTTCTCCTGTCTCTCAGGGAGGAGGATGAGGCCAGCTTCCCCCACTCCTGCCCCCCACTCTAGGAAGTTTCTTTTCCCCTTCAGTTTCTTCTAAACAATCCAAGACCCCCATCTCCCCAGAGGGACAGTCTAAGATTTTTATCACCCCATCTGCTGTAGTTTCCACTGTCAATTTGAGCACTATTTGATCTGTATTTTAGCTACAAAACTATGACTATGGAAAGGAAAGTTAAGTTTTTTAACATAGGATAACTGTGCTTTTCTCTAGACTCTAGAGAAAACTGGTTAAAATAAATTTTTTCTCTTTGAAAGTGCATAACCAGGTTCTTTTTGCATATGAAATTAAAAGCAACTAGCCCGTTGAGACAGCTAGTCTAGAAAAAAGCTTGAAGTTAACCTTTACCAGGGCATCCCAGATGCCCTGTACAGAACCTGCCTGCAAGTATGGCAAAGGTGGATGTGATCCCTGGGTTAGGAAGATGCCCTGGAGGTGGGAATAGCAACCCGCCAAGTATTCTTGCCTGGAGAGTCCCATGGAAAGAGCAGCCTGGCAGGATACAGTCTGTGGAATTGCAGGTAGTCAAGCGTGACTGGAGCAGCTTAGCATGGCAGGCAACCTTTACCAAGTCCTTGACATACATAGCCAACCCTGCCTGAGGCCTCAACCTTGGTCAAATTAGAATTTTAAACCAAAGGGAAAGAAAAAGGTCAAAGAGACATTTTAAATCTCAAGCAGAAAACTATGGTCTCAGTCTGTCCATCTGTGTGTCTGGATTTATGAATGTCACATTGTGTGTCTTTGTTTTTGGATAATATTGCTCAAGTTGCTTTGTAAGTGATATCTGATTCAGTTGTCTTTTAAAAAGAAAAACTAAGCCTTACAAATCAAACAGGAGAAATTACAAATGAAAATACAAATTCTAAATGAATTTCAGATGCACATGAACTGGGAAATATTCACCATTAAATATCTAGTAAAAAACGTTTGCTCATCTAAGTAAGACATGAGTTGAGTCATCAAACTGTGTAATGCTTTTATGGTATTACACTGATTACTGAGAGTTCAGTCCCTTTGTCAGAAAGATCCCTGGAGAAGTAAACAGTAACCCACTTCAGTATTCTTACCTGGAGAATCCCATGGGGAAGCTGGCAAGCTACAGTCCATGGGTTTGCAAAGAGTTGTAAGTGTTGTTCATGCCATGAACAGTATGAAAAGGCAAAATAATAGGATACTGAATGAGAAACTCCTCAGGTCAGTAGGTGTCCAATATGCTACTGGAAATCAGTGGAGAAAAAACTCCAGAAAGAAAGAAGGGATGGAGCCAAAGCAAAAACAATACCCAGCTGTGGATGTAACTGGTGATAGAAACAAAGTCCTATGCTCTAAGGAGTAATACTGCATAGGAACCTGGAATGTCAGATCCATGAATCAAGGCAAATTGGAAGTGGTCAAACAAGAGATTCAGACTAAACGTTGACATTCTAGGAATCAGCAAACTAAAATGTACTGGAATGGGTGAATTTAACTCAGGTGACAATTATATCTACTACTGTGGGCAGGAATCCCTCAGAAGAAACGGAGTAACAATCATGGTAAGCAAAAGAGTCTGAAATGCAGTACTTGGATGCAATCTCAAAAACGACAGAATGATCTCTGTTCATCTCCAAGGCAAACCATTCAGTATCACAGTAATCCAAGTCTATGCCCCAACCAGTAATACTGAAGAAGCTGAAGTTGAACGGTTCTAAGAAGACCTACAAGACTTTGTAGAACTAACACCCAAAAAAGATGTCTTTTTCATTATAGGGGACTGGAATGCAAAAATAGGAAGTCAAGAAACACCTGGAGTAACAGGCAAATTTGCCTTGGAATGCAGAATGAAGCAGGGCAAAGACTAATCGAGTTTTGCCAAGACAATGTACTTGTCATAGCAAACACCCTCTTCCAACAACACAAGAGAAGACTCTATACATGGACATCACCATATGGACAACACTGAAATCAGATTGATTATATTCTTTGCAGCCAAAAATGGAGAAGCTCTATACAGTCAACAAAAACAAGACCAGGAGCTGACTGTGGCTCAGATCATGAACTCCTTATTACCAAATTGAGACTTAAATTGAAGAAAGTAGGGAAAACTGCTAGACCATTTAGGTATGACCTAAATCAAATCCCTTATGATTATACAGTGGAAGTGAGAAATAGATGTAAGGGCCTAGATCTGAATGCCTGATGAACTGTGGAATGAGGTTTGTGACATTGTACAGGAGACAGAGATCAAGATCATCCCCGTGGAAAAGAAATGCAAAAAAAGGAAAATGGCTGTCTGGGGAGGCCTTACAAATAGCTGTGAAAAGAAGAGAAGTGAAAAGCAAAGGAGAAAAGGGAAGATATAAGAATCTGAATGGAGAGTTCCAAAGAATAGCAAGAAGAAATAAGAAAGCTTTTCTCAGCGACTGATGCAAAGAAATAGAGGAAAACAGCAGAATGGGAAAGACTAAAGAGCTCTTCAAGAACATTAGAGATACCAAGGGAATATTTCATGTAAAGATGGGCTCGATAAAGGACAGAAACAGTATGGACCTAACAGAAGCAGAAGATATTAAGAAGAGGTGGCAAGAATACACAGAAGAACTGTACAAAAAAGATCTTCATGACCCGGATAATCACGATGGTTTGATCACTCATCTAGAACCAGATATCCTGGAATGTGACATCAAGTGGGCTTTAGAAAGCATCACTGCAAACAAAGCTAGTGTACTTGATGGAATTCAAGTGGAGCCTTTTCAAATCTTGAAAGATGATGCTGTGAAAGTGCTACACTCAATATGCCAGCAAATTTGGAAAACTCTCCAGCAGTGGCCACAAGACTGGAAAACGTCAGTTTTTATTCCAATCCCAAAGAAAGGCAATGCCAAAGAATGCTCAAACTACCACACACTTGCCCTCATCTCACATGCTAGAAAAGTAATGCTCAAAATTCTCCATGCCAGGCTTCAGCAATATGTGAACTGTGAACTCCCAGGTGTCCAAGCTGGTTTTAGAAAAAGCAGAGGAACCAGAGATCAAATTACCAACATCCTCTGGATCATAGACAAAGCAAGAGAGTTCCAGAAAAACATCTATTTCTGCTTTATTGATTATTCAAAAGTCTTTGACTGTGTGGATCACAATAAATGTGGAAAATTCTTCAAGAGATAGGAATACCAGACCACCTGACCTGCCTCTTGAGAAATCTGTATGCAGGTTAGGAAGGAACAGTCAGAACTGGACATGGAACAACAGACTGGTTCCAAATAGGAAAAGGAGTACATTAAGGCTGTATATTATCATCCTGCTTATTTAACTTATATGCAGAGTACATCATGAGAAACGCTGGACTTGAAACACAAACTGGAATCAAGATTGCTGGGAGAAATATCAATAACCTCAGATATGCAGATGACACCACCATTATGGCAGAAAGTGAAGAGGAACTCAAAAGCCTCTTGATGAAGGTGAAAGAGGAGTGAAAAAGTTGGCTTAAAGCCCAACATTCAGAAAACAAAGATCTGGCATCCGGTCCCATCACTTCATGGGAAATAGATGGGGAAACAGTGGAAACAGTGTCAGACTTTATTTTGGGGGGGCTCCAAAATCACTGCAGATGGTGACTGCAGCCATGAAATTAAAAGACGCTTACTCCTTGGAAGAAAAGTTATGACTAACCTAGATAGCATATTCAAAAGCAGAGACATTATTTGCTGACTAAGGTCCATCTAGTCAAGGCTATGGTTTTTCCTGTGGTCATGTATGGATGTGAGAGTTGGACTGTGAAGAAGGCTGAGCACCGAAGAATTGATGCTTTTGAACTGTGGCTTTGGAGAAGACTCTTGAGAGTCCCTTGGACTGCAAGGAGATGCATCCAGTCCATTCTGAAGGAGATCAGCCCTGGGATTTCTTTGGAAAGAATGATGCTAAAGCTGAAACTCCAGTATTTTGGCCACCTCATGCGAAGTGTTGACTCACTGGAAAATACTGTGATGCTGGGAGGGCTTGGGGGCAGGAGGAGAAGGGGACAACAGAGGATGAGATGGCTGGATGGCATCACTGACTCGATGGACGTGAGTCTGAGTGAACTCCGGGAGTTGGTGATGGACAGGGAGGGCTGGCATGCTGCAATTCATGGGGTTGCAGAGTTTGACACGACTGAGCCACTGAATTTAACTGAAGCGACTTAGCACACACGTAGGCACTGATTGCTGATAATTTCCTGTCATAAGAGAAACTAAAGAGTTTTTGGATTATTAATATGTTTGCTGCTACCCTGAGATGTTCTCCATAAGAAAGCAAATGTTTTTAGAAGTTATCACTGGTATTATGGTCACCATTCTACAAAATGGTAATATAAAGGACAGTTCATGGTTGTTTAAGGAAATTAAGATCTGTGTTTTTAGTAACAAAAGGTGTGAGCAATGACATTGATTTGGTATGCTCATAGCAGTGAATGGGAGTGAGCGGAAGCTGGAAGCAAGTTGTTAATTTCCCAGATCCTAACTCCTAACCCCTGGACCACAGGAGCCAACATTTAGGGCTAAGGTCCCTAGTCTGGCCTGTCTAGTCAAGAACAAATTCATATGATGAGACAGATGATAAAGAGTAAAGGATAAAGTTTATTAAAAGGAAAAGTACATGCGGCAAGGCACATGGGCAACCTCAGAGAGAGAGAGAGAGAGAGACGCCTTTGGGAAGTGTAAATTCTTTACAAAGGGGCAGTTTTCCAGGTCTTCATCTTCCCTCAGGCCAATCACCTTGTTTATTCGCCCTGGCTAATTTGCCTCAGGACCCTCCCTGGAGTGTGCATGCACACCTTAGCCAAGTTGAACCTCAAAGTGAAGGCTTCTGGGAGGAGCAAGACTCACTATGGCCTGGAATTATCCTGTGAGTTTTGACTCCAAAGCAGCCTTTCTGGGCATGTGTAGTGTCTCCCTTAACAAATAGGGTTTTTTCCTTTCTTTGTGCTTGCCATAATTATTCCCTGAGATTAGAGAATGACTGTGTATTTACCCTGTTTTTGTTGGGTGTAAATTCCTCAACTGGAGCCCATGTATCTCTTATCTCAGGGAATGCAAAGGGGAAGATGACACATTCAAGACATTTACCATGGAGCCCATCAGTCTCCTACCAGAAAATTACATTTTATTAGGGAGAAAGAAAGTAGGTCTGACTTACAGGTGACTGTTTCTAAACGAAGAAAATGATTTAATTAGAAAAAAAAGAGGTTTTATGCAAAGTGAACCTCCAAGAAAAGAGATCCCAAAAGGCAAAGTCTTTATATGATCTGTAACAATCTGTCATTTGACTCCTGTCAATGTTGTGCTTGACTATGGGAAGCATGTGATGAGGTGTTTCAAAGGGATCTATTTCCTCTTTGTCCCCCTTCTGTGCTGGATTCCATCGGATGCCTGCTTTTTGGTCCATGTAGAACAGCACTGACACCTCCAGAGATTATTTCGGACCCAGCCTGGTTCTCTTCCTCTTTGCTGCACTTGGGAGACCTCATTGGAAGAAGGGGAAGACTGGCAGCTCTTTGATTGCATTTGGTGTCTCAGATCCTCCACAGATCCTTCAGCCTGTCTTCCTGTTCAGAGCCCTCAGCTGTTCTTGTTGTTACTACTTTTGCCACATCCTTCAGGGGTGTGTGTAACAAGATTGTGGTTTGGATCTTCTGTGATTGTAACTCAGGAAACCTGTAAGGACAGTAGATATTGATTGAGGTCCTCTCAGTTGATATCTTGTTGGTGCCTGGGAAACGATTTCCAAGAAGGATGGCTGAGCAACACAATTACACAGGTCAGTTGTTGTGTCTGATCTGAAGTTTCCTTTTTACACTCCTGGAGTTCTTTGTAACTTTTTGTCCTCTGTTCTGTCCAGGTGGGCCCTGATGGTTCAGAGCATGTATGAATCTGTAAGTCTCTGTTTCAGTCCTGGTTTTGCTCATTTAGTTTCATATTCCATGGAGTTGTGTACAGGAACACTGTGAATCCATTACCTTTATTTGTAAAATTATGGTAATTAGTGCTGTTAGGTGGCATAGAATGTTGCCTGTTTTACAGAAAAGGTCAGAAGTTACTGTTTTGGTTTTTTTTTTTTTTTTTGCTGTGCCATGTGGCAGGTGGTATGTTAGGTCCCCATTCCTGGCTGAAATCTGTGCCCCCTCCAGTGTATGTGCATAGTCCTAATAACTGGACCACCAGGGAATTTGACTCAAATATTACTTTTGCTTAAAGAATATATTTACTTCCTGTCTTGCTTATTGTGACATCTCTTTGTTTACTTTACATCTTGTATGTTTTTATTTTACTTTTCATTTATATGAGAGTTGTCTCTGACTCTGGTTAATAGGTTTTCAAATAATGTTGGTTTTCTTCATACTAATACATTACATTTTTTAAATGTTTTTTTTTTTTTTGGTTGCACTGGATATTTGTTGCTTCAGGGGCTTTTTACCACTTGTGGCAAGCAAGAGCTACTCTCTACCTGCAGTGCACAGACTTCTCATTCTAATGCCTTATCTTGTTACAGTGTGTTGGCTCTATGCTTGTGTGCAGTAGTTGTGATTCCCAAACTGTGGAACACGGAATTGTGGCCTACAGGCTTAGTTGCTCCCAAGGTTATCAGGGAACTTCCCGAATGAGGAATGGAACTCCTGTGCATTAATTACTAGGTGGATTCTCTACCTCTGAGCCAGAAGGGAGGCTCCAAAGCTTGTTCCTTGACATGTATCTTGGAACCAATGAAATGAGGAAGTTAAAGTTACTGTATAAATAGGGGATCTGTGTACTGAACGACTGTTCTTCAAGTCAAGAATGTTTCATTTATTAATATTTTGTTATTTAAAGATGAGATGGTCTTTATGTATTACACAATGTTACTGACATGAACAACTTGTCAATGTCATAAAATGCCTATCTACTGATGGATTTATAAGAGGTATTTAGAAAAGTTTTCTTTTTTTTATTTTCCATTATTTTAGGGAATTTCCTGAACAGTTATCACCTGCTATTTATGTTTTCCATTATTCGTTATAGTGCTTCTTTGAGATTATTTACCATTGCAGTGTATTGCCTGTTAATGAATGCTTGTTCAGTTGATGATTCTGTCTGACTCTTTGTGATATCAAGGACAGTAGCCTCCTAAGCTCCTTATCCATGGAACTTTTTTTCAGGCAAAAATAGTTTGGTGGCTGCCATTTCCTCCTCCAGGGGATCTCCCCCACCTAGAGATTGAAGCTCCCTATCCTATGTCTCCTGCATTTGCAGGCTAATTCTTAACAACCAAGTTACCTTGTAACCCTATCTGTTCTTTACTGTTTACTTATGTATAAGTATGCATAAAGTGTGTACAATATGCCATATTTTCTCCTCAATTATGAGACAGCAGTGTGTTTACTACCAAGTAGAGTGAGTTGAGAAGTCATGGTGCAAAAATACCCTTTTCTTTAAGAAATGACATGAGTTTGGAAAAAATTAATATGTTCTGACTGTATCTTTGAAGCTAGGCTACCCTAAAATTAATTTGGATTACATGTGATTACTCTTTGACTTTTAAAGAGTTCTATTTGTTTAGTATTTCAAACATTTTTATGGTAATCATTGGGAACATGCCTAATTCTCTTCGGCATCAATATGCCTTTTGGTATAATAGCATGTATTCAGCATGAAACAATTTATTTGTGAATTGTAATTGATAGAATGCATATGGTTTTTATATTTCGTAGATGTGTCTCAAATACGTATGATCAAGAAATTACAGACAAAAGGAGACAGTGGTAAAGAAGAAATTTTTCAAAGAGTGGTGTCTGGAAGAGCTGAAAGCCATGAAATCGAAGGTTATTTCCTCAGAAAGATACAGAAAAATATGCATGATTTTGAGTGTCTATGGACAGATGATGAAAGAAATGACAGAGAAACCTCTATATCCCATAACAAGAATCTCACCGATAGAAGAGATCATGATAGTAGAAGTGATACAGGAAGTAAGCCTGTTGAAAGGCACGGATCAAGCTTTCAGGATCAGTTGCAGACACTTGAATCTGAAGGGACAGTTTCTGAATGTAGTCAGGTTGTAGCAAATATCAACAGTAGTGCCTCAGGTTTACCAACTCAGAGAACTCGTAGTATCCATAAAGGCAATTCTCATAAACAAGAGAGTGCTGTTATACATCCCTCAGAACAGGTACCAGACCAGGAAGCACCCAAGAAAAATACTTACAGTTGTGATGAGTGTAACATAACTTTTCTTCAGGACTCAGAACTCACTCAGAGAAGGCAATGGCACCCCACTCCAGTACTCTTGCCTGGAAAATCCCATGGACAGAGGACCCTGGTAGGCTGCAGTCCATGGGGTTGCTGAGAGTTGGATGCGACTCGGTGACTTCACTTTCACTTTCATGCATTGGAGAAGGAAATCGCAACCCACCCCAGTGTTCTTACTTGGAGAATCCCAGGGACGGCGGAGCCTGGTGGGCTGCCATCTATGGGGTCGCACAGAGTCAGATATGACTGAAGCAACTTAGCAGCAATAGCAGCAGCAGAACTCACTAGACATCAAAGAATTCATACAGGAAGAAAAGCATATAAATGTAACATATTTTGTAAGTCTTTCAATGATAAATCGACCCTTATAGTTCGTCAGAGAAATCATACTGGAAAAAAAAAACATATAAATGTGATGTGTGTGGCAAGGCCTTTAGTATAAATGTAAGGCTTGTAGTTCATTGGAGAGTTCTACTGGAGAGAAACCATATACATGTGAAGTATGTGGCCATGGCTATACTCAAAAGTCAATATTTTTAATTCATCAGATAATTCATACTGAAGACAGACCATATCAATGTGATGTAAAGAGAATCAGACACTACTTAGTGGCTAACCAACAACTAACGCACAGAATGTACTTTAAGCAAGTGCAGTGTAGACTATGTTGTCAAAGACCTCTACAGTAAGGCATTTAACAGAGATCTGAGAAATGAGTAGGAATCATCTAACAAAAGGAGACAGTGGTAAAGAAGAAATTTTTCAAAGAGTGGTGTCTGGAAGAGCTGAAAGCCATGAAATCGAAGGTTATTTCCTCAGAAAGATACAGAAAAATATGCATGATTTTGAGTGTCTATGGACAGATGATGAAAGAAATGACAGAGAAACCTCTATATCCCATAACAAGAATCTCACCGATAGAAGAGATCATGATAGTAGAAGTGATACAGGAAGTAAGCCTGTTGAAAGGCACGGATCAAGCTTTCAGGATCAGTTGCAGACACTTGAATCTGAAGGGACAGTTTCTGAATGTAGTCAGGTTGTAGCAAATATCAACAGTAGTGCCTCAGGTTTACCAACTCAGAGAACTCGTAGTATCCATAAAGGCAATTCTCATAAACAAGAGAGTGCTGTTATACATCCCTCAGAACAGGTACCAGACCAGGAAGCACCCAAGAAAAATACTTACAGTTGTGATGAGTGTAACATAACTTTTCTTCAGGACTCAGAACTCACTCAGAGAAGGCAATGGCACCCCACTCCAGTACTCTTGCCTGGAAAATCCCATGGACAGAGGACCCTGGTAGGCTGCAGTCCATGGGGTTGCTGAGAGTTGGATGCGACTCGGTGACTTCACTTTCACTTTCATGCATTGGAGAAGGAAATCGCAACCCACCCCAGTGTTCTTACTTGGAGAATCCCAGGGACGGCGGAGCCTGGTGGGCTGCCATCTATGGGGTCGCACAGAGTCAGATATGACTGAAGCAACTTAGCAGCAATAGCAGCAGCAGAACTCACTAGACATCAAAGAATTCATACAGGAAGAAAAGCATATAAATGTAACATATTTTGTAAGTCTTTCAATGATAAATCGACCCTTATAGTTCGTCAGAGAAATCATACTGGAAAAAAAAAACATATAAATGTGATGTGTGTGGCAAGGCCTTTAGTATAAATGTAAGGCTTGTAGTTCATTGGAGAGTTCTACTGGAGAGAAACCATATACATGTGAAGTATGTGGCCATGGCTATACTCAAAAGTCAATATTTTTAATTCATCAGATAATTCATACTGAAGACAGACCATATCAATGTGATGTATGTGGCAAGGCCTTTAGTGTAAATTCAAGGCTTGTAGTTCATCGGAGAGTACATACTGGAGAGAAACCATATAAATGTTATATGTGTGGAAAGGCCTTTAGTCGAAAAGCAAGGTGTACAGTTAATCAGACCCTTTATACTGGATGAAACCACATACATGTGAAGTATGTGGCTGTGGCTATACTCGAAAGTCAGTACTTGTAATTCATTGGAGAAGGCATACTGAAGAGAAACCATTACATAATCTATGTGGCAAGGCCTTTAGTGTAAATGCAAGGCTTGTAGTTCATTGTAGAATTCTTACTGGAGAGAAATTATATAAATGTGATATGTGTGGAAAGGCCTTTAGTCGAAATTCAAGCCTTGTAGTTCATCGGAGAGTTCATACTGGAGAGAAACCGTGTAAATGTGATGTATGTGGGCAGGCCTTTCATCGAAATTCAATCCTTGTAATTCATCAGAGAATTCATACTGGAGAGAAACCTTACAAATATAATCATTGGGACAAACATTTTAGTGCACAGTCATGCTTAAATTGCCATCAGGCAGTTCATACAGGGAGAAAACTGTAGAAATGTAATTTATGTGGCAATAAATAATAATAATAATTTTTAAAATATAACTGATTCAATTTGCTCTATGCCTGATACTAACACAACATTGTGAACCTACTCTACTCCTTTCAAATTGTAATAAAAGCACAAAGATGAGGCAGGATGAGCTGGATTTATCCTGGGGAGTGAGGTGTGTATGGGTGTAGGGTACTACTGGGTCCCAAGAGGATTCAGATCTTTTAGGGGATTGGGATAAATGACATTCGAGGGACTCAGCCACACATATGCATGTATCCATTCTCCCTCAAACTCCTGTCCCATCCAGGCTGCCACGTAACACTGAGCAAACCTCCCTGTGCTATACAATCGGATGTTTCTGTTGTAAATGAGTTCACTGGTATCTTTTTTCAGATTTCAAATATAAGTGATGTCTAATCTTTGTCTTTCTCTGACTACAGTTCAGTCGCTCAGTTGTGTCCGACTCTTTGTGACTCCATGAATCACAGCACGCCAGGCCTCCTTGTTCATCACCAACTCCCAAAGTCTACTCAAACTCATGTCCATCGAGTCAGTGATGCCATCCAGCCATCTCATCCTCTGTCGTCCCCTTTTCTGACTATTTCACTTAGTATTGAAAGGTTGTTGCTGAGCCGTGAAAGACTCCAGGATTCTTGGCATCTGGAGGAGAGGAATTCAATCTGGGACCTATGATGAGATTTGATCGCTCAGAGCTTTTGTGTAATAAAGTTTTGTTAAAGTATAAAAGAGACAAAGTTTCTGACAGACATCAGAAGGGCACAGAAAGAGTGCCCCCCTGCTAGTCTTTGGCGGAATGTTATATAGCTACTAGCAGGCTGCTAATTGAAGAAAGGAAATGTCTCAAAACTCAGAGATTAGCCCCAGGCCCTTCACCCACAACATGCATTTTGAGATAACATTGGCACAAGGTGAGTTGTCCTGGGCCATAAAACGATTGACTTGAATCTTGAAGAAAGGCAGGTTTCCAAGCAAATAGTTTCATTAACATAGATTAGGAGAACAATTGTATGAGTAAAACATACTAATTTGTTGAGCCATTATCAGTTCTGAGTCTCTTTAGCAAATCGACTTGAAGAGTCTAGGGTAAATACATAGTTCATTAACATAGCTTAATAAAAGCATTTCTATAAGAAAAACGCATTGGTTAGCTCAAGGTTTGAGAAGAGTTCAAGTGGAACCAGGTGTTGTCATAGCAACGGAGAATTTTATGAGAAACTTCCTTTACAAAATTAAAATTTTGAATAGAAAAGGGAAAAATACCTGACACTAGTAGTTTGTTTCCTCCTCCTGTCGCTTATAGAAAGATTAAAAATGTTGACACTTGCAGCCTATATATATCCTCAACTGGGGACCCCTGACCTTCCTGCGTGTTACCCTCTCAGTAGGATCATTTACAGGCCCATTCACTTTGGTGTTTAATTTTGTTTTCCCAACAATGTTGAGTATTTCTTGGAAAATTCAGTTCAGTTTGTGTTTACTTCATATGTGCTAAATCCTCAGTACATCTACTCTTGGAATTTCATGAAGACTTTCCCCCAGGTGTCTGGGCCAAACCGTTTTAAGGTAACACCACATCTGTCCACAATGTGTACTGTCTGCATCTGGAACATGGGCAGTTCACATGCAGCTTTTATTCTCAGGTCACAGAAAACAACTGACTGCTTTTTCACTTTCTTTATTAGTGAAGAAGGCTTATTCTCAGCAGTTGTTTCTTCACCAGAGCACAGCTGGTAAAAGAGGAGATGAGGGGATAATTTAATTACATCAGTATGATAGTTCATTACTGTCTAATCATACACATAATATCCAGGATGCTGTGCAATGACTTTTTTTCCCGTGATCACCAGAGAAATGGCAAAATGGAAAATATTTTTTCCTAGTATTGAGGCTGCAGAGCAGGGCCCTGTGGGGTTCCCAGGCACAGAGGCCTTTTTGGTTCCCATTTCTTATAGTCAGGACTGCAGCCTCCTTAACCTTCTGTGAGTTCCAAAGGGCAGAACGGTTGCTAATCAAAGAAGGATGCTCACACCGGGTAAATCGTGTCCAACACTCCTGTGACCCAATGGTCACAAAATGGGTTGCCATTTCTTCCTCTAGGGGATCTTCCCGACCCAGGAATCGAACCCAAGTCTCCTGTACTGGCAGGTAGATTCTTTACCACTGCACTGATTAGGAGACCAGATCACCTAAGACCCTGCACAAAACTCCATCTTGTTACCAACCCCATCCTTTTACAACTTTGCAGAGGAAACAAGAATACAAGACTGTTACTGTGTTGATCCTTAGCATATATCCCTAGCAGATGATATAACCTCTCCCTACTCATCAGGGAGGGGGCCTAAAGTATTCCTTTTTATCCTCACACATATAGAAAGCCACTCTTACTCCTCCATAACTCTGTGTTTGTATTTCAAGTATTTCAGTTTGGCATTTGTGCAGAGAGAGCGAAGATTTTGGCGTCAGTATAACCTCTGGGTTCTGCTTCAACCCAGACCCCTGACTTGTTGATTCAGAGGAATGTCTTTCAACACGTTCTAATGTCTCTAAGATGTGACAGGACCAGACACAACACAGCCCAAAGGAACACGCAGGGCCCCTCACTGACGTTCTAAGGTACATACACTGAGGTTCTCAGGCCTTTGTTGTTGTTTTATTATTATTGGGTTAATATTCCTAAGGTTCCTTTTTTTTTTTTTTTAAGTATTACATGTATATTTCTCTTTGACTTTTTTGGTATTATAGCTTTTGATCACAGAGTTGAAGCTTACTTCAGATCCTGTAATTATGGAAAAGAGCAAAGATTTAAAAATTCTCCCACTTCACTTCCAGGAAAAGGCTTACTGCCAAAAGCCACCCTTCCTCATTATCACTGATTTAAGACCCTCAACTCAGCCCCTTGTTTCCCTGGGAAAAACCAGAGACACACTCCACAAATTCTCAGTCTATGCTGTATCAGTGATGTGTTGTTACTCTTTAGTCGCTCAGTCATGACTGACTCATTGCAACCTCGTGGACTGCAGCACGCCAGGCTTCATTGAGTTGGTGATGCCAGCTAACCATCTCATCTTCTATCGTTTTATTCTCCTCTTGCATTCAATCTTTCCCAGCCTCGAGGTCTTTTCCAATGAGTCCAATATTTGCATCCTATGGCCAAAGTATTGGAGCCTCAGCTTCAGCATCAGTCCTTCCAATGAATATTCACCGTTGGTCTCCTTTCAGATTGACGGGTTTGATCTCCTTGCTCCCCAAGGGACTCTCAAGACTGATCTCCAGCACCACAACCCAAAAGCATCAGTTTTTCCATGTTCAGCATTCTTTATGGGCCAACTCTCAAATCTCCTTTTTAATCGCATTCCTAGCTGACTATTTGAAAAACCATAGTTTGTCTATAGGGTCCTTTGTTGGCAACGTGATTCGTTTGCTTTTTAATACACCATCTAGCTCTATTGTAACTTTTTCTCCAAGGAGCAGTCCCCTGGCTGAAGTCCCCTTTAGCAGTGACTACAGTATTGAATTACAATTTCCTCTGCCAGTTGCAACCCCACGTCCAAGGAGTGGTGGCTGCACAGGCACAGGAGAGCTGAAAGGAGCTAATCCATGATCAAGTTCGGGAGGGACAGCGGTGAGGAAATACCCCTCGTCCAAGGTAAGGAGTAGCGGCTGTGTTTTGCAGGAGCAGCTGTGAAGAGATACCCCACGTCCAAGGTAAGAGAAACTCAAGTAAAAGAGTAGGTGTTGTGAGAGGGCATCAGAGGGCAAACACACTGAAACCATAATCACAGAAAATTAGTCAGTCTAATCACACGGAACACAGTCTTGTCTAACTCAGTGAAACTAAGCCATGCCCTGTGGGGCCACCCAAGATGGGCAGGTCATGGTGGAGAGGATGACAGAATGTGGTCCAGTGGAGAAGGGAATGACAAACCACCTCAGTATTCTTGCCTTGAGAGCCCCATGAACAGTATGAAAAGGCAAAAATGATAGGATACTGAAATAGTAACTCCCTGAGTTGGTAGGTGCCCAATATGCTACTGGAGATCAGTGGAGAAATAACTCCAGAAAGAATGAAGGGATGAAGCCAAAGCAAAAACAATACCCAGCTGTGCATGTGACTGGTCATACAAGCAAGGTCCGATGCTATAAAGAGCAGTATTGCATAGGAACCTGGAATGTCAGGTCCATGAATCAAGGCAAATTGGAAGTGGTCAAACAGAAGATGGCAAGAGTGAACTAAAATGGACTGGAATGGGTGAATTTAACTCAGATGACCATTATATCCATTACTGTGGGCAGGAATCCCTCAGAAGAAATGAGTAGCCATCATGGTCAACAAAAGAGTCCAAACTGCATGCCCGGCTGCTCCCGCTGTGTCCAGCCACCAGGGGATGCTCTGCCCTACCCCTCCCACCAATCGGAGAGGACCCGCCGCTCCGCTCATGGAGACTCCGCCTCACCTTTCAAAGGGCCTATGCTGGTCTGTACAATGTAACGAACTTCATTCCATAGTTCATCAGGCACCCTGTCTCAGATCTAGGTTCTTAAATGTAATTTTCACTTCCACTGTATAATCATAAGGGATTTGATTTAGGTCATACCTGAATGGTCTAGCGGTTTCCCTACTTTCTTCAATTTAAGTCTGAATTTGGTAATAAGGAGTTCATGATCTGAGCCACAGTCAGCTCCTGGTCTTGTTTTTGTTGACTATATAGAGCTTGTCCATCTTTGGCTGCAAAGAATATAATCAATCTGATTTCGGTGTTGACCATCTGGTGATGCCCATGTGTAGAGTCTTCTCTTGTGTTGTTGGAAGAGGGTGTTTGTTATGACCAGTGCATTTTTTTTGGCAAAACTCTATTAGTCTTTGCCCTGGTTCATTCCGCATTTCAAGGCCAAATTTGCCTGTTACTCCAGGTGTTTCTTGACTTCCTACTTTAGCATTCCAGTTAGTTATAAAAGGTCTTGTAAGTCTTCATAGAACCATTCAACTTCAGCTTCTTCAGCATTACTGGTTGGGGCATAGACTTGGACTACTGTGATATTCAATCATTTGCCTTGGAAACGAAGAGAGATCATTCTGTCGTTTTTGAGATTGCATCCAATTACTGCATCGAATATGCCATAGAGTTCCAGAAAAAAACATCTATTTCTGCTTTATTGACTATGCCAAACCTTTGACTGTGTGGATCACAATAAATTGTGGAAAATTCTTCAAGAGATGGGAATACCAGACCACCTGACCTGCCTCTTGAGAAATCTGTATGCAGGTCAGGAAGCAACAGTCAGAACTGGACATGGAAAAACAGACTGGTTCCAAATAGGAAAAGGAGGACGGCAAGGCTGTATATTGTCACCCTGCTTATTTCACTTATATGCAGAATACATAATGAGAAACGCTGGACTGGAAGAAACACAAGCTGGAATCAAGATTGCTATGAGAAATATCAATAACCTCAGATATGCAATTGACACCACCCTTATGGCACAAAGTGAAGAGGAACTCAAAAGCCTCTTGATCAAAATGAAAGAGGAGAGTGAAAAAGTTGGCTTAAAGCTCAACATTCAGAAAACAAAGATCATGGCATCCAGTCCCATCACTTCATGGCAAATAGATGGGGAAACAGTGTCAGACTTTAGTTTTGGGGGCTCCAAAGTCAATTCAGATGGTGACTGCAGCCATGAAATTAAAAGACACTTAATCCTCGGAAGAAAATTTATGACCAACCTAGACAGCACATTCAAAAGCAGAGACATTACTTTGCCGACTAAGGTCCATCTAGTCAAGGCTATGGTTTTTGCAGTGGTCATATATGGATGTGACAGTTGGACTCTGAAGAAGGCTGAGCACCGAAGAATTGATGCTTTTGAAGTATGGTGTTGGAGATGACTCTTGAGAGTCCCTTGGCCTGCAAGGAGATCCAACCAGTCCCTTCTGAAGGAGATCAGCCCTGGGATTTCTTTGGAAGGAATGATGCTGAAACTGAAACTCCAGTGCTTTGGCCACCTCATGCGAAGAGTTGACTCGTTGGAAAAGACTCTGATGCTGGGAGGGATTGGGGGCAGGAGGAGAAGGGGACGACCAAGGATGAGATGGCTGGATGGCTTCATGGACTCGATGGACGTGAGTCTGAATGAACTCTGGGAGTTGGTGATGGACAGGGAGGCCTGGCGTGCTGCAATTCATGGGGTCACAAAGAGTTGGACACGACTGAGCAACTGAACTGAACTGAACCCTGTAAATAGAGGGAGGAAGGCAGGATCAGAAGAAGGAGAGACAGTGACTCCTAGAGAAATGGAAAATTGAGAAAAGCATGTGGGACAAGCAATAGCAGTAAAGAGGATTGTGAGGAACTTGAAAGAGACAGTGTCATGAAGGAGAATGAGCGTTGAGGGGAGCAGGTGAGGAAAGGAGAGAAATTTAGAGAAAAGCAGGATCTCCGGAGGATTAAGGGTGAGCAACTTAGGGAGGTGTGGTGGTTCTTTCCGACTCTGCGAGCCCTGTATCTCTCAGAGTTTTCTCAAATCCATGTCCGTTGAGCCCAGGGATGGTATCCAACCATCTCATCCTCTGCCGCCCTCTTCTACAGGCTTCAAGGGAGAGGGCCTGTAAATCAGGGGTCCCAAAGAGGGCGACAGTAGAGAGGCAGTTTACACAGACAGCCCACAAAGGGGATACAAGAGTTGGGACCAGAGCCACAATATCCTGCTGGGAGGGAAAGAAGACTCCTAGAGATTGGAGGAGCTGAGGAAAAAGCCAGCTGAAAGGAAGCATAACCACTTGGGAGTGCCAGAGAGTTGGGAGGAAGGGAGGGCAGAGGTGGAAGAAGAAAGGCAGAAATGCAGGGAGATTGAGGATCACCAAATCCTGAAAGATGATGTGTTTTCATATCAGGGACAGTTGACCTTCAAGGATGTGGCCCTCAATTTCACTCCTGAGGCATGGGAATGCCTGAACCCTGTTCAGAGGGCCTTGTACAAGGATGTGATGATAGAGACCCTCAGAAATGTGCTCTCTGTGGTTAAGGATAACTTGCCTCTGAAGTTTGGGATCTGCCCTGGGGGTGTTTCTCTGCATTTTCTCTGTATGCCTCTTAGCAGCCCGTTTTTAGTGACTGAGCTCAAAGCCCTGTTGAGTCAGACATGAAAAGCCTGATGATTGGCATTAGAAATTTAAACTTGGCCTGTCTTCAGGTGATCTGCCCACTACATAATACAGAAGGAGTTTTTCCAGAGCTTAAGTATTTATAAAGTTGATTTCAACATTTTGAAATATCCAATTTCCTATTTTCTACCCCTATGGTCTTGGTTTAGTAGTTCTTTAAAAGTAATAGATATTTTTTATATTGTACTATTCCTTATGCATTCAGAAGGAGGCAGAGAGAATGAATTTGTGAAGTATTGTTCTTTCTATATTTAATGCTTTAATCAATATTCACACCTTGGAATTCATCAGAGAATTCATACTGGAAAGAAACGTTACAAATGTTAAAAGTGTGGCAAAGTCTTTAGTTGGAATTGAGGCCTTATAATTCATCAATACATAATGGAGAGAAACCATAGAAATGTAACGAGGGTGGTAAACCTTTAGTGCACGTTTAGTTTTAACTGATCATCAGGCAGTTAAGACATATAAGAGACAAGCTCTTTAAATGTAACTAAAGGGCAAACCCTTTAGTTACAGATCTTATTTTACAGTTCATTGGAGAATTTATACTGGAGAGAAACCATACAAAAGTGATGTTTTTTGGCCAGTGCTTTACTCAAAATGCGAGCCTTGGAATTCTTCAGAGAATTCATACTAGAGAGAAAACTTACAAATGTAATGCGTGTGACCAAGATTTCAATGCATGTTGAGCTCTAACCAACCATCAAGCAGTTCATACAGGAAAGAAATCGTATAAATGTAATTTATCTGGCAAAGCCTTCTGTTACAGGTTTTATATTACGGGTCACTAGAGAATTCATACTGGAGAGAAATCATATAAATGTGATGTGTGTGGCCAGTGCTTTACTCAAAATGCACACCTTGGAATTCATCTGGGAGTTCATGCTGGAGAAAAACCATCTAAATGTGATGTATGTGGCAAAGCCTTTAGTCAAAATGCACACCTTACAGTACATCAGAGAATTCATACTGGAGTTCAGTTTAGTTCAGTTGCTCAGTTGTATCCGACTCTTTGCGACCCCATGAACCGCAGCACGCCAGGGCTCCCTGTTCATCACCAACTCCTGGAGTCCACCCAAAACCATGTCCATCAAGTTGGTGATGCCATCCAACCATCTTATCCTCTGTCGTCCCCTTCTCCTCCTGCCCTCAATCTTTCCCAACATCAGAGTCTTTTCAAATGAGTCACCTCTTCACATCAGGTGGCCGAAGTATTGCAGTTTCAGCTTCAACATCAGTCCCTCCAAAGAACACCCAGGACTAATCTCTATAGGATGGACTGGTTGGATCTCCTTGCAGTCCAAGGGACTCTCAAGGGTCTTCTCCAACACCACAGTTCAGAAGCATCAATTCTTCAGTGCTCAGGTTTCTTTACAGTCCAACTCTCACATCCATACATGATCACTGGAAAAACCACAGCTTTGACCGGACAAACATTTGTTGCCAAAGTAATGTCTCTGCTTTTTAATATGCTGTCTCAGTTGGTCATAACTTTCCTTCCAAGGAGAAAGTGTCTTTTAATTTCATAGCTGCAGTCACCATCTGCAGTGATTTTGGAACCCAGAAAAATAAAGTCAGCCACTGTTTCCACTGGTTCCCCATCTATTTGCCATGAAGTGATGGGACCAGATGCCATGATCTTCGTTTTCTGAATGTTGAGCTTTAAGCCAACTTTTTCACTCTCCTCTTTCATTTTGATCAAGAGGCTTTTGAGTTCCTCTTCACTTTCTGCCATAAGGATGGTGTCATCTGCATATCTGAGGTTACTGATATTTCTCCCAGCAATCTTGACTCCACCTTGTGCTTCTTTCAGCTCAGCGTTTCTCATGGTGTACTCTGCATATCAGCTGAATAAGCAGGATGACAATATACAGCCTTGACATATTCCTTTCCCTATTTGGAACCAGTCTGTTGTTCCATGTCCAGTTCTAACTGTTACTTCCTGACCTGCATACAGGTTTCTCTAGAGGCAGGTCAGGTGGTCTGGTATTCCCACCTCTTTCAGAATTTTCCACACTTTATTGTGATCCATCCAGTCAAAGGGTTTGGCATAGTCAATAAAGCAGAAATAGATGTTTTTCTGGAACTCTCTTGTTTTTTCCATGATCCAGTGGATGTTGGCAATTTGATCTCTGGTTCCTCTGCCTTTTCTAAATCCAGCTTGAACATCTGGGAGTTCACGGTTCACATATTTTTGAAGCCTGGCTAGGAGAATTTTAAGCATTACTTTACTAGTGTGTGAGATGAGTGAAATTGTGTGGTAGTTTAAGCTTTCTTTGGCATTGTAATGAAAACCGACCTTTTCCAGTCCTGTGGCCACTGCTGAGTTTTCCAAATTTGCTGGCATACTGAGTGCAGCACTTTCATAGCATCATCTTGCAGGATTTGAAATAGCTCGACTGGAATTCCATTACCTCCACTAACTTTGTTCATAGTGATGCTTCCTAAGGCCCACTTGACTTCACATTCCAGGATGTCTGGTTCTAGGTGAGTGATCATACCATCGTGATTATCTGGGTCGTGAAGATCTTTTTTGTACACTTCTGTTATTCTTGCCACCTCTTCTTAATATCTTCTGCTTCTGTTAGGTCCCTACTATTTCTGTCCTTTATTGAGCCCATCTTTGCATGAAATATTCCCTTGGTATCTCTAATTTTCTTGAAGAGATCTCTAGTCCTTCCCCTTCTATTCTTTTCCTCTATTTCTTTGCATTGATTGCTGAGGAAGTCTTTCTTATCTCTCCTTGCTATTCTTTGGAACTCTATATTCAGATGGGTATATCTTTTCTTTTCTCCTTTGCTTTTTGCTTCCCTTCTTTTCACAGCTATTTGTAAGGCCTCCTCAGACAGCCTATTGCTTTTTTTGCATTTCTTTTTTCTGGTAATAGTCTTGATTCCTGTCTCCTGTACAGTGTCACGAACCTCCATCCATAGTTCATCAGGCACTCTGTCTATCTACTGGAGAGAAACCATATAAATGTGATATTTGTGGCCAGTGCTTTACTCAAAATGCCAACCTTGGAAGTCCTCAGAGAATTCATACTGGAGAGAAACCTTACAAATGTAACGTGTGTGACAAGACCTTTAGTCAGACTTCTGCCCTTATAGTTCATCAGAGAACTCATACTAGAGAGAAATCATACAAATATAATTAGTGTGGCAGAGCTTTCATTGCACATTGATCTATAACTGACCATTAGGGATAGCGATATAAATGTAATTTATATGTCAAAGCCTTCAGTCACAGGAATCATTTTGAAGATAATCAGTGAATCCATACTGGAGTGAAACCTTACAGATGTAATAAATGCAGTAAAGTATATCATCCTTTTGACCTTCAGAAAAGTCAAACTGTAGGGAAACTGCACAAATACAGTGAGTGTGGCAAAGCTTTGGATTCTGAGTTCAGAACAAACTAACCGTCATGCAATGAATTCTGAGATCTTGCCCATGTGGTGATTGTGGCAAATGTTTTAGAAGGCATTCAAACCTTACAAATCGTGAAAAAAAATTATACTGGAAAGAAGCCATACATTTAGAGTGCAGTAAATCTTAAGGGGACCATAAGGTCTCCTGTACATGAGAGAAAGGATGTAAGTGTAATATATGTGACCAGTGCTTCAATATAAGTCTCATTAGTCACATCATCATGGAATTCATAATCCAGAGAAAGGAAATGTAATAAGTGGGGCAAATGCACCAGGTAGCATTCAGGCCTAAAAAGACATCAGGTGATCCATACGCTAGAGACCTTACAAATATATTCACTGTGGTGAGGCTTTTGTCAGGTGTTTCCATTTAGGCTTCATGAAAAAATTCATACTCCAATACATAGAGGCTATGTTAATGTAATTAGTGTGTCTTGACAACAGTCTTATAGAGAGCTTATAGACAACAGTCTCAATTTAAGATTCCATAAAGAAGTCATTCTGAAGGAAAAGCTTACAGGTGATAATGAATGTGTAAAACCTTCACTCGGGGCTTGTATCTCACCAGTCATCAGATGATCCATACTAGGGAGATCCTTACAAGTGTATGTAATGTGGCAGGGCTTCTAGGTGCTGCCTTAAATGCAGGATTTATCAGATACTTTATACTTAGAAATGCAGACTATGGCAGTTTTTACAATTATTACTCACTCTCTAGGTATGTAGGAATATATATCCTGGAGACAAGCCACACAAATGTGTTCGTAGGAAGGAGTTTTCTAAAACAGCAGTTTGTGGATGATACTAGAGGAATGCCTTACAGATGCAATGGGAGTGGAAAAAGTTTCACCTTGAGTTGAAGTATTATGCAGTAAGAGTCCATATTGAAGAGAAGTCATGAACTGTGTAGGCAAGAGCTTTCTCAAGACATCAGAGTGTATTAGACAAAAATATATGTCTTTCAAAGAAACCACACAAAAGTTGTGCATGCTATTTCCTCTGAAATCAGGAAGAAGACAAGGGTGCCCACTCTCACCACAACTATTCAACATAGTTTTGGAAGTCCTAGCGGTGAGAGAAGAAAAAGAAATAAAAGAAATCCAGATTGGAAAAGAAGTAAAATTCTTACTGTTTGCAGAGGACACGATCCTCTACATAGAAAACCCTAAAGATCGCATCAGAATATTACTAGAGCTAATCAATGAACATAGTAAAGTTTCAGGATATAAAATTAATACTCATAAATCTCTTGCATTCCTATATACTAACAATGAAAAAAGAGAAACTAAGGAAACAATCCCATTCACCATTGCAATGAAAAGAATAAAGTACTTATGAATAAATTCACCTAAAGAAACAAAAAGACTTATGCATACAAAACTATAAAACACTAGTGAAAGTAAGATGACACAAATAGATGGAGCAATATACCATGTTCGTGGATTGGAAGAATCAATATAGTGAAAATGAGTATTCTACCCAAAGGAATCTACAGATGGGAAGATGTTAATGTATGAACTTTGAGTTGTACAGTGAGTAAGTTCTGGGGAGCTATGTGCAGCATTCTAACTGCAGTAAATTATTCTGTGTTGCTACATATTTTAAATTTGCCAGTAGAGTAAATCTTAAGTGTTCTCACCATACAAAACATGGAAACTGGGAGTTGATGGATGTGTTGATGACTGGATTGTGATAAATATTTCACAGTGTATACATCTGTCAAATGGTCATATCTTGCATGATAAGTATACACCTATCCACATTTGATTAGTTCTATCTCAGTAAGGCTGGAAAAGAAGAAAGTAGGAGGTGGGCTGGGTTTGCCACCTTTAATGGTGTTCAACCCATATTTCCCGTGAGAGCCACGAAGCATTTTGCAAAACCCTGTATGGTACCCCCTGCCCTATCAGACGTCCTCAGATACTTGTGTGGGTCCTAGTCCCAGGTATGTTCACAGTGCAGCAAATCTGATCTGGATCCTACATTGAGAACCAAGGCTCTTAGGCTCCACTTCTGAGACTGAGAACAGCCCCAGGGATGAGGAGGCCACTCTGCTCTGAGTGGGGATGGACCAGGGCCTGCTGTGTGACCTGAAGGGGGTCATGGGGTCAGCGGAGGTGCCCCCGGCTGCTGGGTACATGAGGCCTCACCAGGAGGGGAATGTGATCCAAGGGAAAGTGTGGGAAAGCTCCTGTATTGGTCTCTATGCCAGAATTTACTGTCCTGAGTCCCTTCTGAGACAGTGGGCACAGAGGACTGTCTGTTCCCCATGGAAGGCTTTCCTGCATGTGTAGTTGGGGCTCAGGAAGGAGGAATGTTGATTGTAGGTATTAAACAGCATGTTTTCAACTTTCGGTATCAACCTCTGCAGGATGCCTGAGAAAAAGCCTGGAAGAGCGGAGAAAAAGAGTCAGGAATGGCTCTTCTCAGGTGTCATATTCTGAGTGATTCTCATTCTGTCCTTCCTGAAATGCCTTTCTCTGGACTCGCTAATTGTGTCTGACTCTGGAGTATCCTGTCTGTCTCCTGGGGCCTTACACTCACCGGGGGTCTTCCCTGAGGGCCTGTCATCTCCACTTAGATCCCGTCTCCCCATGACCTGGTGACCTGGACCTTGTGAGTAGGCCCCCCTGGGCACTGTCCTGTGCAGGGCTTCTCACCCACGGGTTGGAGACAGGGTCTGAGTGCTGTTGGGCAGCAAGTTTGCTTAGGGCCCATCTCGATGTGCTGTCTGCTCTCTGTCAACCAGAATAAGGAAGCTGCATGTGGACATGAGGTATTAACACTCACAATACGTGGTAAAATCTAGAAAAGAGGCCAATAAGGGCAAATCAGTCCTGACTATTTCTGGTACATTTAAAGCTAAATGAGGACCTCCTTGAAAATCTTGGTGTTTGAGAATGGAATGGAAAGTTCAGAAAGAGATCTCAGGGCTAGGGGGCTTTTCATTCCATCATCTATTTTTCACTATGAAGTCCAAGTTTACTGATATTTTTTTGTCTTCTTTGTCACATGGTGCAGCTTGCAGAATCTTAGTTCCCTGAGTATGGATTGAACCTGAAACTCTGGAAATGGAAGTGTGAGGTCTTAACCACTGGACTGCCAGGGAAGTCCCCAACTTTACTAAACTTGGTTCATTGTTTTATTGTGGAATTAACAAATAAACTTTGGTTTTTGTTAATAACTACATACCTTAGAAAAATTATTTATTTAGGTGTTCTGGGTCTTTGTTGCTGCTTGGTCTTTTCTCTAGTAGCCAGCAGTGGGGGCTGTTCTTTAGTCGTGGTGCATGTGATTCGCGTTGTGGTGTCTTGTTGCAGAGCCTGGGCTGTATGATGCTTGGGCTTCAGTAGTTTAAGCACGTGGGCCTAGTAGTTTGGGCTCTTGGGCGTTACAGCACAGGCTCAGTAGTTGCGTCACTTGGTCTTAGTTGCCCCGAGGCATGTGGCCTTATCCTGGAGCAGAACCCATGTCTTCCGCATTTGCGGGTGGATTCTTTACCATTGCGCCAGGAGAGATGCCTTCATATTATTTGTGAAGACAGGTATTTTATAGAGATTGGACTCAAAGTATTCTATATATATTTTTTATACGACTACTACATTTTCTTTTTTTTTAATAATATAGTATTAGAGTTGAGACGTCCCTGTTGGTACAGTGGATAAGTATGTGTCTGCCAATGCAGGGGATATGGGTTGGATCTCCCTGGTCTGAGAGGATTCTGCATGCCTGGGAGTAACTAAGCCCATCCACCACAACTACTGAGCCCATGCTCGAGAGCCTGTGAGCCAAAACTACAGACCCCATGTGTTGCAACTACAGAAGCTTTATGCCTGCAGTTCACCTACAACCTGTTCTCTGTAACAAAAGATGCCACTGCAGTGAGAAGCCTACTCACCACAACTACAGAGTATCTCCCACTCAGTGCAACTAGAAAAAGCCACACAAAGTAACAAAGACCAGCACAACCTAAATAAATAAACAAGCTTTTTAAAAAAGGTAATATTGACACACTTAAGTACAGTTGATTCATTTTCATGGCACCAGAGATGCTGAAATACATATGACTAAAAATGATAATGGGAAAATGAGTTTAAAAATGTGTCATTTCAGTCAATTGGGTATTTACATGTGCGTGCATGTGTGCATGGATATGCAACTCCATGGTTTTATTACAAAACATCTCATAAATAAGCTTTGTATTTTTTAATAGTTGAAATTATACCTTAAATATATGTGTAGCCATAAATTTTTTCTACCCCAGCACATGAATGATTTAAATAATAATGAGATTACTGATATTGTGTGGGGAGGGGTTAAGGAGTGACCCTATACAATGACCTTTTATGGCCTTCCATTGCTCTTCAAATTCCTTGATGCTATTTGAGGTTTCTCAGGGAACTCTTATTGATGGACTTTAATGCTCTGTTACTTAACTGTTTGACTCCTTAGGTTCAAAGGAATTTGACTTGACTTGACTCCCTCCTCTTTTAGTATAAAAGAGGACTGAGTTCTAACTCAGATAAGATGGTTTTGGGGGTACAGTCCACCATATTTTCAGTTTTCTGACTTTCTGAATAAAGTGTTTTTCCTGCCCCAGCAACTTGTCTCTCAATTATTGGCCTGTTGTGTGGAGAGCAGTAGAAGTTTAGAATGTGTACTAAAGGAACAATGTGGTTATCATCAATTTTTAAAGATGTATTGCTCTTTTTAGCCTCATGATGCAAAGAGCAGACGCAATGGAAAAGACCCTGATGCTGGGAAAAACTGTGAGCAGGAGAAGAAGGCGCCAGAGGATGAGATGGTTGGATGACATTACCCACTCAATGAACATGAGTTGGAGAAAACTCTGGGAGATAGTGAAGAACAGGAAAGCCTGATGTGCTGGAGTTCACGGAGTTGCAAAGAGTCAGATTCAACTTAGCAACTGATCAATGAAAATTGCTCTTTTTAAAGCAATGTTTAGTAAACTTTTTCAATTTCAAAAAAAAAAAAAAGGTACTGCCGGAAGTTCCCATCACATACCTTAGTCCTCCAGTCTCAGACTGTAGGTTTTGACCTTATGTCTCTGTAACTGAGCCATGTGGAAGTTGGCCTTCTAGCTGAATGAAGAACAAAGAGGAAAAGTTGTGATACAGGATGTCACTGTAAAATGGCATGTTTTCCCCAGGGATAGTTTTGTATTTCTTAATTTAGTTTGCAGTACAGAGAGAAACCCAGAAAAATTTCTTGTTTTCTTAAGATTGTTAAATTATTCTAATGCAGAAAATGTTCTGCATCCAACTACTGCCCTACAGGAACTCTTTGGAGACCCAGGTTCTCAACCTTTGAATCGCCAGGAGCAGGACAGGCAAGAACCTGCTGACAAAACCATTTATTTATTTATTGCACTTGAAAATATGTGGGTTATTTTCAAATACCTTTTGGTATTGATTTCTCACATAGTTTCACAGTAATAAGAGAGCAGGCCCTGTATGATTTCAATACTCTGTATTTAGGCCATGAAACTTTTGCACCTTGTTTTACGCCATGTTCCAATGTCACCTGGTTAATAGTCTATGGGAACTTGAATAAAATTTGTATCTTGCTCTTGTGTGAAAATTGTATAAGTCTTAATTATGTTGAATTGGTTCACAATTCTTTTCAGGTCTAGTATATCCTACTTTCCTGTCCATTCTATAAATTTTTGAGAGTTTAATATTGAAATTCCAACTAAAAATCTTAATTTGTCCACTGAAGAAATTGTAATATATAGTGGAACTGTCTGTAACTACTTTCAAAGCCTCATGTAAGTGTGTTGTCATACTTTCGTAATTTCAAAAAATTTTAGAAAGGAAAATAAAATCTTTATTGAAACTTTCCTAATTGTTAAAAGGACATATGCTAGTTTGCAACACACTGGTCTCCAAAGTTATAAGCTTTTGCCTTAAAAGTGTAACGGGATGACAAAGTGACTTGGTAAGGCTGGCCGCCCCTGCCTTCATGGCGGCATGGAGCCCCACGGCAGCAGTGCCTCTGGTTCATGGAACCCAACAGCTTCCTCCTCTCTGCTGTGCCCAGTGTATGTTTCTCTCGCATCCTGAGAGGGGAGCTTAAAGTGACCCAGTTCAGTTCAGTGGCTCAGTCATGTCCGACTCTTTGCGGCCCCATGTATTGCAGCACGCCACGCCTCCCCGACCATCACCAACTCCCGGAGTTCACTCAAACTCAAGTCCATCGAGTCAGTGATGTAATCCAGCCATCTCATCCTCTGGCGTCTCCTTCTCCTTCTGGTCCCAATCACTCCCAGCGTCAGAGTCTTTTCCAATGAGTCAATTCTTCACATGAGGTGGCCAAAGTACTGAAGTTTCAGCTTTAGCATCATTCCTTCCAAAGAAATCCCAGGGTTGCTCTCCTTCAGAATGGACTGGTTGGATCTCCTTGCAGTCCAAGGGAGTCTCAAGAATCTTCTCCAAAACCACAGTTCAAAAGCATAAATTCTTTGGCGCTCAGCCTTCTTCACAATACAACTCTCACATCCATACATGACGACAGGAAAAACCATAGGTTTGACTAGACGCACCTTAGTTGGCAAAGTAATGTCTCTGATTTTGAATATGCTATCTAGGTTGGTCATAATTTTGTTTCAAGGAGTAAGCGTCTTTTAATTTCATGGCTACAGTCACCATCTGCCGTGATTTTGCAGCCCCCAAAAAATAAAGTCTGACCCTGTCTCCACTGTTTCCCCATCTATTTCCCATGGAGTGATGGGACCACATTCCATGATCTTCATTTTCTAAATGCTGAGGTTTAGGCCAACTTTTTCACTCTCCTCTTTCACTTTCATCAAGAGGCTTTTTAGTTCCTCTTTACTTTCTGACATAAGGGTGGTGTCATCTTGCATATCTGAGGTTATTGATATTTCTCCCAGCAATCTTGATTCCAGCTTGTGTTTCTTCCAGTCAAGCGTTTCTCATGATGTACTCTGCATAGAAGTTAAATAAGTAGGGTGACAATATACAGCCTTGATGTACTCCTTTTCCTGTTTGGAACCAGTCTGTTGTTCCATGTCCATTTCTAACTGTTACTTCCTAACCTGCATACAGATATCTCAAGAGGCAGATAAGGTGGTCTGGTATTCCCATCTCTATGAGAATTTTCCACACTTTATTGTGATCCACACAGTCAAAGGCTTTGGCATAGTCAATAAAGCAGAAATAGATGTTTTTCTGGAACTCTGTTGCTTTTTCCATGATCCGACGGATGTTGCCAATTTGATCTCTGGTTCCTCTGCCTTTTCTAAAACCAGCTTGAACATGAGGAGGTTCACGGTTCAAATAGTGTTGAAGCCTGGCTTGGAGAATTTTCAGCATTTCTTTACTAGCATGTGAGATGAGTGCAATTGTTCTGTAGTTTGAGCATTCTTTGGCATTAGCCTTTCTTTGGGATTGGAATAAAAACTGACTTTTGCAGTCCTGTGGCCACTGCTGAGTTTTCCAAATTTGCTGGTATATTGAGTGCAGCACTTTCACAGTATCATCTTTCAGGATTTGAAATAGCTCAAGTGGACCCACATCCTCAAAATTTCCAGGAGGCTGTGAGGGAATGTATAAAATTCAAATTAAATCGGAAGAATTTAAGGAGAGGAGAACTGTCTAGCAGCCAACAGGCACTAAAAGAAGAAATCAAAGGTAGGCACGGATTGCAGATTTTTAAGTCTGTCCCCAAACACTGACCATATCCTGGTTGCTTAGATGTTGTTGCTAAAACACTGAATGAATCTTACTAACAGGGGCTTCCCTTGTGGCTCAGCTGGTAAAGAAGCCGCCTGCAATGCAGGAGACCTGGGTTAGATCCCTGGTTTGCGAAGATCCCACACAGAAAGGAAAGACTACCCACTCCAGTGTTCTGGCCTGCAGAACTCCATGGACTGTATAGACCATGGGGTCACAGAGTGGGATACAACTCAGTGAATTTAACTACTAGCACTGTTCTTTCCTCGACATATGACCAAAAGTTTATTTTGTTCATCGACATTTCCATATTGTAATTATAGAAGAATATGCCATCTATTCAGATATTAAAGGCAACAAATTTAAAAAAACAGGCTGTAATTTATGGGGCATCACAGGACTGTTAAGCACCTCCTCGCCCCTTGCCGCGCCTTGCCCTCTCTCTGCAGATCTGGACGCTCCTCGCCCCACCCCTCGCCTGCCGCGAACAGCCCAGCCCCCGACCAGAGGCTCCGCCTCGGAATCCGCGCGTGCGCAGTTTCCTGTTTAGGGGGAAGGCCGCGAGAGAAGGTCGCCGGGCGGCCCTTGACTTCTTTTTCTCCCAGTGTAAACGCGTGCTGCCCGCTTAGCCGTCTAACCGGCCCTCGCCCCGCCCATCTTCAGGGTCCCGCTCGTTCCCCGGCAGTAATATCCCGCTACCCCGCCGTCTGCCCCAAATAAACCCAGAGGCCGCGGTTGCAGGTCCAGTGTTGGAAATCGCTCTGAAGCTTGTCCTTGCCGTTTGATTTTCGGCCTTCGGCCCCAGAGACACTGCCTACGGGATATTTTCCTGCTTAGAACGTAACCGTTAGTACCTATGCCTGTGCCTTGTAAAGTGCCCGGGCGCGAGGGGGATTCAGGCACGCCCACCTCCACCGCCTCACCCTGTCGGCCCCTGGAGGTCGCGTCGGCAGCCCCGCTCCCGGAGAAGCCGCGTCCTCTCCCCGGTCCTGGGATTCTGGAGAGCCCGCCCGGCCTGAGACACCCCTGCCTCCCAGCCTCTCTGCCCTGGTCTCCTCAGGCCGATCGTTCTGCCCCGCAGGCCTCCCTTCCTGGTCAGTCCCTTTTCCTCACCGCAGGGCTGGACGTGTGACACCCAGTGTTTTTCCGTCACGAGTCCGTCTTGTTGGAAAAGGTGCTCTTTTGATAGGCGGGCGTTTCATTTACTCTTCATTTCTGTAGGAACGTCGGCGAGGGGGATCAGAAGAACCAGTGACTGAGAGTGAAAGGCAAACTCAGAAGTGGAAAACAATGAGAGAACCGTCGAGGTCGCCCAGGATGGCTGAGGCAGTTGCAAAAGGATGGTAAAATGAAATAGAGTTAACCCTAAAGTAGCGGGTGGGTGAAAGAATAATGGACAAAGGCATGGGATCTCCAGGAGTTGGAGACAAGGAGACAGGGGCCCCGCGTCTGCGGTAGGAGGGCTGACAGGGGTGAGCCTAGGAGAGAAACAGGGATAGGTGTTGACCAGAAGAGAAGAGAAGGAAGGAAGCCTAGACACCTGGAGTGCCCCAGAGTGGGAGTGTAACAGGGAGAGAAGGGGTGTGACTAGAAGGCAGAGAGGGAGCAGAGTTGGAGAAAGAAAGAGACAGATGTATATAGATGTTTAGGAGAGTTAGAAGGGTGGGGGTGGGGAGAAGAGCAGCAAGAGGAGAAACAAGTTGCCGAGGGGGGGCAGGACAGGTGTGAGGGAAGAAATAGGGCAGAAATAGCATCCCACCTGAGGCAGTGGACACCGAAGGACTGTTCCACATAGTGAGGTCTTCCTGTTTTTTTGGTTGTGGCAAATGAAGGGGGGGTGTTGATTCTAAGCCTGAAGCAGCCTGTTTTCCACTTGCCAGATCAACTTCTAAAAACTTACATTGTCTGAGGAAGAAGGTGGGAAGAGGAGGAAAAAAGGTAAGAAAAGAGGAATGGCTCTTTCTCAGGTAAAATCATGTTCTCAGTTGATTCTCAGTCTGTCCTTCCTGAAATCTCTTCTTTGGACTTACTAATCATCTCTGACTCTGAAGTATCCTTCCTGACACCTGTATGTGCACACTCACCAGGGAACTTCCCTCAGGGCCTGTCGTTTACACTTAGATCCCGTCTCCTCATGACTCAGTGGCCTGGACCTTGTGTGGAGGGAACCATCCTGGGCAGGGCTTGAAACCCATAGCAACTCTTCCCCAGAGTCACGACAACCCGTCGTCCCTAACGGAGCCCAGGAAGACCTACACGTCAGACGAGAGACAGTTAGTCCTAATTCTTCGACACCCACCCTCAGTCCATAATTGTACGTGTCCTAGACCATTTTAGACCTTCATCTGGATTTTTCCCTTTAAACAAGATTCCATTAACTTCGATTCACTCACTCAGTGACTGAAGTTTTAGAACTAACCTTTACCCTACGTTTCAAGTCTTAGTCCATAGTCACTATCTCTCACCCGATAAGGTAGTAGACAAACTTTGACACTGTTCTTAGATTTAGAGACTCTCGACCTTTAAGTGAAAGTAACGGAAGTAAGAAGTCTAAAACAGAAAAGTGACACAAGTAAAACACCAAACCGTGTCTCTACAAAAATGAAAACTACATCCACCCCAAAGGAGAAGTAGCAAATTGGGTATCTCAGTGGTAAACAATACCGTCGACAGAAAAAAGGTGACCCAAAAGAATCTAAAATTTATATACGTTTACCAATAAAGACTTATAAGAGAAGACAAGGGAACCACATATTTAGGTACAAATACCGTCATGATGTGGTAGACCTACTATGACACTATACCGAACTTTAAAATTTTCCCACTGGAAGTAGAAAGTAGAAACATGAATAACTTCTCATAAAAACGTCAAACACCAGGGGAACTCTAAGAAACACTGAAGACCGTTCAAAAAAGATAAAGACGTTTATAAAGACAACATTCAAAGTATTACTTAAGTAATTTAGACACTTTGTGAAACTCATTGAACCTTTATATCTCATGACTCTAAACGTCAGGTACTGATGATTTAAATAAACAAATAAAACCTAAAGAAGATCTTTACCAATTCATCAAAAGTCACATATACAAAGTGGAGGAACCACTTAATAAGGATTTATAAAGTAGGTAAAAATTATGTTATCATTCATTTTAACAATACACTAAAAGAAAAGTGTAACAAGTAACACATATCTTTACGTCGACTAAACGTGCAACTGACAACATATTGCAAGTTTGCTAAAATTGCTATTTGATGTGGCAGGAGGTTTTTTGTGTCTGTATGGAATCTACAGTTTATACACAAAAGACTTTATCCTCTAGGGAAGAAGGTAACTTTCTAATTATTCACTTTGGTAAGCTTTGATTTCTTTTCCGTGTGTAATTGCTCTGGTTAGGGGTTTCAGTCCTTTGTTGAACAGTGATGCAGTGGGCACATCCTTGCCTTCTTCCCGATCCAAGAAGAAAAGTTTTCAGTCTTTCACCACTGAGAACACTGTTCAGTTCAGTTCAGTCCCTCAGTCGTGTCCGACTCTTTGTGACCCAATGAATCACAGCACACCAGGCCTCCCTGTCCATCAGCAACTCCCAGAGTTCACTCAGACTCACATCCATCGAGTCAGTGATGCCATCCAGACATCTCATCCTCTGTCGTCCCCTTCTCCTCCTGCCCCCAATCCTTCCCAGCATTAGAGTCTTTTCCAATGAGTCAACTCTTCGCTTCAGGTGGCCAAAGTACTGGAGTTTCAGCTTTAGCATCATTCCTTCCAAAGAAATCCCAGGGCTGGTTTCCTGGACTGGTTGGATCTCCTTGCAGTCCAAGGGACTCTCAAGAGTCTTCTTCAACACCACAGTTCAAAAGCATCAATTCTTGGGTGCTCAGCCTTCTTCACAGTCCAACTCTCACATCCATACATGATCACTGGAAAAACCATAGCCTTGACTAGACAGACCTTTGTTGGCAAAGTAATGTCTCGCTTAGTACAGAGTTTTAGCGAAGTTGTTTTGTTGTGTAATCATCAGCTCTGGGCTTAAAGAAAAAAGTTTGTCCTTTTCTCCTTCGTGATAATTCCAGACCACTCTCCATCCTCTTCGAGAGCCCCAGACCCCTTTCTCCTCCTCGGTTAACCCAGACTTCTCAAACTACCTAGGAATTGACTCTCTCAGCTCTTTGGCCAAGGAGAAGTTTGTTTATTAAAGTCCCAGAGGAAACTTAACCTTCCCCTGAGTCCTCAGCCTGTCCTTCAACATGTATCATGTATTCTTTCACCCACCAGTGGTGTTGCAGCTCCATCAGACACAAAGGCAAGGTTTGTATCCACAAACTCAACATCTCCCTGCTGTGAGCTGGTTGTTCTTGAGTGTGAGGAGCATGAGGTGGGCTGCCTTGCCTCCTCTTCTCTCTTTGTGGGCTTGGATCTATTGGCTACTCAATTCTTAGTCCATATAGATCAGAGCTGATGCCCCAAGCGTCTAACCCCTGGTCCGGTGCTGGTTTCATCACAGTTGTCATATTTGGAAGATAGAATCGGAAAATGGGAAAGTACTAGCTGCTCTTTAATTTTGTCTGGCACCTCAGAACCTGTAATGAACTGTCTTAGTCCCTGTCTGCCTCTTGATATTGCTCAGCCATTTCTGCTGTTCTTTTGCTGCCATACATGTCAGGGTGTGTGGAATAAGCTGGTGGATTGGATCTTCTGTGTCTTTTACTTAGGAAAACTGTAAGGAGAGCAGTCCAACAAAGGGAATGTGTGTCAATCTTTCAGGCTCTTAGCTTGGCATCTCTGGGTGGACCAAATAGTCCCATCCCAAGGTCTTAGGATATGAGACAACCGCATCTCATAGTTTTCCACTCTTGTGCTGGTCTATCTAGTCTGGGAGTGTAGACTCTTTCTGACTTTGCTTTCTCCTTAGTTTGTATAATTTTTCCTTTTAAATTTGATTTTGAAGTATGTGGGTCTAGTGTCTGAAGTCATGTCCAGTTTCTTTGCTGTAGTAATCTGCCTGTGTTTAAGAGGCAGCTCCTCATGGACTCTCTGTGGTGTGGGTTTACTGGTTAATAGAAAATTTTTAAAGGAGAATACTTTCCCTTATTGGTTGTAATATTTTCCTGCTGCATACAGAATTACCATTTGAAGCTACTTAGTATAGTGGTCAGTTTGTTCTGTGATATGAGTAAGTATCCGAAGACCTTGACCTGGACATCTTTTTCTGGCTTTGAGTGATGTCAGAGAAGCCTGCGTGAAGGGCACTGTGATAGTGTTGAGCTTCACCAAGAGGTGTAGGAACTTCTCCTGACAAGGATACTGTCCAGATTCACACCCTCATAGTTGTGAGGCTGTTGACTAAACTGTTGCTGATGCTGCATGCTTGTCACCTGGGTGCTATTGATCATTCTGCCTCCACACTTAATTTTGTAGCAACTTAATGACAGAGCTTATGTAGTGGAGTGATAACTTCAGTGATGAATCATCACTTGTTTTTTTTCAAGGCATTGCTACTTTCCTTTTTTTATATTAGTATGCATTATAAATGATTGTCTTTTATTTTTGTCATTAAGTTTCTATTTTATGTTCCTCTTTGTATTTTATTTGCAATATGTGGGATGGTTGGTTAAGAAAGCTCACTTACCCGTATGGTGGAATTGGTGATCCGTAGTTTTTAGAGTTCTTTAGGTATTCTTGATGTTAAACTATTATTGAATATATGCTTGGCAATTTTTTGGTATTATAGTGTACATTGTTTTTTTCACTGCTGAGGATGGTTTACTGCACAATATTTGATAATTAGAATGTGTGCAATTTACTTTTTTAATTTTTTATCCACTGTCGAGAATCATTTTTAGGTTATCTATACAAAATTATGGATGCTAGGAAAACTTATTTTGATAATCGTTTCACAGTATATGTATCAGTTAGTTTTTTGTCTGTAGCTTAAACGTACACAATGATATTTGTCATTGTAAGAGTTGCTTATAAAACCCCTTTATGTTTAAAGAGTTGGGTTTAGAAAGGGGAAATAATTAAAACACGTTGCATAAAAGAAACAATAACGCAGTTTATAATCATTTAAAGTGTCTTGCTCTTAAAAGGCTGTGGTTAGTGACCCAAATGATCACATCCCTTAAATCCTTCATCTCAGACACCCAGGTACTGGCCCTAAGTGTGCTGTTTTGTAGGGTAAGAGTAGGGAATAGCCCGTTTCTACTCAGGCAGAGTTTTGTATTTGCAATATAGAGACTAGTCCCATTCTTGTTTCTTAAAACTGCCCAAGTTCCCAGATCCCTGCATTGCTTCAGTCTCACTAGCAGGATCTGAGCACAACATGCTGTGAAAACAGTTTTTATTGAGAATAAACCCTTTTAGACTTAAGAAGTATCTCGGCTTTCGACATGAAGCTTTTATCTGAGCAGTGTTACAGACGGGAACTTAATGCTGTCAAGGTAACAGGCCCCGCCTCCTCCGCGCCCCGCCCCTCCTACGAATGTGCGCACAGCGGGTCTCGCCCCGCCCCTGGTCGGAAGCCGCGGCTCTAATACCAACAGCCCTTTCACGCGGAGCCGGAAGTTGGAGAGCGCGGAGCGGCGGTCCCCAATGGCGCCAAAGCTTCTTTCTAGAGTAAGTTTGCAGAGCTCGCCACCCCTCCCATCCCCACCTCCACCCTCGCTCACTCGTCCTCATGGTGTGGGAATTGCCAGCGACCTGAAAACCCTGGCACCCGGCGCTCGGCCCGAATAGACGCTGCCGCTGCCGTTGCGGCCCAGTTATCTTTCCGTTTGGGTTTTAAGTGTTGCTGAGGCGGTTTCGACTGTTGGTGCGCGTAGACCCCGCCTCTGGCTACATTTCCCTACTTAAAACCCTTTTTGCCCTCTGGCCTTGCCCAGTAAAGCCCTCTCTCGTAAGTTGGAGTCGCGCCCCCCGCGTCGCCTTCTCGACCGCAGGAGGCAGAGCCAGTCGTCCCGGCTCCCTGAGAGGCCGCGCCCTCTCCCTGGTCCTGGGATTCCGCAGAGCCGGCCCCGCTCCTGAGCCGCCTCCCTCCCAGCCCCTCCGTCCTTGCGTCTCTTGAGGCTGGTCCTTCTGCCTCGAAGCAGTCCCCTTTCCTGTCAGCCCATCCCCTCACCCCACATAGGGTAGGAGGTCTGGGCCAGCCATGTGTGTCCCATGCCCAATTCAACTCAGTCGGAAAAGGTGATATTCCGGTCCGGGGGCGTCTTGTTCTGTCGCCCACTCAGTAAATTCATGAGGCAAGAGGACCAGGAGAAGCAGAGTCAGAAGGACTGAGAGAAATAACTCAAACTGAGGAGAAAAGCATCAGGGAGAACCAATGGGAAAACTGAGAATGGCTGAGGGATTTGCAAAAGGATAGTCAAGTCAAAGAGGTTAAGCCTTGACAATAGCCAAGTGAGTAAGATACATAAGTATTAATAAATTAGAAAGCCAGATCTCCAGGGACTGGAAAACAGCATAGGGAGAACTGCCCTGTATCAGTGATAGGAGCTGGGAGGCTAAGGGCGATGAGGGACGTCAGAGGTGGAGAGTCCTCAACTGGGTTTTGGCCAGGTTTGAGTCCAGGCCTCTTGGGTTAGAATCCCGAGTTGTGTTTTCACCCAGTTGGAGTCCCACCACAAAGAGCTTCTTGGAAATCCCTTAACCCCACCCCACTACCTGTAGACCAATCATAACCCATGGCCAGCTGGGAAATGAAAACCAATCAGAACCCAACACCTAACCCTTCCACAGAAGGAAACCAATTAGACGTCTCCCAGTGCGGAAACTCCCATTTTTCAAATTTCTTCCGTGAGAATACCTTATATAAGCAATGTAACCCAGAGCTAAGGGCTCCTCCTTATAGCCGCTGAGTCGGTATCGGTGGGAGCGCCAGCTCAAACTTGGTAGTAAAAACTCTCTTGCTTTCACCTCCCTGGTGGTCGTTGGGAGATTTTGGGACCTGGGCATAACAGGTTCAAGTCTCTATCTGAGGTGGCCGGTTTTATGGTGCCGGTAGAGAAAGGTAAGGAGCAGAGGAAGAAAGGGCTGGAAGGAAGCATAGCCACATGGCCTGCCAGAGAGTGGGGAGGCAGGGAGAGTCACAGCGAGAGAAGAGTAATCTGGAACGCAGAGATGGAGCCGAAATGGGGGTAGAAAGAGGCAGACATAGGTACAGTTTTTGAAAGACTCAGGAAGGTTGGAGAGAGAGAGCATCTCGAGGGGGAACGAATTGCAGCCGCCTGGGACAGGACACGAGTGAGGGAGGAAATAGGACAGGAACAGCAGGAGAGCAGAGGGAGAGAAAAAGAGACACCAAGACCCAGATGAAATAGGGAGCTAGGTGATCCAGGTGTGGCCAGTTTTTGGATACAGATGATTTTTTTAGTTATACAGAGGAGGATGAGAATTTCAAAACTCCTGTCTATAAGGCTTGTGTCTTTTTTTATTTTTGTGGCAGAATATGACTTTCATTTGCAAACCCTGTTGAGCCTGGGGCAGTGGCTTGATTCACTGAGTTGTGAGTGACCTCCTTCCCTTGTCCTATCATGAGACAGACGTCAGGGAAGAAGAGACTTGGGGCAAGAAATGACTGTCTCTAGAGTGTCACACTGCAGTAGCCTTTTTTTAATGAATTTTTTTTGGTTGTGCTGTGCTGTGGGCTCTGGAGTTGTGGCTCCCAGGTTCTAAACCACAGGCTCAGTAGTTGTGTACAGGCTTAGTTGCTTGTACTTCTGGGATCTTCCTGAACCAGGGATAGAACTCATGTCCCCTGCATTGTCAGACAGATTCTTATCCACTGTATCATTATTGGGTAGCATTTTTAAAGGAACACTTTTTTTTTTTAAACGGATTCACATTTTCTCCTTTATGTATGGTGCTTTTTGTAGCTTGGAATAGGTCTTAATTGATTCAGTTTCTGTACTCGTTTTTAACTTCAGAAATAAGCTTTTTTAGTTTCCAGTATTCTAGTCTTATCACCCTTTTCTAAATATGATTATCCTCCACATTTTTTAAAACTTTGACACCAGGTTTTTAGATTAATAATAATTCACAGTTTTTTTTTTTTTTTTAATTGTTTTTTTCAGATTCATTCCTTGCCTGAGTGCTTTCTTCCCTTCATCTCATACATTTGAAATTTTCTTTGGTAAGTAGTAAATCATCTTAGACAATTTTGTGCCATACTTAGCAAAAATGTCACCTCCTTTATCAGTTCTAATGAGGTAGATGAACCTAGAGTCTATTATACAGAGTGGAATAAGTCAGAAAGAGAAAGACAAATACTGTATATTAATGCATGTATATGGAATTTAGAAAGATGGTACCAGTGATCCTACATGCAGGGCAACAAAGGGAGACACAGATGTAAAGAACAGACTTTTGGACTTAGTGGGAGAAGGTGAGGGTGGGATGATTTGAGAGAATAACACTGAAACATGTAAATTACCATATATAAAACAGAATGATCAGTGCAAGTTTGGTGCACAAAGCAGGGCACCCAAAGCCAGTGTTCTGAAAAACCCAGAGAGATCTGGTGAGCAGGGAAGTGGAAGGGGGTTCAGAATGGGGGGGCTGCTGCTGCTGCTGTCATGTCAGTCGTGTCCAACTCTGTTTGACCCCATAGACGGCAGCCCAACAGGCTCCTCTGTCCCTGGGATTCTCCAGGCAAGAATACTGGCTTGGGTTACCATTTCCTTCTCCAATGCATGAAAGTGAAAAGTGAAAATGAAGTCGCTCAGTCGTGTCCGACCCTCAGTGACCCCATGGACTGCAGCCTTCCAGGCCTCTCCGTCCATGGGATTTTCCAGGCAAGAGTACTGGAGTGGGGTGCCATTGCCTTCAGTCTGTTAATGAAGGAAAGGAATGTTTTAAAACTCTGAATGGCACCAAACCCCTCATCCATAAGATGCATTTGTGGATAATCTTGGCACCAGATGATTCATCCCAGGCCATAAAATGATTAACATGAATCTTGTAGAAGGGCAGATTACCATGCAATAGTTTTCTTTACATAAATTAGGGGACAGTATCTGAGTATAACATACTGGTTTGTGAAGTAGGTTCTGAGCCATTAGGCAGAACAGACTTGAAGACACAGTCTGGGGTAAATGCATAGTCCATTCACATAGCTTAAGACAAACATGTCCATAAGAAAAATGCCTTGGTTAACTCAAGGTTTGAGAATAGTTAACTTCAGGTAAAACCAGGTGTCATTATGGCAATAAGGTATGTTAAAAGTAACCTTCTTTTAAATTTGTATAGAGAAGGACAAAAGTATAGCTAGTTTGTTTCCTCCTACCACTTAAGAGAGATAAAAATGTCACTTGCACCCTATTTCCTCCATTTGGAGACCACTGGCCTTCCGCCTATCACCCTCTCAGTCCCCCCTTTTCCTTTAGAAGAATTATGTTGCCTAGGGAAAAGAGCCATTGTTCTCATTCCATAACTGCTTCCGAACTGAAAAGGGGCATCGTCCCTAAATTGGTGAGGCAACATGTTCTCCTAACCCTCATACCAAAGATGTCTGATCCAGAGCCCCCAAATAGTAGTTGGAAGAAGCTGCAGCAGTAGCAGGAGTTTGAGCAACTATTGCAGGAAGGGGGACTCCTTCCAGCGTCTGAAACTGAGCTCTTGTCTGGCACTCGGAAATGCATTGCCCAAGGAGACACATGTGCTGACAAAGCAAGAGATTTTATTGGGAAGGGCACTTGGGTTGAGAGCAATAGGGAACCCAGGAGAACTCTGCTCACAGACTACAGTCTTGGATTTCATGGTGATGAGATTAGTTTCCAGGTGGTCTTTGGCCAATCATTCTAATTTGGAGTCTTTCCTGGTGGTGCACGCATCACTCAGCCAAGATGGATGCTAGCGAGAGGGATTCTGGGAAGTGGACAGACACTCCATGTCTCCTTTTAACCTTTCCCGAACTTTTCAGGTTGGTGGTGGCTCATTAGTTCCGTATTCCTTATCAGGATCTCCTGTCATAAAACAACTCATGCAAATGGTTATTATGGTGCCTGGCCAGGGTGGGCGGTTTCAATCAGTGTGTTTCCCCTAACACAGCCATTTGTAACTTAAAAGCTTTCATGCAACTAGAAACATCCAGTTACACAGTTACAGATGCAGGGAGCAAACAGCAAAAACAAAACAATCAGAATTATTGTAAGTAAGATAGTTTTCCACCAGGGGGCACTAGTTAACATCTCCCAAAATGAGGCAATTGAGGCTTCAGAAATATCCATAGCCCCAATCATCTTGTCCATGTGTTTAGTAAAATGAATAACATTAGGGCTCATATCAGGCTTATATGTACATCATTGGGTATGAATAATGGCACAAGTTCCTCCTTCGCAGCTGTCAGAATAACTAAACCTAATCTATTTTGTAAAACCACCTTTCTCATTTGTGCTTGTTCAGCATTAAGAGCTGAAATAGCTTTTTGAGAATCTTGTAATGCCTGTTGAGTAAAATTAGTCAAAGCATCCACTCATAGCATAACATCTGTAGTTCCCAAAGAGGAAACAAAGACTGCAGCCAAATAATGATACCAGTGAAGTACAGACTTTGCCCATCGAGTTTTAAGGTGGGTAAATTAGCAGGCTTTCCTGGGAACTCTGAAAATATAAAACCTTGAGTAAAGGCTAGACCCAGGGTGCATCTCCCTATCCAACCAAGGGGAAGCCATGCCCTTAGGTAAGAGCCACATATCCAGTAGGTCCCTTTTAGAGCAAACCAGCTGACTGAGACACCCAGTCCCAATTAGTGCCTGGCCAAAGGGAGGACCTGAGTTGGGGCTGGAAAACACGGGAATGATTACGTTGCATACATCCTGAGGCAAAAATCCCAGTCAATGCCAATCATTGTAATGAAGTTGTTGGCTGAGTTTGGGGGATGGCTGTTTGTTCCCAGCATAGAGGGGCAGTAAATACTAGACGTCCTTTTTCAGGAGTTAGCCATATAACCTCATCCCATATTTGATAAACGTCAGATATAAAACCATTAGATCCGGGCCTATTTGCCTTATGTGTAGTGAAATAGTCATTAAACTGAGACAATGTATAATCAAAATCAAAAGCCACATTACATGCATAAAGTACAAAGTGGTGCACCAGTCCATTTTAGGGTTGGTAGATGCCATCAGATGAAGAAGAGGCATCACATATTATTGCTTTCAAAGGTATTCAGAGACTTGGAGTAAGTCTTTTTCTTGAAGTGGAGATGTCCACCACAGGAAGCCTTTCATGATGAGGGGAGCGCTCCACAGACCAGCAGTTAGACTAATTGTGGAATGCAGCGGGGTGAGCCCAGGACAGGAAGTCATTGTCTTGCGGATCAAACGGCACACTAAGGATTTTTGGAGCCAGCAGAAGTAGGCTCACATAGATTATTAGGCCCATCTGAAAGGTACAAAGTCAGAGCATAGAAAGTAAAGACATAAAATGAAGTCACTTAGTTCTGGTCAGGGTGCCACCTCTTAACTCAAGTGTGATGTACCCACGAATCAATTCCTGGCACTTTGACAGCTGTGGAAGGAAGAATTACCTGGTAACGGCCTTCCCAGAAGGGCTCAAGAGATAGGCCCCCAGATCCCAATGTTTTTATGAAGACCTAGATTCCTGGCTCAAATAGAGGCTTGTTTGACTCAGAGGCTGGGTCAGAAGTCATCTCCCAGAGTTCTGTTAATGCCTGTTGAAAAGCTGAGAGCTGAGTTACATAACTAGTTAATTCCAAGGCTTCAGGGTGTATAACTTTGTTTGTGGATAAGAAAGGCCTTCCATAAATACATTCAAAGGTGGACAGTCCTTCCCTTTTGGGGGCAGTTCAAGCCCTCATTAAAGCTATGGGTAGGACTTTAATCCAATTGTCCTGTGTCTATTGAGTTAATTTGTGCAGACATCTTTTGATAATATCATTAGATTTTTCAACCTTTCCTGAAGATTGGGGTCTCCAGGAACAGTGTAAGTGATATTCTATTTCTAGAGCTTTAGAAACACCCTGAGTTACAGGAGCTTTAAATGCAGGGCCATTGTCACTCGGAAGGCTCCATGGCAGCCCAAACCTGAGGATAGTTTCATGGATTAAAATCTTTATAACCTCCTTAGCCTGCTTACTATGACAGGGAAACGCCTCAATCCATCCAGTAAAAGTATCTACCAAAACTTGTAAGCAAGAATGTCAATTAGCATTTGACATATGAGTAAAATCAATTTCCCAGCCCTCTCCAGGATACTTTCCACTTTGTTATAATCCAGATATTGTTAGCTGTGTACATGAGGTCTCAGCAGGAGGGGAGTGTGATCCGAGGGAAAGTGTGGGAAAGTCCCGTGTTGGTCTCTCTGCAGAAGTTGACTGTCCTGAGTCCCTCCTAAGACATTGGCCACAGGGGACTGTCTATTCCTCATGGTGAGGGCATCCCTGTGTGTGTGTGGTTGGGGCTCAGGAAGGGGATGTGTTGATTCTAAGCATTAAACAGCATGTTTTCAACTTTCATGATAGTCCTCTGAAGACTCGTGTTTCCTGAGGAAGCCCTGAAGGTAAGGAAGAGGAAAGAAAAGAAGTGAGCCATGGCTCTTTCTCAGGTAAGGTCATATTTAGTCTGTCCTTCCTGAAATGCCCTTCTCTAGACTCAGTAATTGTGTCTGACTCTGGAGTGTCCTGTGTGACTCCTGTACATGCACACTAAACTGGGCCCTTCTCTCAGGCCTGTCATCTTCACTTAGATCCCATCTCCCCATGACACGGTGACCTGGCCCTTGTGAGGAGGTTGCCCTGGGTACGGTCCTGGGCAAGGCTTCTCACCCAAGGGTTGGAGATGGGGTCTCAGTGCTGCTGGGCAGCAGGGATTGCTTAGGACCTATCAGGATGTGCTGTCTGCTCTGTCAAGCAGGGTAAGGAAACTTTTGGTAAGGAAGTCAGGTGTTTGTATGCACAATAGCTGGTTAAATCTGGGAATCAGATCAGTTGAGCCTGTCCTTTGCCTTTTGTGTATCTTGGCATCCTTGTGAATATACCTTACATATACACAAAGAATTATTTCTGAGTACTTTGTTCTATTCAGTTGGTTTATTTGTCAGTTTTTACGCCAGTACCACGTCACCTTGATTACCTTGTAATAGGTGTTAAAATAGAAAGACCTCCATCTTCCTTCTTTAAGAGTTTTGCTTTTTGCTCTTTGAATAGTTCTATGACTTTCATGATGCTTTATTCTGCTTCTACAAAGATTGTCATGGGAGTTTTGATAATGAGTTAATTGGTTGATTGACCCTTTGTGTGGTTATTAAAGAATCTGTTTTGATATAGCATGTTTAAATCTTAATGTTTTTTACTGATGAAACTTTGTCATGTGGGAAAGAAGACCTCATCTAATTGCTCTAAGGGTTTCAGTGCTTTTTTGAACTGTAGTGCAGAGTGTGCATCCTTGCCGCCTTCTTGACCTCAGAGGAAAAGCTTTCATTCTTTCCCCATTGCTGTGCTCTTTTCATAATGGCATTTATTATGTTGATGTTGGTATAATTTATTGTTTGTAGTTTGTTGAGTGTTCCATCTTGAAAGGTTGTCAAATTGTTGTCAAATGTTTTTTTTCTGCATCGAGTTGATCCTGTTTTTTTTTTTTTCCCCTCTTTTTTCCCCTCTAATCTGTCAATGTAAAGTGTCATATTAATTGATTTTTGTGTGTTGACTTCTCCTTGCCTTATATGAATAAAATCCTCTTGGTCATGGTGTCAGATCTTTTATTTATTTATTTAAATTATTTTAATTGAAAGATAATTGCTTTACAGAAGTTGTTGTTTTCTGCCAAACACCAACATGAATCAGCCATAGGTATACATATGTCTCCTCCCTCCCATTCTCCTCCCTATTCCACCCCTATAGGTTGTTAAGAGAGCCCCTGTTTGAGTCCCTGAGTCACTCAGCAAATTCACATTGGCTCTCTATTTAAAATATGGAAATGTAAGTATCCATGTTACTGTTTCCATACATCTCACCCTCTCCTTCCTCCCCTCCCATCTCCATCTGTTCTCTGTGTCTGTTTCTCCAGATCTTTTTAATACGTGTTGAAGTTGGTTTGCAAGTATTTTAATTTTGCATCAGTATTTGTCCAGGGTATTGGTTTCTAGTTTTCCTTTCTTGTGTCTTTGGGAAATCAGCAAACTATTAGAACCATGCTTACTCCATAGAATTAGCAAGAGTAGTGGTAATTCTTCTGTAAATGTTTGGTAGAATTTGGTCCTGTATTTTTCTTAGAGGTTTCTGACTACTTTTTAAATCTCTCTAGTTATAATGGGCTTCCCTGGTGACTCAAATCATAAAGAATCTGCCTTCAGTGCAGGAGACCCAGGTTCTATCCCGGGGTCGGAAGATTCTCTGGAGAAAGGAATGGCTCTCTAGTCCAGTATTCTTGTCTGGAGAAATTCTATGGACAGAGGAGTCTTGTGGGCTACAGTCCATGAGGTCACAGAGTTAGACATGACTGACACTAACACTTTCACTTTCAACACTTCTCAATTATTTATTTATTAATAAGTAAAACAGTTTGTATGTTTCTGAGAGTTTGCCATTATCTCCTGTATTCTGTCATTTATAGGCATTATCGGTCATAGTATTTCCTTATCTTTTCGACCTCAGTTGTAATGACTCCTGTTTCATATCTGGTTTTAGTTATTTGAATCTTTTTCTCTCTTTTCCTTAGTCAAGGTGGGGGTTTTCCTATACAGTTTTTTCAAAACATCAACGGATGGTTTGTTGATTTTTATATTTTTTTACTTTCTATTGTACCTCTGGTTTAATCTTTCTTATTTACATGTTTCCTTTTGCTAAACTTGAGTTTAGTTGCTTTTCTGCTTCCTAGAGGTCTAAAAACAGATTTCAGATTTAAGATCTTTTTTTTTTGTACTGTAAGCATTTAACAGTTCAGACTTTCCTTTTAGTACACTTTTCTCTGTGTTATAAATTTTGTAATGTCTTTTCTATCCATGTATTTAAAAATTTCCATGTGATTTTTTTTTCTTAGACCAATTTGTGGTGTAAGAGTGAGTTGTTTAATATTCACATTTGAGGAATTTTCTTTTTTTCTTGTGTTTATTTCGTTGTTGTTAGGGAAGATACTTTTATGGTATCAGTCTCTTAAAATGGTTAATTTTGGCCTAACATGTGGTCTCTCATAGAGAATGTTTGCTGTGTCCTTGAAATACATGTGTTTTCTGCTTTTATTGGGATGTGTGATCTGTACATAGCTGTTCAATATTTGCTTCGTTTTTGAGATATCTAATATTAGATGTATATATTTTTTTACTTGTTACAGCTTTTTGGTAAATTGACCATTTTATCGTTACACAATATTTATCTCATTGCACTGTTTTTTCTTCAGTTTATTTTGTCTGATATAACAGTCTCCCCTGCTGTCTTTAGGATGGACTGCCTTTTTCCATCCTTTCACTTTTCACCGTTCCATGTCCTTAGGTTAGTGAGTACTACCTGTTTGAACTCTGACAAACTCTGTGTCTCTTGCCGTGGTTTTTTTCCTCCTGTTAGTTCTTCTAGTGGCCCCTGCTCCTGTGCATAGTATTGTGGTGAAAGACAGGCACCCTGGACAGCTCCTTTCATGCCACTGTAATTTCAGAAGGAATGTATTGAATGTTTCCTTCCTATCATGTTTCTTGAGATAGTCTTGCTTAAAAACTATATTTTTTTCCATATTCTTTTTGGCATGATTTTTAATTCCAAGAAGTTTTTTTACTTGGTATTGTGATATTTTGTTTTGGTCATAATCTAATGACTCTTCTAATTTCAAATCACTGTTTTATTGGAAATGGAAAAAAAAGCAAAGAAAGTCTTTGGCTTCTGTTAATGCCTTGCTATGTAAATCTAAATGGATAAGATTATATTTGTATCTTTGTATATGTTAATTTTATTATGAATTGACTTCAATTCATACTTGTTTTTAATGTTTTTACCAGTTTTCTTTTGGAAGACTAATATAGAATCCTGTTGACAAACTCAGCTGAGTAGAAAGGATACAGTTTTATCATCTGAAAGATCCTGAAACACATGTGAATAAAAGGATGATATAAAATTGTCCAAAAAGTCTGTCAAAAGACAAATCCTCTCATGTCAATTAATTTTTTATAGATAAGCATGCATGCATGCGCAAGCCTATGATTTAGATAGAAGACATCATGATTTAAAAACTACATATCACCTTTTTCTTTCAGTTGAAATTAGGTTATCAGTATAATCTGTGGCCTTGAAACTTTCTAAACCATCCTGTTAGTGTTTTAAGTAGTAAATTACTAACAGTTGTGTTTCTGTATTCACATCTATAATGACCTTTTATGCCATTCCACACTGTCCACCTTGGACTTTTTTTTTTTCCATATTAATATAATATTTATTTGTTTTCCTTCTGTGAAACCCTGAGCCCACCACTTTCTCCAGGCTGCCTGGGTAGTTACAGGAAAGGGAATATACAGGGCAGACACAGCAGAAAGAACTATGGAGGTGGAAAGAGCTCCTTCACATCGTGAAGAAGAAGAGCTAGACCACCATCAGGCAAAGGAGCCCCATGGCCTTTGAGTGGGACAAGCCCATGGCATAGAAGAGCTACTGTTTCAGAGAAGGGTTCCTGGCATTACAGTGATGAAGCTCCCGAACACAGTTCCACTTCCAGCCCTGGAGCCAGCCACCCCTGCTGTGGCAGCTCCAGCTCCAGAGAACTTGGCTGCTGTGTCAAAGTCCTTTGAAATGGCATTGGTTTGGAAGCTGTGGCTAGGAATAAGTGAGATGGTCTGGGGACTTGGGGCTGCCAAGCTACTCTGGCTCTCATGGGTCAGTGTCTCTGGTCCTTCACCACCACTGTGGACAGTGGACTCAACAGGGGGGAGGTTCTCCTGATCAAGGAGGGGGTAGAGACTAATATGGCACAGGTGTCCATTTTCAAGGTATGAGGGCCTGAGGCCCGAGAGCTGATCCCCCTGCAGAGAAGACAGAGGGGCAGGAAAGAGGCTCACCTTGGACTTCTTTCAAGTTTTCTTTAGGAGCCCTCTGTCAAAGGACTTTTAATGTTCTCTGTATTACTTCACTGTTAGATGCTTAAGCTTCAGTTGCTGAGCCCAAGCTTCTGAGTTCAGGTGCTTCATGTAACATTTCTTACCTTCTTGATCTGAGTTGAGTTTCTCAGAGTGTCTGTGACACAGGTTTTCTTCTCTAAAGTGGGAACAGATGATTCTTTAATGAGCTATTATGTTGATGACAGGTTCTTGCCTGTAAAGTACTTATTTAATGTTTAGAGTAATACTACAGTAATTTAGAGCAACAGGAAGCCTTGAGACATTTGGTCCTTGCTGCTGTTATCAACATCATACCTGAAAATTTTGACCTTTCCATTAAAAGTGCTATGGACTTTGTCATCTCTGAAGACACCACTCATGCTGTACCTCATCAAGATAATGAATTGCACTCACTGGGTAGAACATAATATCTGACACTTCTGTATAGCCAAACAGTGTTGAGCTTTATATTTATATATTTCATGGATTTTGAACAGTGATGAAAAATCCATATTAATTGGAGGATCTCATAAGGTCTTAGGAAAAAGCATAAGAAATTAAAATTAGAGATCCATAGTTTCTCTAGATACCCCTGCAGGTATCAGTTAGAACACATACTTCAACCAAGTCAATCCATACCCCTTACTACCCTTTGTCTTTTTCATGAAAATGAGAACTTTCATGGCCCTTTTGCTGACATGAGGCTTCATTTCAGGAACAACTGACTTCTGAGGATGTGGCCATCGAATTCACTCAGGAGGAGTGGGAATTCCTGGATCCTGCTCAGAGGGCCTTGTACAGGGACGTGATGCTGGAGACCTACAGGAACTTGCTGTCTGTGGGTGAGGATGACTTCCTTCCAGAGCCGCCCTTGGGTATCTGCATTTTCCCTGTATGCCCCTTGGGAGGCCCTAATGTCTTTCATCTGTGGGTTCTTGTGCATGGGGCATGATACAGCTTCACAAGGTTAAACTGACCCTCTTCAGATGCTGTGTCTGTTTCATGTCATATCTGAGGTTGTCCCAGAGCTTAATTATGTACAGAGCTCACTGGCAGATGTTTAAAAAAAAAAAAAAAACCAAAACACCGGATTTCCTATTTTCTACCTTTCGACTTTTGCTCAGTGTTTTAAAAAATCCATATCACTTTAGATTTCTTTCTTCTGATAACACTAAATATCTATTTGTTTTTGCTTGCTTGTTTACTTTTTTTTTTGCTGCACCATTCTGCATGTGGGACCTTAGTTCCCTGACTAAGGATCAAACCTGCACCCCCTGCATTGGAAATGCAGAGTCTTAACCACTGGATCACCAGGGGAGTCCCAGAATTTGTGTGTCTGATCTTAACATTATCTCCACATTGGAGCCTGAGAAAAAGCACTGGACAGTGGGGAGTGATGTAAAAGTAGGCAAAACTACAACATATAAAGAAAAATGAGCATCTCAAAAGCGCTGTTCTCTTCTATTAGAAGTGGGAGAAGTTCGTGGATTGGATCCTCTGTGGTTGTTACTTAGGAAAATGTAAGAGTGGGTAGAGAGATTGTCTTTTTGATCTTAGATCCTACGAGAGGAGCATATGTGAATCTCACGGGCTCTGAGCTTGCCATCTGTAGGTCGAGTGCATGGTCCCATCTCAAGATGCTGTAATGTCTGACCTTCATGTTCTATTAGTTTTACTCTTGTGCTGCTCTACCCAGTCTGTCAATGTCAACTGTTCCTGATGTTCCATTCTCCTTACTTGGTATCATTTTACCTCTTCAATTTCTTTGAAATATATTCCTGAGGGTCTGAAATTTTATCTGGTTTCCTTGCTGTGATAATCCACCTATGTTTAATTGGCAGCCTCTGGTGAGTCTCTGTGTAGTGGATTTAGTGGGTAACAGGAAACTGTGATGGAGACACAATTCCTAATGTTATTTCCTTGCTCTGTACAAGGTCACCACTTAAAGCTATCCAGTAGAGTGATCAGTACGTTCGAGGATTATGAGAAAGTATCACGAGAGCCTGATACATCTTTCCAGGTTATTCTCTGGCTTTGGAGACACTGTCAAGGGCATCAAGACAGTGTTGTTGATGTGTATCAAAGACCATATATTTTAGGCTCTGTAAATGGTATGGGAATTTATCCCAGGACACCTTTGTCCAAGTTCACATTCTCATATCTATGAGGCTATTGTGTGCACTGTTGTTCTGTGCATTGTAGGTATTTTTTTATCATTGAGTTCAAATTTCTGTGTTACTCTTAGCGTTTCTGTTTTGTATTTGCAATGCATTTGGATGGTTGATTGGGGAATGGTCCTTATGGTGGAACTGGTGATCAGTCCTTCTTAAAATTCTTTATATATTCTTTGTACTCACAGTGTCAGATGTACAATTTCCACATATTTTCTCTTTTACTGTTGATCGTGTTTTCAGACTTGCTGCACTTTAATGCAGAGTAGTTTATAATTTTGATATAGTTGAATTTATTAATATCTGGTTTTATTTTGTGGCCTGTGCTTTTGGTGTTATATCTGGTAAATCATTTGTGGGTCCAATTTCCAGAAACATTTCCTGCACCATTACTTCTAGGAGTTTTATACTTTTGGGACTTAGGTTTAGGTCTTTGAACCATTTTGAATTCATTTTTGTCTGTAGTGTAAGATAATGTTCCAAGCAAATTCTTTAGCTGGTGGGTATTCAGTTTTGTCAACATGTCTTGTTTCATAGACTGGTTCCCCCATTTAGTAGTTTTTACACCCTTGTGGAAACGTCTTTTTTTTTTTTTTTAGTTTATTTTTATTTATTTATTATTATTATTTTTTTTTGCCATACATTGACATGATTCAGCCACAGGTGCACACGATCTCCCCAAAAGTTTCTCTTTTATAGAGGTCAGTTACATATCCAACATCCCTAAACCCCAGTTTTCTGGAACAGTAGAACTTTGTATATGTGTCACTACAATCTTGGGCTTCAGGTAAAACAATGAACACGTAACAGCCATGCATCAGGGATGAAACACTTCTTATAGAGTGGAAATCACTAAGAATAAGTGGCCCATTGCACGTGATCCTGGTGTAACACGTGCAGCATCGCCTTGAGCTGGGCCTGAACTTCGGCAAGTTTCTGTCAGTTCAAGCTTTGATGAAAATTCCTCTCCTGGTAACAATGGACAGGGACAGGGTAAATCACATGCCTCAGCCTCAGCAAGGATGTCAAGTGCTGCAGAAGGCTCTTGAGCACAGGCGTCGAAATGGGGTTGAAGGCAAAAGTGAAAACACGGAGGTGGATACATTGGTTCAGGGTTGGGATGATGGCCAAGAGATTAGAATCAGTCATCATACAATTATTTATCTCCAGATGTTGCATGGTACCTGAGACCTTCTACAGCAGAACCTGAGCAGTTTGTGCAGATGATCTTTGAGATAGAAGAAAGACAACCTGAGCTCCTGGAGGTTTTCCAGCTGCGCAAGCAGCAAGAGAAAAATGCCCAAATCCCTTCCCTTATAAGACCTAAAGGTGGTGTTAGACAAACTAAGGCTGTGCAGGTGGATCGTTCGAGGTAAAAGGGTGATGATCTCCTTCAGACAAGCCTGATCCATTTCCAGATGATCAACGCACCCCAGATCCAGAATCTGAAGGATATCTTTGTTGGCAGACGTTCTATTGATTTGCAGATCTCTGCAGCAGAGGTGCAAGAACCCAGAGCTCTGCTCAACTTTATTACAGAGGAAAGTGAGAAACTGCTGTGTTCTCAAGGTATTATTGAGGGAAATATCCACTAGTAATTCCATGGTTTCCTGACCTGACTCAACCTCAGACCCGGAATTACCAACCCCAAGGCACCTGGCATGATGCTGAGTGTTTTCTAAGTGAAGGACAGCGTGCTGAGAGTGTTTGCATGACTGTAAACAGAAAGGGAATGTGCTCCTGCCCTGAGAGCATGTTGTCTTACAGGTTGAGTTTTGCCTTAAATCTAGGATCCTCAGTTTGTGGCCCCTAGAAGAAGAGTTCATTGCCTTTACGATCTTCTTATGCCCACCCAAGAAGGCAGTGCTGAACAATGGAACAAAGAGATCTCTTGGGATGTTCTCCAGAGCATGCATCACTGCAGGCTCACTACTCAGCAGACTCTTTGCAGCAAGCTCGAGGAGTGTGGCTGTGATCTTTAGGTCCATCTTCACAAACCTGACCAGTATCTCCAAAACTGTCACCGTTGGGAAAGATCCAGAAAGCTTGAGGAATTCTCAGCCTGGAAGAGACTGACTGGAAGAAGAGTCAGAAAAGAGTTGAGACGGCCAAGACTCCAGCAGTGGCAATGCGTTCCTCCATCTCCACAGGTCGCTGCCAACAAGCCATGGAAACGTCTTTTGAACATCTCTGCAAGAGGTGTTTTTGTTTTTGTTTTAACCATTGTTTTTAGGTATGCTGCTGCTGCTGCTGCTAAGTCGCGTCAGTCATGTCTGACTCTGTGTGACCCCACAGATGGCAGCCCACCAGGCTCCTCTGTCCCTGGGATTCTCCAGGCAAAAACACAGGCGTGGGTTGCCATTTCCTTCTCCAGTGCATGCATGCCAAGTCGCTTCAGCTGTGTCCGACTCTGTGCGACCCCATAGATGGCAGCCCACCAGGCTCCTCTGTTCGTGGGATTCTCCAGGCAAGAATACTGGAGTGGGGTGCCATTTCCTTCTCCACTTTTTAAGTAAATTTACAATGTTGTGTTTCAGGTATACAGCAGTTTACAAGATACTCAATATAGTTCCCTGAGCTATATCGTAGGTTCTTGTTTTATCTATTTTGTATATACATTAGTTTGTAAATATTCAGACTCCTAATTTATCTCCCCCTTTCCTGCTCCCATCACCATCTTGTACTATCCCCATTGGTAACCATAAGTTTGTTTTTTCTTCTGGTGAGTTTCTTTTGTGAATAAGTTCATTTGTATCATTTATTTCAGTTCAACATATAATATCCTATGATATTTGACTTTCTCTGTCTGATTTCACTTAGAATAATCCCTAAGTCTCTCTATATAGCTGCAAAAGGCGTTACTTCATTGTGTTTTATGCTGTGGAGGTGGCAACCCACTCCAGTGTTCTTGCCTGGAGAATTTCATGGACAGGGTAGTCTGGCAGCTGCTGGTCATGGGGTCTTAAAGAGTTGGACACAGCTGAGGTACTTTCACTTCACAATATTCCCTTGTATCTACATACCACATAATCTTTATCCCTTTGTCAGTGAACATTTAAGTTGCTGCCGTGTTTTGAATGGTATAAATAGTGCTGCTAAAAACATGGGGTGCATGTATCATTTTGAATTAGTTTTCATCCTTTCTGGATATATGCCCAGGATTGGAATGGCTGGTTCCTGTGATAGCTGTATTTTTAGTTCTTTATGGAACCTCCATGCAATTCTCCAAAGTGGCAGTACCAATTTATGTTCCTTCCAACAGTGTAGGGGGGTTCTCTTTTCTCCACACCCTCTCAAGCATTTATTGTTTGTAGACTTTTTGATGGTGCTCATTCTGACCTGTGTGAGGTGATACATTTTTGTGGTTTTGATTTGCATTTCTCTCATAAGTAGAGACATCAAACATCTTTTCAGGTGACTGTTGGCCATCTGTTTGTCTCCTTTGGAGAAATATCTGTTTTGATCTTCTGCCCAGTTTTTAATTGGGTTGTTTGTTTGTTTTGATATTAAGCTGTGTGAACTGCTTGTATATTTTGGAAGTAAATCCTTTATAGGTAGCATCATTTGCCTATATAGTCTCTTAGTCCAAAAGTTGAATTATTGTTCTTTTTTTTTGGTTTCCTTTGCTTTGCAAGAAGGTTTTAAATTTAATTAGGTCTCATTTTTTTGATTTTGCTTTTATTGCTATGACTCTAAGAGATAGATTTAAAAAAATTTTGCTGACATTTATGTCAGTGTTTTGCATTTGTTTTCCACTATGAATTTTATAGTATCTGGTCTTGCATTTAGATGTTTCACACATTTTGAGTTTATTTTTGTATGTGGTGTTAGAGAATGTTGTAATTTCATTCTTTTTCATGTAACTATCCATTTATCCCAGCATCACTTATTAAAGAGATGTCTTCATTCTATATTCTTTCCTGCTTTGTTATAGAATAATTGACTCTAAGTAAATTGGTTTATTTCTGGGTTTTCTGTCCTGTTCTACTGATCTGTGTTTCTGTTTTGTGCCATCATCATACCACTTCCCTTGTGGCTCAGACGGTAAAGCCATCTGCCTACAATGCAGGAGACCCAGATTCAGTCCCTGGGTCAGGAAGATCTGCTGGAGAAGGAAATGGCAACCCACTTCAGTATTCTTGCCTGGAAAATCCCATGGACAGAGGAACCTGGTAGTCTACAGTCAATGGGGTCACAAAGAGTTGGACACGACTGAGCGACTTCACTTTCACTTTGTTGATTGTGAGTTGGTAGTATAGTCTGAACTCAGGGAACATGATTCCTCTAGCTCTGTTCTTCTTTCTCAAGATCATTTTAGATATCAGTCTTTTGTATTTTGGTAGAAATTAAGTTTTTCTTTGTTTTATGAAATATGTCATTGTTAATTTGATAAGGGTTGCATTGAATATGTAGATTGCTTGGATAGTATGGTCATTTTGACAGTGTTACTTCTTTCAGTCCAAGAACATGGTGTATATTGTGCCATCTGTTTGTGTCATCTTTGGTATCATTCATCAGCATCTTACAGTTTTATGAGTACAGTTCTTTTGACTTTTTAGGTAGCTTTATTCCTTAGGATTTTATTATTTTCTATGAGATGGTGAATGGGATTGTTTCATTAATTTCACTTTCTGATATATCAATTAGTGTATAGAAATGCAGCAGTTTTTTATATATTTTGTATCCAGCAAGATTACTCTGTTCATTGATGAGGTCTATTAGTCATCTGGTGGCATCTTTGGGATTTTCTGTGCCTAGCATCATAGTGACAGTTTTACTTCCTCTTTATTTTTTTTCCCTTGAATTCCTTTTATTTCTTTTTCTTTTCTGATTGTTGTGGCTAGGGCTTCCAAAAATATGTTCAATAAAAGTGGCAATAGTGAACATTCTTGTCTTATTCATGTTGTTAAGGGGAGTGCTTTCAGTTTCCCTGCTGAGTATTATGTTAGCTGTGTGTTTGACATATACAGTCTTAATTATGTTGAGGTAGGGTCCATCTGTGCTGACTTTCTGAAGGGTTTTTATCATAAACGACACTTGAATTTTGTCAGAAGCTGTTCTGCGTCTATTGATGATCATATGGTTTTTAGTCTTCAACTGTTACTTTGGTGTATCATAGTGATTAACTTGTGGATATTGAGAAATCTTGCATCCCTGAAATAAATCCCACTTGATCATGGTATGATCCTTTAATGTCCTTTAATGTATTAGCAACCGTTTGAATCTGCCTTTTTGAACTCAGGGAAGGTCTAGGAAAATAAAGCCTTTTCCTACAAAAAAGAGTTGGATGCCTCAGAAAGGGTTTTTAACTGGGAAGGTCTTCCAGAGTTAGTGTCAATCCCTCCTTTTCTTTGATACTCTTCTATCTTGAGATGACAATGTGTGGAAGAACAAACGAAGTAAATGTCCAATAGAGAGGTTAATCGTACTTGGCAGAGGAACCCAGGTTTAGATAGCCTTTACCTGGATTTTCCTTCTGATTTCTGCTAATAAGATTCTTACACAGTATCCTGGAATATTGTGTATGTTTTTCTTGAATATAAGCATTCCATTGTAACTTATAAAATTCACAGTTGGATATGTTACATTGTAAATAGTCTAACAGGTATTATCCTGCTTTCTCCATATATCACAGTCACTTTTAAAATCTCTCTTGTTTCTGTCCCATACCCATAGTATAATGCCCTAAACTTGCTGAACCAGTTCTTTTCTTTTAAGGTCAGTATGTTAGTTTGCGCTCTTAGTTATTTTCACAGAGACATGCAGTCACAAGCTGATATTGGATGGAAACCTATGTACCCTATGCTCCACACAGGCCCTTTCTTAGTCCTGACCAGTCCTCACGAAGTACCTTGATATGGATGGAAACATTATTCTTACCTATCAGGTCCCTCCACTTTCTACATACTCTCACTGTAAAGATAATCTCTGATCATTTATTGAACACATTTCTCAGGACATGACCTAAATCACTCTGTGCATCCATGATGACTCACAACCCATTTTGAGATGGGATGGTTGAATAATAGTTAAACAGACTACTTTTGTCTTGTATCTTCCTTGATATTTTCCTTCTAACTTTCTTGTATTATTATTATTTTTTTTGAAATATTTTCTAGTCTGTTCATTCGATGGGTACTCATGTTTACAAATAAGTTTTTTCAGTTTTCCCAGTATGTTCAGATTCACAATCTGGTTCTCTTACCACTTTGTGGGCCAATTGGGTATGTCTCCTGCTCTGATTAGAGAAAAACATGTTAATTTACCTCAAGCCTTTTAAACCAAATTAATAATGTCAGTAGTACATGTTTTATAGTAAATACTCAAAATTTATTTGCTTAAAAAAGGTAATATCTATATTCTGTCATGTTCTTTATGATATGACTTTATCACATTATATCTTTTTTAAATATAAATTTATTTTCATTGGAGTTTCATTACTTTCCAATATTGTGTTGGTTTTGCCATACATCAACATGAACCCACCACAAGTATACATGAGTTCCCCATCCTGAACCCTGCTCCCTACCCCCTCCCCGTACCATCCCCCTGAGTCATCCCAGTTCATCAGCCCCAAGCATCCAGTATCATGCATCAAACCTGCACTGGTGATTCATTTCATATATGATATTATACATGTTTCACTGCCATTCTCCCAGGTCATCCCACCCTTTCCCTTTCCCACAGAGTCCAAAAGCCTGTTCTATACATCTGTGTCTCTTTTGCTGTCTCGCATACAGGGTTATCATTACCATCTTTCTAAATTCCATATATATGTGTTAGTATATTGTATTGTTGTTTTTCTTTCTGGCTTACTTCACTCTGTATAATAGGCTTCAGTTTCATCCACCTCATTAGAACTGATTCAAATTAATTCCTTTTAATGGCTGAGTAATACTCCATTGTATACATGTACCACAGCCTTCTTATCTCTTCATCTGCTGATGGCCATCTAGTTTGCGTCCATGTCCTGGCTATTATAAACAGTGCTGCGATGACCATTGGGGTACACGTGTCTTTTTCAATTCTGGTTTCCTCAGTGTGTATGCCCAGCAGTGGGATTGCTGGGTCATAAGGCCTTTGTATTTCCAGTTTTTTTAAGGAATCTCCACACTGTTCTCCATAGTGGCTGTACTAGTTTGCATTCCCACCAACAGTGTAAGAGGGTTCCCTTTTCTCTACACCTCTCCAGCATTTATTGCTTGTAGACTTTTGGATCACAGCCATTCTGACTAGTGTGAAATGGTACCTCACTGTGGTTTTGATTTGCATTTCTCTGATAATGAGTGATGTTGAGTGTCTTTTCATGTGTGTGTTAGCCACCTGTATGTCCTCTTTGGAGAAATGTCTATTTAGTTCTTTGGCCCATTTTTTGATTGGGTTGTTTATTTTTCTGGAATTAAGCTGCAGGAGTTGCTTGTATATTTTTGAGATTGGTTGTTTGTCAGTTGCTTCATTTGCTATTATTTTCGCCCATTCTGAATGCTCAGTTTTCACTTTGCTTATAGTTTCTTTTGTTGTGCAGAAACTTTTAAGTTTAATTAGGTCCCATTTGTTTATTTTTGCTTTTATTTCCAATATTCTGGGAGGTGGGTCATAGAGGATCCTGCTGTGATGTATGTCGGGAGTGTTTTGACTATGTTCTCCTCTACGAGTTTTATACTTTCTGGTCTTCTGTTTAGATCTTTAATCTATTTTGAGTTTATTTTTGTGTATGGTGTTAGAAAGTGATCTAGTTTCTTCCTTTTACAGGTGGTGACCAGTTTTCCCATACCACTTATTAAAGAGATTGTCTTTAATCCATTGTATATTCTTGCCTCCTTTGTCAAAAATAAGTTGTCCATAGGTGCATGGATTTATCTCTGGCTTTCTGTTTTGCTCCATTGATCTATGTTTCTGTCTTTGTGCCAGTACCATACTGTCTTGATGACTGTGGCTTTGTAGTAGAGCCTGAAGTCAGGCAGGTTGATTCCTCCAGTTCCATTCTTCTTTCTCAAGATTGCTTTGGCTATTTGAGGTATTTTGTATTTCCATACAAATTGTGAAATTACTTGTACTAGCTCTACATTATATCTTCTTAAAATTTTATTTATTTTTTAATTGAAGGATAATGGTTTTACCGAATTTTGTTTTCTGTCACACCTCAACTACATTATATCTTGTATGCGTTTCACTTGCAACATTTTTCAGCAATATTGTGTCTGACCCTAGTCAATAAATACACAAAGCATTCACTTTTTATTTATTATATTTTGATGCCATTAAACTAGGTAATGAAGAATAGTGCATGGCTAGAGATTAGAGTTCCTTGGTGGCTCAGTGGTAAAGAATTCAGCTGCTAATGAAGAAGATGTAGGTTTGATCCCTGAGTCAGGAAGATCCCATGGAGAAGGAAATGGCAACCCAGTCCACTATTTTTGCCTGGAAAATCCCATGGATGGAGGAGCCTGGTAGACTGCAGTCCATGGGGTCGCTAAGAGACTGAGCGACTTCACTTTTCCTTTTCATTTTCATGTGTTAGAGAAGGAAATGGCAGCCCACTCCAGTATTCTTGCCTGGAGAATCCCAGGGACAGAGGAGCATAGCAGGCTGCCATCTATGCGGTTCCACAGAGTCGGACACGACTGAAGTGCCACAGCAGCAGAGATTAGCCTTCCTTGGTGGCTCAGTGGTAAAGAATTCATGTGCTAATGCAGAAGATGCAGGTTTGATCACTGAGTCAGGAAGATCCCATGGAGAAGGAAGTGGCAACCCAATCCATTATTATAGCCTGGGAAATCCCATGGACAGAGGAGTCCGGTTCGCTACAGTCCACAGTGTCGAAAAGAGGCAAACACAACTGAGCGACTGAACAACAACAACATAGGTGGGGATTGCATTGTTTATTGACTTTAGAAAACTGGTGAATATTTTATGTCTTAATTTATGTGTCATTTACAGATGATGGTCTTTGAGCGTGTATTCTGCAATACAGCTAACACATGCTACTTGTTAACATTATAAAATGTCTTTTCTTTTTGGGTACGTAGTTCTATAGCAGATTTAGAAAACTATGCTTTTTCAAAAAATTGTTTCAGTCATATTCTTTATTTTCTCATTTTTTTCAACCGTTAACAACCAGTTATGAGTAGTTAATTATTAATTGGGTAGGCTTGGTTTGGGATTATTTACTGTTACAATATATAATGTATTGTTTAGAATTTATTTATGTACAGTAAGTTTGCAGAATACAATGATAGTATAACATTTTGTTTTCAATTTGAGAAAGCTATTGATTGATACATTCCCTAGGGTCCTGGTAGAAAAACACTCTGTTTTTGAGAGTTGGCATAAGTTTGTCCAATGTGAGTGTGTTTGGCATATGGTTTTTAAAACTATGCTACCTTAACGGTGAATTTATGTTATGCTTTCTTAAGTTAAGAATTCTATTCCTTTAGTGTCTCTAAAGACTTAAAGTGATCATTGCCATGTTTCATAACTTGATGTATTACTTTTGGTGTAATATATATTCAACATGAAACATTTATTTTTGAATTATTTTGAGCAGGATACCTATGATTCTTTTAATCTTGTAGATATCTCTCCTACACATGTGATGAAGCATTTACAACCCAAAGTGAATAGTGATAAACGCAAAACATTCCAAACATTGATGCTGGGAAGCCCTGAAAGCTGTGAAATCAAACATTTTCATCTTTGGGAACATGATGAGTGTGGCACAGCCTTTTGTGTAAAGTCAACGCTTTTAAGTCATCAGACAGTTCATATTGGAGAGAAACCTTACAAATGTGATGAGTGTGGCAAGGCCTTTCGTAAAAATTCAACCCTTTTAAGCCACCAAGCTGTTCATACTGGTGAGAAACCTTACAAATGTGATGAGTGTGGCAAGGCGTTTACTGACAGCTCATACCTCAGGAGACATAAGAAAATTCATAAGAAATTATTTAGATGTGATATATGTGAGAAAGTCTTCAGCCAAAATTCAAACCTTGCTCGTCATCTGAGTGTTCATACTGGAGAGAAAGCTTACAGATGTGATGAGTGTGGCAAGGCCTTTCGTGACAAGTCAACCCTTTTAAGCCATCAAGCAGTTCATACTGGTGAGAAACGTTACAAATGTGATGAGTGTGGCAAGGCCTTTACTGACAGCTCATACCTCAGGAGACATAAGAAAATTCATACAGGAAAGAAATCATTTAAATGTGATATATGTGACAAAGTCTTCAGCCAAAAATCAAAAGTTGCTCATCATCAGAGTGTTCATACTGGAGAGAAACCTTACAGATGTGATGAGTGTGGCAAGGCCTTTCGTGAAAAGTCAACCCTTTTAAGGCATCAAGCAGTTCATACTGGTGAGAAACGTTACAAATGTGATGAGTGTGGTAAGGCCTTTCGTGAAAAGGCAACCATTTTAAGGCATCGGACAGTTCATGCTGGTGGGAAACCTTACAAATGTGATGAGTGTGGTAAGACCTTTTGTGTAAAGTCAACCCTTTTAAGACATCAGACAGTTCATACTGGAGAGAAACCTTACAAATGTGATGAGTGTGGCACAGCCTTTCGTCTAAAGCCACACCTTTTAAGTCATCAGACAATTCATACTGGAGAGAAACCTTACAAATGTGATGAATGTGGCAAGGCCTTTCGTCAAAAGTCAAACCTTTTAAGGCATCAGACAGTTCATACTGAAGAGAAACCTTACAAATGTGATGAGTGTGGCAAAGCCTTTCGTCTAAAGTCAACCCTCTTAAATCATCAGACCGTTCATACTGGAGAGAAACCTTACAAATGTGATGAGTGTGGCAAGGCCTTTGCTCAGAGCTCAAACATCAGGAAACATAAGAAAATTCATACAGGAAAGAAATTATTTAAATGTGAATTCTGTGACAAACTCTTCGGCCAAAATTCAACCCTTTTAAGTCATCGGACAGTTCATACTGGAGAGAAACGTTGCATATGTGATGAGTGTGGCAAGGCCTTTCGTCTAAAGTCAACCCATTTAAGGCAACAGACAGTTCATACTGGAGAGAAACCTTGTGATGAGTGTGGCAAGGCCTTTACTGACAGCTGATACCTCAGGAGACATAAGAAAATTCATACAGGAAAAAAATTACTTAAATGTGATATATGTGACAAAGTCTTCAGGCGAAATTCAAAGCTTGGTCATCTTCAGACAGTTCATAGTGGACAGAAACCTTACAAATGTGATGAGTGTGGATAAATCTTTAGTCAAAAATCACATCTTCAACTTCACTGGAGAATTCATACTGGAGAAAGACCTTTCAGATGTAATGAGTGTGGCAAGTTCTTCAGTCAAAATTCACACCTTAAAAAACATTGGAGAATACATATAGAGAAACTTTTCAAATGTTTCGAGTGTGGAAAATCCTTTACTTAGGTCTCAACACTCACTAAACATCAGAAAATCCATACATGAGAGAAACTCATGTGAATGTGGTTTATGTTAGAAGTCTTCAAAATTCAAAATTCACACCCTACTGTTGCTCAGAGAATTCATCCTACTGAGAAACCATACAAACGTTATGAGTGTGGCAACATCTCAGGTTTTATGAGACAATTCATACTGGATAGAAGCCAGATATATATGTATTTATTAGTCAGGTCTTTAGACCATGAAATCGTTTTAGAAAGATTTCTCACCAATTTCACAAATGTTACAAAGTAAATAAAGGGCCCTATCCCCCCCATCTCACCAGTAGTATCAGAGTATGTATCCTGGAGAAAACACAGCAGTCTAATATGTGTGGCAAGGATCTTACCCAAAAGTCACAAGGGACATAGTGGAGCCATACTTCCCAGACTCAGTGGTTGTGGCAAATCCTTTACCTTTTTCACTGTATGTATTCTCTGATGACTTTAGTTCAGGTACTCAGCAACTGCAGTAAGTCCATATTTGAAGAGAAGCTATAGAGATCTTTTCGTGTAAAAGAAACCCAAATTCTACCTCAGCAAAGATGATTCTTTGGGACAGTAGTCCACCATATTTTTGGTCTCCTGGCTTTCTGAATAAAGTCACTAGTCCTTGCCCAACAAGTAGTCTCTCAGTTTATTGGCCTGTTGTGTGGTGAGCTCTAAGAGCTTAGCTTTGGTAATACATTGATTAAATGCATTTGCTACATGTGTTTCATGATGGTCTCTGGGAAGGAATCAATGAGATGAAGAGATCGACTTCATTAGATATAATTCATTCACATCCATGTTCCCTGGAAAAAACACACAGCCTGAATTACAAAATTCAGTCGTGTGTGTGAATTAACAACAAGGAGGGTAGAAAATAATGTAAAACTAAGACATGACTCATCACGGTCAGTAGGAACAGGAAGCCCTTCCATACATAGTCCAGCCTGTTATAAAACATAATGTTCTACCAACTGACCTTGAACAGAGTAGGCAAGATGTTAAAAGGCCTGGGCTTTTTGTAGGAGAGGGAGAGTTACCAGGGACTGATGGTGTGCTAAGAACAATGCACAGGAATAGCGTCATGTTCTCCATTGGATAGAAATAACTGTTGTATGTATGATTAAAGAAGAGTTACTCTTATTTGTGGAAATTGAAGACAGCTTTCATGGTCTTTGTAGACCGGGACCTAAGGAGTGGAGTCGATGGGAAGAAGGAAGCAGGGGACCCAAGTCTCGAGTGAAACAAGGGTGCTTTATTTGCAAAAACACATGTTTATATATTTTTATACAAGGCAGCTTTAGGCAGTAAAAACATTGAAGAAAAAGCGAAGCAAATAACAATCTTGAAAGGGCCAGAAAACATTCCATATCCTGAGGAAAAGGGGCATAACTGAATAGATTACATTCAAGTAAAAGGTCCCTGAAGGGAGTCACTGAAGGGATTCCAAGCAGATGCTCTTTCTCATGACCTCAGTCCTGAGCATTGCGTGCAGCTCTGCTCGTTCCTGTTTTCCAGGAACTGATAAAGAATCGAGTCCTTGAGAATCAGCACACAGAAGAAGAAAATATCATATTGCATCTTTTAAATGTGAATGTCCCCTGACATTTCCCCCTTTTTTAAAACTTTTTCACAATTGGGGACTACTGTAGATACTTGTGTGAAAAAGGCCCTGAGCAAGTGAATTTTAGTTTGAACAATTTTAGTTGAAAGGCAATGGTATGTTACACTTATAATTACCAGGATAATTATCAGCGTTACAGTTCCAGGTCCAGTACTATGTGTAATGCCTTGAAGCCATCTTTGAGGCTCTAGAACAGATAATTGATCAGCTAGCTATTCAGCTAAGGTTCCCAAATTGTTGGAAGAGAGTAGACTCTTAGAGAAGGTTTCAAGGATTTCCTTTTGCAACAATTGTACATTTAAGGATGCACTATTATTCATATCTTGCAAATGAAATTTGATTTTTTTTTCCCAATTGTAAGCACTATGGTTGAACCAAAGAGGAGTGATACAAAATTGAGTAGAATTCCAATCACAATTTAATAATACTTGTTTTCGTAAATCTATTAATTGATCTCCAACCCATTGGATAGCTGTTTTTATCTTGAACTTTTTTATCTTTCTGAACCTGAGTGACCCATATAGTATGAACATGTTTAATCCAAGTTTGAATAAAGTTTTGTATTTGAGTTGAAATTTGTAAAGCAGTGTCTGTGACAGCGGCAGTGGTGCAAATGGCTATTAACCCCAAAATGCCGAGAATCAAGCATCTAATTAATGACTTAGATCGTCAGGGTAATTTAGTGAGTAACTGGGAGGTAAGTCTTGCCATGGGATCCTCTTTCCAGGGTCGTTGGAGATCTACTGTCAACCACAGCCTACGTTGTGATTGAAGAATCAAAAGGGATTTGTATTTTTAGAGAAATAGAGGAATTAAGACAAGTATACAATTTGCAATCTATACAAGTCACAGAACGTAAAGACTTATTGTAAGTTTCCTATGGTGATAACAAAAGGAAGGGGAATGCAAGCTTCTATAAAATATGAATGATTATAATGGAAGGAATATTTACGATGACTATGACTGGTCTCTGTAAAATATCCAGTCCAGGTTCCAAGTTTTCAGTATTTGTAGCAAGTTTCCAGATGTCCCATTGTTCAGGCCCAATTTGTTTATTGAGGACAATTTGAGGGCGAGGAGGTACCATTCCACCATCAAGCCAGCCAACGGGTCCTTTGTCATGGAACTGTTCCATTGAACTGTTGGTAATCTTCCATGTTACATATGTTAGTAACATAATCACACATAGTACTGTTAATATCTGAGCAGTTCGATAACCACATACCATAGGGTCCCCAATCAACAATGGTGTAATTGGCCACAAACATGAATTTCCATGATTTAGCTTGACACCTATCGCGATAAACACAAGTATATTTAAAATCCTTATAAGTAAACCCCTTACATTACAACTTTTGTCCTAGAGTTTTGGTAGTATTGACATGGTTCTCATAAAAGGACAGGGCAGTAAACAGTCTAAGCAATGTGTGGAAATTCTTTTTTGGAGGCAGGATGAAAGCCCATGTTTGTCGACATTAATACAGAATTCTGCTGGGCCCATGCATAAAGGAAGGATTTTATAGCCTAGAGGAATGTTAATTAATCTTCCTTTGTCCTCAGGATGAGAGGGCCCTCCAAGCTCCAAGGAGGAGGCATATGTTCTTAGTCAGTGGATTCAACCGGTCCTATATCTGCCCAGTCGACAACCTGCAATAAAGGGGGGTTAGGTATATAAGCCCAATTAGTGTGATTAATCAAGTCAGCCTGAGCAGGGGAAGCACAAGCAAGCATAGTGACAAAAATATTTTTAGGATTCCGAAGCATTCTCAGTTGAGAAACCAGATTTTCAGCTTGATTAGTAAGGGTTTTTATCTGTCCCCAAGTAGAGAAATCATAAGGTTGATGACCTCGAGTGCAGCGGTTCTTGGAAATTTTCAAATCGCCATGGCTTGTACTAGAAACTCCTCCTCCTGGGGATTTTGCCGTTTCTTCTCTATCTTGAATGCTGGTGGCTCCCCTGGGGCGGATCTTCTGAAGAGAGAGCCAACCGATTTTGTTGGGTCCATCTGGAGAAATCCAAGCAAACCCCTTTCCCTATAATATTAAATTTCCAGATTTCTATTGTTGAGTCAACCTATCTTGATACCAAATGGGCAGAGGAAGGGAGGTATCCTTCAATGCCTCAAAATGTTTTTCTGCTTTGTCAAAGTATCCCCTTGTGGCAAGTTTAAAATTTTTAAGTAAATAAAGCTGTATTAAAATCATGGCAGATGGTGATTGGAGCCATGAAATTAAGACGCTTCCTCCTTGGAAGAGAAGTTACGACCAACCTAGATAGCATATTCAAAAGCTGAGACATTACTTTGCCAACTATGGTCCGTCTAGCCAGGGCTATGGTTTTTCCAGTAGTCATGTATGGCTGTGAGAGTTGGACTATGAAGAAAGGTGAGCGCCGAAGAATTGATGCTTTTGAACTGTGGTGTTGGAGAAGACTCTTGAGAGTCCCTTGGACTTCAGGGAGATCCAACCAGTCCATTCTGAAGGAGATCAGCCCTGGGATTTCTTTGGAAGGAATGATGCTAAAGCTGAAACTCCAGTACTTTGGCCATCTCATGCGAAGAGTTGACTCATTGGAAAAGACTTTGATGCTGGGAGGGATTAGGGGCAGGAGGAGAAGGGGATGACCAAGGATGAGATGGCTTGATGGCATCACGGACTCGATGGACGCAACTCTGAGGAGTTGGTGATGTACAGGGAGGCCTGGCATGCTGCAATTCATGGGGTCGCAAAGAGTCAGATGCGACTGAACTGAACTGCAGTGAACAGTAGTTATAGGATTAGAGAGTATATTGCATTGGAATCTGTTGGGATCCTTTAATGGACTGGAACCTGGCGGTCCGGAGTGAACGGTAAGAAAGTGAAAAAGAGAAAGAAAGAACGGGCACCCAAGCTCTGATGGAGCAAAGGTGCTTTAATGATCTTTCTGTGAGTGTATATAGGCTGTTGTAGAAGAATTTTCTTTCGATAAAACCAAACATAGAGCAACCATTACCAAGGAAACAAGAAATTGATAATGGTCACAAGGTCTGGAGACAATACATATCTCAAGAAATAGGATCAAGACTAAGCAGTTTTGTCTTAAGGAGAAAGTTTACTGAAGGCGTTTCAAGCCTGTCTTATCCTATGACCTCAGTCCTGGGAGCGGCGTGCTGCTCCACTGGTTTCTGACAACAGAAACTGATAAGGAACAGAGGATTTATAAGGAACAGCACGTTGGAATCCTCCTGTTAAACATTCCCTGACAATTACCACTTATTTATATTTGTAAAAAGGGTTCTGATCATTTGAGTTTGTTTAGTTCTAACAATTCTGCATGAAGGCAATGGTGAATGACAAATAGAATTGTCAAGACAATCACCAAAATTACAGTTCCAGACCCAGTGCTGTGAGTAATGCTTTGAAACCATCTGCGTGGCTCTAACCCAGATACTTGATCAGCTAGTTGTTCAGCTAAAGTTTGCAAATTAGTGGAAAAGGGCAGATTTTTAGAAAAGGTTTGAAAGATTTCTTTTTGTAATAATTGTACATTCAGAGAGGCATTGTCATGTATGTTTTGTATATGAAATTTGATTTGTGCCCAGTTGTAGGTACTATTATTGAACAGGTGTACCACAAAATTGAGTAGAATTCCAACACATTTTAGCATCACCTGTTTTTGTACATGTATTAATTGATCTCCAACCCAGTTGATGACTGTTTTTAGTTCCTGTATTTCATCTTGAATATGCTGATCTATCTGAGCCTGAGTGGCCCACATAGTATGAGCATCTTTAGTCCAATTTTTGATAAAATTATGTGTTGAATTGAGGTTTGTAAAGCAATGCCAGTGACAGCAGCAGTGGTGCAAATAGCTATTATTCCCCCGCTGGGGCCAGCGTGAGGAACTCCTCCCATGACAAAGGTCATGAGGAAGGAAGCTTGGCATAGGCAGTGGCGTGATCAAGCCTCTGGAAACCCCCTGTTCTCAAGCATCTACCCCCAAAACCAGAGTACTTTACAGGGAGCTCTCCCCCATAACCATTTCTCTCAGAGAAGGAGTTAACTTACAGCTCTAGTTAATAAAAATTCCTGGGCGTGACAAGAGTGTTTCAACTTACGAACTCTGAAGGTTCTCTGGCCTGCCTGATCAGGTTTGTCCTGCCACATGTGATTGTTTATAGCCTCTCAACTGTGAGAGGCATAAGATGTTTTAAAACTTTAAAAATACAGACTCTTTTGAGAAGTTAGAAGATCGTTAGTATAGTATTAGTGAGTTGATTAGGAATTATATTGGTGAAGGGTTTTTTCATTTGTCCTGCCAATAATTACTGCTAATTCCCTGCCCTGGATGTGACAAGGGTGTCTCAGGTCAAACCTCTCTGCTGACACACTAGCTTGTGTGACAACCTCTCAACCATAAACAGCACAGAGAGTTTGGAGTATTAGCATAGGGCTTTTCTCACTGATGAGTCAATGATTGCCACCAGGCCTGCAGGAAATATATTAATCAATGTATTTAGAATATAGAAAAGGAAATATAGTAGTTTTTGATGTTAACAATACTAGACTTTTTGAGTTAATGAATTTTCTCTTTTGTTATAGACCACTGTACTTTGTTACAAATCACTGTGTCCTTGCTATGCAAAAATGTAAATTTATCACTGTCTTAAGACTAAGTAGATCTTAAGGGGAATATTGGTGAAAGATTTTCATTTGTTGGGCTGATGTTTGCTGCTAAATCTCCATATTCCCTGCCCTTATAATGAGTATAACTAGCATATAGGAGAAATAAGTATTAACCTTTAAGATTAATCATGTTAACCTTAGGTTAAGTAAATTCCTTTCTTGATTGTAACTCACTACACCCTCACCCTATAGGAAAGCAACTTTATTTGGAGGGTGGCGCCTGATTTAAGAAAAAATCACCCCTGGAAAAATAAGTTTTCTGGTTAACTGACCAGTATCAGAAAGGGTCATAAAATGTCAGCAGACTTCATTGCCAGAAGATGATATAAAAACCCATTAGACCTTTGAATAATTTGATATGAAGCACCTGATTGTGATAAGGGTCAGGTCTGCTGACTCCCGCGTGATTCTGTATTCATCCCTATGTATAACAAAAGGTAGAAAAACAAACCTGAAAAATAAAGGAATTGGATCAGTTTCTGGAAAGACTGATTCCCTCATGTCATTCTTTTCTGCTCCCAGTTTTTTTCTGGCTGAATTCCTATCTGGAGCGTGGGTGCTCGCCACATCTACTTACTTGTCCCGGTTTTCAAGCCCATGTGAGAAGGAGCCCAAGGCGGGGCACCTTCCAATATTCAAGTGGCACTGGTTGCCCAACGTAGATGGTGCAAATTCCCTATCTTGGAATTTTATTGGTATCCCATTTAAGCCAAGTTATTCAGCCCCTTTTTCTCTCCTACTATTTTCTGGCTGAATTCCCATCTGGTGCATGGGGACCCACCAAGCCTGCTAATTTTGCCTGGGCTTGTAAGATCGGACTGGGGGCCCCTCCGTGCCTCGTCTCCTTCGGGAGAACAGGAAGACGCCTGCGGCCTATGGGTGGTGATTGGTATTCCATGTAAACCAAGTTATTTGGCCTCTTTTTCTGTGCTACCTTCCTAATCCCTCTTTATCTGTAATTAATTAAGTTTTTTCAAAGGACGCCAATTCTGTCCTCACTTTCGAATTACCCTGGTTCCACCGGGGCTGGACCCCGGCATTCCCCAAATGCCAAGAATCAACCATCCAATGAATCGTTTAGATCACTGGAGCAGTTTAATAAGTAACTGGGAAGCAAGTCCAGACATGGAGACTTCTTCCCAGGGCCGCTGGAAATTTATTGGTAACCACAGACTACGTCAAGATCCAAGAATCAAAAGGGATTCATTTCTTAAGGAAACAGAAGAGTTAAGTGTATAATTTGCAATTTATACGAGTTACAGAATGTAAAGTCTTATTGTACACTTCCTATAGCTAGAACAAAAGGAAGAGGAACACAAGCTTGTATGAAATATGATTGATTATAACAAAAGAAATAGTTTTTGTGACTACGATTAGTCCCTGTGAAATGTCCAGTCCAAGTCCTAAGTTCTTCAGTGCTCGCAGCAAGTTTCCAGGGTCCCATTGTTCAGGCCCAATCTGGTTATCGAGGACTATTTGAGGACGAAGTGGGTGCCATTCCACCGTCAAGCCACCCAAGAAGTCCTTTGTCATGGTAATGTTGCATTATAGTGTTACTAACCTTCTATGCTACTTGAGTAGCATAATCACAGGCAGTGCTGTTAATATCGTCTGAGTAGTTAGATAACCACATACCATGAGGTCTCCATTTGACAATTGTATGATTAGCCACAAACATTAATTTTCCTCATTTGACCTGACACTTGTCCCAATGAACCAAGTATATTTAAAGTTCTTAATAGTAAACCCTTTGCATAGTCTTCTTTGTTCTTTCCCTAAAGTTTCAGTACTGTAAACATGGTTCACGGACAAAGAAACGGCAGTAAATAATCTAAGCAACATCTGAAAGTCCTCTTTTGGAGGCCGGGCAAAAGCCCAAGTTTGTCTACTAACGTTTATGCATAATTTTTCTGGGCCCATACACAAAGGAAGGACTTCATAACCTAGAGAGATATTAGTTTCCCTGCCTCTTCAGGGTGTGAGGGCCCTTTAAGGCTCCAAGGAGATGGCATATGTGTGGAGTCATTGGTTAATACCATTGGTCCTTTCTCCGTCCATTCTACAACCTGAAGTAAAGGGGGGTTGGGTATGTAAGCCCAGTGTGATTGATTAGTTCAGCTTGAGTTGGGGGGAGGTGCCAGCAAGCAAAGCAAGCAGGGCAACAAAAATATTTTCAGGACTCCAAAGCATTCTCTATTGAGAAATCGGATTTTCAGCTTGATTAGTAAGGGTTTTCATTTGTTGCCCAAGATGAGAGATCATAAAGTTGATGCCGCCGAGGGCAGTGCTTTCTGGAGACCTTTAGAGCCACCATGGCCTGTATTGGAATTTCTTCCTGCTGGGGTTTTTGTTGTCTTATTTCTATGTTGAAGGCTGGGGGCCCCCTTGGGTTGCATCTTCCAAAGTGGAAGCCATGTGAGCTCATTGGGGAAATAGAAACATGCCCCTCTTTCTATAAGATTAATTTCCCAGATTTCCATAGTTCATTCTGTAAGAAAACGCCGCGGGAAGAAAAAGCCACCTTTAGGGACCGTTAGTACAAAAGGCCTTTTTTGAGCAGTCGCTCCCGGGCAGAACTCCCGGAGGCAAGCAAGCAAGGGAACAAAGGGAGTCTGCAAGGCGGGGAGGGGCGCGGGAGGGTTTTATAGCAAGGGCTGGGGAACAGGCCAAGTTTTTCCCACATAAGGCAACAAGCGCAGGCTACAGCGGTGGTTGGTGTCTATGGTCTCCCTGTTGTCCCCTGGTTGGATCGGGGCTCCAGGGCCGGCCCCGGAAGTCTAGTGTGCTTTTTGGTTCCTGTTTGGGCATCAGCCAACTATCGGTGCTGACCGAATGTCCTTTTTGGTCATGTATTGGACGGCTCGCCCTTTCACATTCAACCTGTCTTGGTACCAAATGGGCAGAGGAAGAGAAGAGTCCTTCAATTCCTCTAAATGATTTTTCTGCTCGTGTCAAGATATCTCCTTGCAGTAAGTTTAAAAAATTTTAAAAAAAGCTATATTAACAATATTTATAGGCTTAAATAATAGATTGCATTGAAATCTAGTAAAGACTGTTCTGGATAAGGAAGATAAAAGTGTTCCGTGTATTCCCCTGTATTTAATTTTTTATTTGTAGTTTCAGTGTGTAATGTGTTTGTTTAACTGTGTCTTGTGTTTATGGATTATAAGAAATGTCTGTAATCTGTTTAATAGAGAAGGAATGTAAAAATTGTTTGAAATGCTTAGAAATACAGGCAAGGTCATTGTCTGTTTTTATAGAATTAGGTGTTCTCATTATTGCAAAGTAAGCTAACAGGTGGGTTATAACATGTGTAGTTTCATCTCGGAGAGCTGTGGCCCATATAAAAGAATTTGTATCGATTGAGACAAGTAAGAAGGAAGAGGAAGAAAGTTCAGAGCAATGAGTTCCATCCATTTGCCATAAAATTCTCTTTCATTTGTCAGAAACCTTTTTTATATGTTTGTATTTATCATTATGGCAAATAAAATATATATTTATTAATAGTTTAAATCACTTCAGTCTTTCTGTAAGAAAAACTTTTTCTATGAGGAAGTTAGTGTTCAGTAATTTATGTTCTAAAATCTTACTTTATTTGGAAATGACCTAGCTACTTAATAAACTTTTCTTGTTTAGTACAATTTTATGAATTTAGGTTAACCGAATCCTAAGAGATTACTTTAGGTAGACATTTTGAAAATATAATTATTTTTTATGAGTTTATCTAAAAGTTTTCATCTCATATATATATATATATATATATATATGGCTTCCCTGGTGGCTCAGAGGTTAAAGCGTCCGCCTCTAATACGGGAGACCCGGCTTCGATCCCTGCGTTGGGAAGATCCCCTGGAAAAGGAAATGGTAACCCACTACAGTATTATTGCCTGGAGAATCCCATGGAAATAGAAGCCTGGTAGGCTACGTCCACAGGGTCGCAAAGAGTCAGACACAACTGAAAGACTTCACTCATATATATAGTGAGTTACTTTTTTGTTGACAAACTTAGTTTACCTTAAATCTAGGCACAATAAAAGATTTATATAATGATGATTTAAGACATGTCTTAATTAGATTAGCAAATGATTATATTTAAATAAACATATTTAATGTTGAATATTTTTCAGTTCACATGAACTTGAATTTAAATAGAGCTCATTAATTTCATATTATTCAAAAACAAAGACATACATTGAGACATAGATAATTTTAGATAGACAGACATAGTTTTCCACTTGACATTTACAATATCTTTTTTGGTATATATATATATATGTGTGTGTGTGTGTGTGTGTGTGTGTGTGTGTATACCAATTTGTTTATGGCTGGAGTCCCAGATAGAGTGGGCTGTGTATCCCAAGGACATGATAAGAGTTAACTTTGCGTTTTTTCTTAGGCCTGTTTTTGTTTCCTAGACAGAATTGGAGCTCCAAAAAAGTATTTTAACAAGTTAACCTTTTCCGAACTGCACATGTAAGAAGAACCGATTTTGCAATTTCAAAAAAGATTTTATTTGAATCAGTTTTTTTCTGGAGTCTAAAGAATATCATGGCCATTCATTGTCAAAAATATCACTTCTCCTTTTTGTAGTTACAGTATATTACTAATGATATATGCATGAGGGACTTGCTGTCACATTGGATGTAAAGCCTTGGCTACAAAATTTTGACAAATAGGACTGTTAAGTATACACAGTCTACTGAAGTCTTTTATGATGCCAGATGTGATTAGGAAAAGGGAGAGAGAAAGTGAATCTCTCTCCGTCTAAAGGATGTAAAGTTATATTTAAAAAGCAATTTTGTATATCAGTAATAATATTGTGCCAATGTTGAGAAATAGTAGTAGGTGATGGGATCCTTGGTTGTAATGCACCCATGGGTTTCATAGATGCATTAACTTTTCTAAGGTCTGTTAAGAGATGTCATTTGTTAGATTTCTTTTTATAACAAAAATAGAGTTCCAAGGAGAGTAAGATTCCTCAATATGTTTTAATTCTACTTGTGTGTCTATAAGTTCTTTAGTAGCCTGTAATTTTTCTTTCATGAAGGGCCATTGTTCTGTGCAAATAGGCTCATCATTCTTCCAAGTTATTTTAATCATTGCTTTGTTTGCTAAATGAGCAGTGGCCCCTAGGAAAAATGTGGAATGTATATCTGAGTCTGCCATTGCATAAGTAAGTCCCTTCCTATTAGATTAAGGGGTGCATCTATTACATAAGGTCCTAATGTTGCAGGCTGGCCTTTTGGTCCTTCATATGGGTAGATTTGAATGTTTTTTGGCTTCTTCTCCAATTACAGTACGGGAAATAGCAGTTTCTAATCTAGCTAAAAAACCAGCATAACGTTGACTAGGTCCTTGTAATGTATTAGTGTAGCTACCTGTAGGCTCTTTTGAGGAGTAATTTGATCCCAAGCTTCAAGGACCACTGTTTTCCATTGTTCATGCAATAAGGGAGGGCATTGTATTTGAGCTTCTATGGTATCAAATTGTCTGGCGCCAGTTAACATTTCAAAAGTAATTTGGTTTGGGGGAGTGCCAGCTCGCGCATTCTTGTTAGCGTGATCTCTGGCTATATCATGAAAACCACATTGTCCATTGAAGATATTCTCCTGGTTTAAGGAGAGCTTTTATTAAAGTTCACCAATCATAGGGAATAAAATTTCCAATAGAAGATGACACAACATTTAGAAGCTCTTTAGTGACAGGCGAATGTGGACCATACATAGTTACAGCCTTTTTCATTTGTTGCATGTAAAAAAAGTTTAATACCGTCATATTGAGGTATTATGTGCCCTTGAGTGTCAGGATTTCTTAAAACTGGAAAGATGGAGAAACCATCAGCGTCAGAAACTTGTCATTGTAAGACCTCATGGCCTTTTCTCAGGATCTGTCGCTCTAAAGACCACAGTGACTCGAATTCGATGCAATAGGCAAGAGGATTTATTAGGCCGGCGCGCCGGGGTTCAGTCTCCTTGGGAGGAGTGAACCTTGAACACTAATCACGGGGAACTTTTATACCGAAAAATCACAGGCAGGTGGGAGTGGGGTCAAGATGTTGGGAACAATGTGATAGGGGGCCATAGGCAGGAGTAGGTGGGGTGAGGACGTTTGATTGGTGGGATAGGTCTACAGGTAATTAAGTCGAAACGGTTGGCTGACCACTCTACGGCATTTGGCCAGTTCTTAGAAGAACAATTACCCGAAAAGTCTGACAGAAAATACATCTTTGAGGGGGGGTCTCTTTGCAAGGTCAGGAAACTAAGTTATAAGTCATCAGTTAAGAATTAATAGAATGGGGATTTGTCAAGGATCAGGAGGCTCTGAGTCACCAGATAAGGGGAAAGTTAATTTCCATGAGGCATGGCCTGCCTCCGGGGTTTTAACACAAAGGGGACTTAAAATTTTAACCTAGGTTCTTCATCATAGCAAAGCCTGTAATTCAGAGAGCCTCTGTCGTGGAGGAGAGTGAGTAAGTGCTGATGTTTTTTGCAAATATGAGTCTGTGCCAAGGACTTTTTGTTCAGAAGAGCATGAAAGGTCGTTGCTGAACCACGCAGAGATCCATCCAGTAAAAGTATCCACCTAGACTTGTAAGCAAGAATACCCATTAGCTTTTGGCATATGAGTAAAATCAATTTCCCAGTCTTCTCCAGGATACTTTCCACTTCGTTGTAATCTAGATTTTGCTAGCTTTTCAGTCTTTGGGTTATTTTTCTGACAAACTTCACACCTTTTGATAATGTTCTTTAAAGTTTTCATTACATTTTTACCTTCAGACAAACAAGATGCCATTTGGTAAGTACTCTCTGCACCCAAATGAAAACTCTGCTGTAAACCCTGAAGAATTTTCCATTGAGCACTTTCAGGAATTATTAGTCGTCCATCCTCGGACTGTAACCATCATTTATCCATAATCTTAGTTCCTCGTATATCTTTCTATATTCTTGCTCAGTATATTGTGGTTTTTCCTGTTCTACAGGACCTGTCCAGATCAAGGGTGTCTGTAGTGAAGGCATTTCTTAAAGTGCAGCTTGTCTGGCTTGACAAGCAGCCAGCTGATTACCTTCAGCTGCTTTACTCCCATCCCTGCTGTGCCCTTTGCAATGCATATCAGCTGCTTCTTTAGGACAATATATAGCAGTTAAAAGTCTCTCAATCTCTCCGAAATGGTTAATAGGTTCTCCTGTTGCTGTTTTAAACCGTCTTTCCATATTGCAGCATGAGCATGTAAAGTCAAAAAAGCATACTTAGAACCCATGTAGATATTGACTCGCTGTCCTCTGCATAACTCTAGAGCTCGGGTCAGAGCCACAAGCTCCGCTAACTGAGTACTGGTTTCCTGGGGGAGAGATTTTGCTTCTAAAACCTGTTCAGCAGTCACCACGGTGTAACCTGCTTCATGCTTTCCATCTCGAACAAAGGAACTGCCATCTGTAAATATTTCCATGTCAGCATTGTCTAATGGGGTATCCATTAGATTCTACCAAGCTGCATAGTTTAAAGTTAGAAATTGGGAGCAATCGTGATCAGGTGTTTCATTTTCCTTCTCAGGAAGGAAAGTGGCAGGATTTAAATGTCCACAGACTTTAAGCTTAGTTACTGGTCCTTCTAACAACAATGACTGATATTTAAGATGCCTACTGTCTGTCATCTTAATATTAACCTTAGAATTTAAGATTCCATTCACATCATGAGAAGTCAGGACAGTAAGATTTCATTGATTAATTATTTTTAAAGCTTCAGGTGCTACTAAAGCTGCTGTCCCAATTACTCTTAGGGAGTGGGGCCACCCACGTGAAGTTACATCCAATTCTCTACTTAGATAAGTAACAGGTTGCTGGTGAGGCCTTCGGAGTTGTGTCAAAACTACCAATCCACACCTTTTCTTTCAGTGACAATCAAATTAAATTCTGACCCTGTGGGCAAGCTCAAAGCAGGAGCTTGCAGGAGGGCAGTCTGAAGAACCTTTAAAAAACATCTTAGTAGAGTCGTTGTCAGAATCATTAGGTTCTAACCAAGGAGAATCTTCTGGATTTGTGCCTGCTGGCAGAGAAGGAGCATTTGAAGCAGCTGGGCAGGGCTAGTAGGAAAATTTTGAAATATTTTATGTTCTATTTGGGCCTTTTGTAAAATTTTATCATAAGTGTTCTGTTTTTGATTATTGAGAGGGCTAGAATTTACCTTGAAATGGCAGAATTACAGCTTTAATAGGAGCCGATAGGGGTCAGAAATCAAATGGAATATTTTTTCCCTGCCTGGTGACTTGGTCAACATTTTCTTTGACCCGGTGCCAAATTTCTAAATCAAAACGACCTTTATTAGGGGACTAAAGATTTCATTTAACCACTGTTTGAGAGCAAGCCTCTATTCACTGGCATAAAACCAAATGTCCCTGAGCTTTAAACAAATGGTAAAATAAAGTAGAGAAAAGATGGGGCTCTCCAGCCTTTTGACCCATGTCTTAGTACTTTCCGACCTCAATAGGTCTCAACCTCAATAAGCTCTGAGTCCCTCTGTCCGAAATGCCACGTATACCAGAGTCCCTGTTCAAGCCTAATGTTAGGCCTCAAGGCCTCCTTCTAGGGGTCTGTCGCCCAAGGAACCTCCAAGACACGGAATCGATGCAAACAGCAAGAGGATTTATTAGGCAGGCGCGCCGGGGTTCGATCACCACCAAGGAAGAATGAACCCACCAAACATTTGTTACAAAGCAGTTTTTAAACACAAAAGCCACAAACAGGTACAGCTGGGGTGGAACAATCTGATTGGTGCATTTGTTATCGGGTCGACATGTCTGTCTGAGTTTTTTTTTTCTGCTAACTTGTTTTTCCAGAAAATTAGTTTCCTGGAACGGTTTGTGGTAAACATCTCCCAGAAAACTTCCTGGGGGCTGCATTTCTAAGATACGAGTCCCCTACACACTTTTGAGATGAAGGTCTGTCTTAAGATTAACAGGAGGGCTTGTTTTCCCGAGGCCTTGAGATGAAGGTTTGCTTTAAGATTAACAGGTGGGCCTGTTTTTTTTTTTTTTTTTTGAGGCCCTAGTACAACTTTAACCTCTACCTTGCCCAGTCTCCTTTTCACTAACTCTAACACTATCTTGCCAGAGAAGTGACCTTTCTTTAGGTCCAGAACTAATGATTACACAGCCCAATATTTTACTCATGGAAATGCTTTTCTTAGACTCTATGGTAGTGATTATAATTGTAACAAATCTTGCCTGGGAACCTATATCTCAAGGCTTGTACCCCTGCTTACACAGCAACAGTATATCTTGCATAGAGAGATTGTCTGGAACCTGTTGTCCCTGGCTAATCTTGTACCAAAGTTATCTCAGGATGTATGTCTTGGGAAAGGGCCTAATAGACCTCTTACAACGTTGAGGTATTCTTTTTATCATTCTCAACAGCTAGTTGAGAAGTATATAAGGTCACACTTAAATGAAAGAGGTGGATACTCTTTCTACCCCAGAAACCTTCTGCCTTTTACTTGGCCGATGTAGTTTGACTTCTAAAGAAATTACTGTTCACCCTGTAATAATTGATTCAGATGATAAGGGAGAAATTCAAATTATGATGTCATGTCAGATACTATGGCAGTTCAAGAAGGGGGACAAAATTGCCCAACTACTTTTACCTTACATGTCTATTAACTTCTCTAATGGCATCTGGACAGGTGGATTTGGCAGTACAGATCAAAAACAATCCTCAAAGATGTCAATCAGTTCAGTTCAGTCGCTCAGTCATGTCCGACTCTTTGCGACCCCATGAATTGCAGCACGCCAGGCCTCCCTATTCATTACCATCGCTTGGAGTTCACTCAGACTCATGTCCATCGAGTCCCTGATGCCATCCAGGCATCTCATCCTCTGTCGTCCCCTTCTCCTCCTGCCCCCAAGCCCTCCCAGCATCAGTCTTTTCCAATGAGTCAATTCTTCACATGAGGTGGCCCAAGTACTGGAGTTTCAGGTTTAGCATCATTCCCTCCAAAGAAATCACAGGGCTGATCTCCTTCAGAATGGACTGGTTGGCTCTCCTTGCAGTCCAAGGGACTCTCAAGAGTCTTCTCCAACACCACAGTTCAAAGGCATCAATTCTTCGGTGCTCAGCCTTCTTCACAGTCCAACTCTCACATCCATACATGACCACAGTAAAACCATAGCCTTGACTACATGCACCTTAGTTGGCAAAGAAATGTCTCTGCTTGGTCATAACTTTTCTTCCAAGGAGTAAGTGTCTTCTAATTTTATGGCTGCAATCACCATCTGCAGTGATTTTGGAGCCCCCCAAAATTGTCTGACACTGTTTCCACTGGTTCCCATGAAGTGATGGGACCTGATGCCATGATCTTCATTTTCTGAATGTTGAGCTTTAAGCCAACTTTTTCACTCTCGTCTTTCACTTTCATCAAGAGGCTTTTTAGCTCCTCTTCACTTTCTGCCATAAGGGTGGTGTCATCTGCATATCTGAGGTTATTGATATTTCTCCTGGTAACCTTGATTCCAGCTTGTGTTTCTTCCAGTCCAGCGTTTCTCATCATGTACTCTGCATATAAGTTAAATAAGCAGGGTGACAATATACAACCTTGACATACTCCTTTTCCTATTTGGAACCAGTCTGTTCCATGTCCAGTTCTAACTGTTGCTTCCTGACCTGCATACAGATTTCTCAAGAGGCAGGTCAGGTGGTCTGATATTCCCATCTCTTGACGAATTTTCCACAGTTTATTGTGATCCACACAGTCAAAGGCTTTGGCATAGTCAATAAAGCAGAAATAGATGACTTTTTGGAACTCTCTTGCTTTTTCCATGATCCAGCGGATGTTGGAAATTTGATCTCTGGTTCCTCTGCCTTTTGTAAAACCAGCTTGAACATCAGGGAGTTCACGGTTCATGTATTGCTGAAGCCTGGCTTGGAGAATTTTGAGCATTAATTTGCTAGCATGTGAGATGAGTACAATTGTGCGGTAGTTTGAGCATTCTTTGGCATTACCTTTCTTTGCAATTGGAATAAAAACTGACCTTTTCCAGTCCTGTGGCCACTGCTGAGTTTCCAAATTTGCTGGCATATTGAGTGCAGCACTTTCATAGCATCATCTTACAAGATTTGAAATAGCTCAACTTGAATTCCATCACCTCGACTAGTTTTGTAGTGATGCTTTCTAAGGCCCACTTGACTTCACATTCCAAGATGTCTGGCTCTAGATGAGTGATCACACCATCATGATTATCTGGGTAGTGAAGATCTTTTTTGTACAGTTCTTCCATGTATTCTTGCCACCTCTTCTTAATATCTTCTGCTTCTGTTAGGTCCATACAATTTCTGTCCTTTATCCAGCCCATGGAACATGAAATGTTCCCTTGGTATCTCTAATTTTCTCGAAGAGATCTCTAGTCTTTCCCATTCTGTTCTTTTTCTTTATTTCTTTGCATTGATCACTGAAGAAGGCTTTCTTATCTCTTCTTGATATTCTTTGGAACTCTGCATTCAGATACTTGTATCTTTCCTCTTCTGTGCTTTTTACCTCTTTTCTAGACGGCAGACACACTGAAACCATACTCACAGAAAACTAGTCAATCTAATCACACTAGGACCACAGCCTTGTCTAACTCACTGAAACCAAGCCATGCCTGTGGGGAAATCCAAGAGGGGCGGGTCATGGTGGAGAGGGCTGAAGGAACGTGGTCCACTGGAGAAGGGAATGGCAAGCCACTTCAGTATTCTTGCTTTGAGAACCCCATGAACAGTATGAAAAGGCAAAATGATAGGATACCTAAAGAGGAACTCCCCAGGTCATTAGGTGCCCAATATGCTACCGGAAATCAGTAAAGAAATAACTCCAGAAAGAATGAAGGAATGGAGCCAAAGCAAAAACAGTACCCAGCTGTGCATGTGACTGGTGATAGAAGCAAGATCCGATGCTGTAAAGAGCAGTATTGCATCAGGACCTGGAATGTCAGGACCATGAATCAAGGACAATTGGAAATGGTCAAACAAGAGATGGCAAGGGTGAACGTCGACATTCTAGGAATCAGCGAACTAAAATGGACTGGAATGGGTGAATTTAACTCAGATGACCGTTATATCTACTATTGCGGGCAGGAATCCCTCAGAAGAAATGGAGTAACCATCATGGTTCACAAAAGAGTCCTAAATGCAGTACTTGGATGCAATCTCAAAAACGACAGAATAGTCTCTGTTCGTTTCTAAGGAAAACCATTCAATATCAGAGTTATCCAAGTCTATACCCCAACCAGTAATGCTGAAGAAGCTGAAGTTGAACGGTTTTATGAAGACCTACAAGACCTTTCAGAAATAACACCCAACAAAGATATCCTTTTCATTATAGGGGACTGGAATGCTAAAGTAGGAAGTCAAGAAACACCTGGAGCAACAGGCAAATTTGGCCTTGGAATGGGGAATGAAGCCGGGCAAAGACTAAAAGAGTTTTGCCAAGAAAATGCACTGGTCATAGCAAACACCCGCTTCCAACAACACAAGAGAAGACTCTACACATGGACATCACCAGATGGTCAACACCAAAATCAGATTGATTATATTCTATGCAACCAAAGATGGAGAAGCTCTATACAGTCAGCAAAAACAAGACCAGGAGCTGACTGTGGCTCAGATCATGAACTCCTTATTACCAAATTCAGACTCAAATTGAAGAAAGTAGGGGAAACCGCTAGACCATTCAGGTATGACCTAAATCAAATCCCTTATGATTATACAGTGGAAGTGAGAAATAGATTTAAGGGACTAGATCTGATAGATGGAGTGCCTGATGAACTGTGGCATGAAGTTTGTGACATTGTACAGGAGACAGGGATCAAGATCATCCCCATGGAAAATAAATGCATAAAAGCAAAATGGCTGTCTGGGTAGACCTTACAAATGGACATCAATAGTATCTGAATATGCATGACCAAATATAAATATCAAAATTAATGGCAAAAGTTTTCTGGTTTTCTTGATAATGGATCCAATATTACTATTATTTCCAAACATTTATGGCCCAAAACTTGGACTATACAGAGAATGCATGAGTTTCTCAAACAAAAGCAGAAGAGGTTTATCAAAGTGTCCAAGTATATCCATGTAAGGGACCAAAAGCCAGCCTGCAACATTACAACATTATGTGATAGATATACCCCTCAATTTAATATCAAGAGATTTACTTATGCAATGGCAAACTCAAATATATATTCCACATTTTTCCTAGGGGCCACTGCTCACTTAACAATCAATGCAATTATTTAACGGAGAAGGCAATGGCACCCCACTCCAGTACTCTTGCCTGGAAAATCCCATGGATGGAGGAGCCTGGAAGGCTGTAGTCCATGGGGTCGCTGAGGGTCAGACACGACTGAGCCACTTCACTTTCACTTTCATGCATTGGAGAAGGAAATGGCAACCCACTCCAGTGTTCTTGCTTGGAGAATCCCAGGGATGGGGGGAGCCTGGTGGGCTGCCATCTATGGGGTCGCACAGAGTCGGACACGACTGAAGTGACTTAGCAGTAGCAGTAGCAGCAATTATTTAAATTATTTGCAAAAATCACGAGCCTACTTGAACAGGGCAATGGCCCCTCACAAAAGAGAAATTGGAGGCTACTGAAAAACTTATCAATACACAATGGAAATCACAGCATATTGAGAAATCTTATTCCCCTTGGAATCTCCTATTTCTGTAATAAAGAAATCTGGCAAATGGCATCTCTTAACAGATTTTCAAAAAATTAATACTATCTGTGAAACCTATAGGGGCATTGCAACCAGGAATTCCATCACCTACCACTATCCCTCAAAACTGGCATATTATTATTATAGATTTACAAGATTGCTTTTTTTACTATACCTTTACACCCTCTAGACCCAGAGAGATTTGCTTTCTCTCTTCCTTATCCTAATCATATTGGGCCTAATAAATGATATCAGTGGACTGTATTGCCTCAAGGAATGATGAATTCTCCCACCATGTGTCAATATTATGTAGCCAAAGCCCTTTAACCTGTGAGAAAACAATTTCCTAACTTTCTTGTTATTCATTATATGGATGATATATTGTTTTCAGCTCCATCTGTTTTAGAAACTCAACAAATGTTTGACATAGCTCAGCAATGCTTGAAAGACTCTGGATTAATCATTGCTCCTGAAAACATTCAAACCTCTACTCCTTACCATTATTTAGGATCTGTTGTTAATAGACAATGTATTACTCCCCAACTAACACAGATTCATGTTGATAAATTATCAACCTTGCATAGTTTTCAAAAACTTTTAGGTGATATAAACTGGATTAGACCCATATCAGGCATTGCAAATGAGCAACTGACTAATTTATTGAATACTTTGAAAGGAGATCCCTATTTAAATAGCCCTCGTTTAATACAAAACAAATTGCCATAACAGTGTCTTACTCGTATTAGACTTGATTTACCTCTCGAGTTGTTTATACTCCCTTCTCTCCATTCCCCCATGGGACTTCTTGCCCAAGAAGAACACCTGATAGAATGGATCTATAACCATTTTAGAGGGACAAGGTCACTTACACCCGATATTGATTTGATCACTCTAATAATTATCAACGGGAGAAATAGAACTACGACTCTAATTGGATCCGATCCTCATAAAATTGTAATTAATAAATCTCAATTTGAGAATGCACTACAAACGTCTACCAGTTTCCAAATAGCCTTTCTGGAATATTTTAAAGATATTTCATTTCATTATCCTTCTAACAAACTCTGGAATTTCTTCAAAAATACTGAATTTATTATCTCTTGCATTGTCACGTTACTACCTATACCTCGAGCCGATGTTTTCTATATAGATGGGACTACAAACACCAAAGCCTCATTCTGGTCTGTCAAAGAATACAAAGTCTTTTATACTAAATTTCTTTCTGCTCAACAAAACGAATTATATACTCTTATTCAAGTTTTTCACCTACATCCTTACCCTATTAATATAGTCTCTGACTCTTTATATTTAGTTTTTATATTAGGAAATATAGAAACCTCTATTATAAATTCCAATCAACCGATTATTCAACAAGTTTTTCTCGAACTACAGTCTCTTATTAGGGACCGCACTTCCTCCATTTATATTACCCATATTCGAACACATTCCTGACTTCCCAGCTCTATCATCATAATGAACAAGCTGATAAACTTGGTTCTTTTGCTACTCTAGAGGAACAACATGCTCTATTGTACAATAATGCTAGCTCCTTAAACCAAATTTAGAAAATTCCATACCATCATGCTAAAGAAATCATTAATAATTGCTCTATTTGTAGACTCCTACATCTTTGACCCATTGCACAGGGTGTTAATTCTTGAGGATTACAACCCAGTGAATGATGGCAAATGGGTGTAACTCATTGCCCTGAACTTTCTCCATCTTGTCTCCTACATGTCTGTATCAACACAAATCCTTTTCTATGGGCTACCCCTCTTTTAGTTGAGGCTACACGGCACATTATAACCCACCCATTAGCTTGTTTTGCAATAATGGGAACTCCCAACTCTATAAAAACAGACAATGGCCCTGCCTATACTTCTAGGCAATTCAAACAATTTTTCAATCTTTTTCTATTCAACATATTACAGGCATTCCTTACAATCCACAAGCACAGGGCATAGTTGAACGAGCACATCAAACACTGAAACTACAAATAAAAAAATTAAAAAGGAGGAATACACAGGAACATTTCTATCTTCCTTATCCAGAGCAGATTTTACTAGATCTCAGCAATGTATACTCTCTATTCCTATAACTATTGTTATTACAGCTTTATTTGTTTTAAATTTTTTAAACTTATCTGAAGGAGGTATCTTGACACGAGCACAAAACCTTTTGAGGATTTAAAGGATACCTCTCTTCCTCTGCCCATTTGGTATCAAGACGGGGTAACTAAGCAATGGAAATTTGGGAAATTATCTTACAGGGAAAGGGGTTTGCTTGTATTTCTCCAGATGGATCCAACGAACTCAATTGGCATCCTCTTCGGAAGATTTGCCTCAGGGGAGCCTCCTGTGTTCAAAATAAAGACGAAAAAACAAAACCCCAGGAGAAAAATATTCCAATAAATGTCACGGCGGCTCTAAAAATCTTCAAGAAGCATCGCCTTTGATGTCATCGACCTCATGATCTCCCTTCTTGGGGACAAATAAAAACCCTTACTTATCAAGCTAAAAATCTGGTTTCTCAACAGGGAATGCCTCAGGATCCAGAAAAGATTTTTGTTGCTATGCTTGCTTTTCTTGTTTTTGCTTCCCCTGCTCAAGCTGAATTAATTAATTAATTAATCATACTTATTGGGCCTATATACCCAACCCCCCTTTACTGCAGGTTGTAGAATTGACAGATAAAGGACTGATCGTATCCGCAAATGACTCAGTACATATGCCTCCTCCTTGGAGCTTGGAGGGGCCCTTTCATCCTGAGGAAGAAGGGAGATTAATATTTCTCTAGGGTATGAAGTCCTTCCTCTCTGCATGGGTCCAGCAGAATTATGCATTAACATTAGCCGACAAACATGGGCTTCCGTTCTGCCTCCAAAGAAGAACTTTCAGACATTGCTTGGACTGTTTACTGCCCTTTCTTTCTACGAGAACCATGTCAATACTACTGAAACTCTAAGAAAAGGACAAACATCATTATGCAAAGGCTTTACATGTAAGAACTTTAAAAATACTTCTGTTCATATATATATATATATATATATATATATATGTATATGAATATACAGATGTCAAGCTAAATCAAGGAAATTAAACTTTGTGGCCAATTACACCATTGTTGATTGGGGACCCCATGGTATGTGGTTGTCTAACTGTTCAGATGATATTAATAGCACTGTCTGTGATTATGCTAATCAAGTAGCATAGAAGGTTACTGATACTATGATGGAACATTACCAAGACAAAGGACTTCTTGGCTGGCTTGATGGTGAAATGGCACCCCTTCACCCTCGAATCATCCTAAGTAAACGGATTGGGCCTGAACAATGGGACATCTGGAAACTTGCCGCAAGCACCGAAGAACTTGGAATTTGGACTAGATATTTCATGGGGACCAGCTGTAGTCATAGTAACTATTCTTTTTGTTATAATCATTCATATTTCATACAAGCTTGTGTTCCCCTTCGTTTTGTTATAGCTATAGGGAACTTGCAGTTTAATAAGACTTTATGTTCTGTGACTTGTATGGATTGCAAATTGTATACTTGTCTTAATTCCTATGTTTCTTTGAAAAATGAATCCCTTTTGATTCTTCAATCTCAACATAATTTATGGTTGCCAGTACATCTCCAACGACCGTGGGAAGTAGGTCCCATGGCAGGACTTCCCTCCCGGTTACTTACTAAAGTACTTCGATGATCCAAACAATTTATTGGATGGTTAATTCTTGGCATTTGAGGATTAACTGCCATTTACAATATTGCCGCTGTTGCGGGCATTGCTTTACAAGCCTCAGTTCAAACACACAACTTTATTCAAAATCGGAGCAAAGATGTGCATACTATGTGGACCACTGAGGCTCAGATAAATGAGGAAGTTCAAGATGAAATACAGGAAATAAAAACAGCCATCCTATGAGCTGGCAAACAATTAATAGATTTACAAACATAAATTATACTAAAATGTGACTGGAATTCTGCTCAATTTTGTATTACCCCTGTTCGGTTCAACTATAGTGTCTACTATTGGGAACAAATCAAATTTATTTTGCAAGACATACATGATAATGCTTCATTAAATGTACAATTATTACAAAAGGAAATTTTTGAAACCTTCTCTATGAGTGAACTCCGGGAGATGGTGATGGACAGGGAGGCCTGGCGTGCTGTGATTCATGGGGTCACGAAGAGTCGGACACGACTGAGCCAGTGAACTGAACTAAGAGTCTACCTTCTTCCAACAGTTTGGAAACCTTAGTGGAACAGCTAGCTGATCAATTATCTGGGCTAGACCCTCGAGGATGGTTTCAAAGAATTACATGTATTATTGGAACTGGACCTATAATGCTGATAATTATCCTGGTGATTATATTTGCAGTATACCAATGCTTTTCAACTAAAATTGTTCAAACTAAATAAACTCAATTGTTCAGGGCCTTTTTCACAAAACATATCTATAGTCACCCCCAATTATGAAAAAATAGAGGGAATTCTCAGGGGAAGTTCAACTTCAAGGGATCCAATATGTTGCATTTTCTTCCTTTGTGTGCCATTTCTCAAGACTCTCTGTTCCTTATCAGTTACTGGAAAACAGGAACAAGGAGAGCTGCACATAGTTCTCAGGACAGAGATCATAGGAAAGAGCACCTGGTTGGATTCCCTTCAGTGACCCCCTTCAGTGACCTTTTACTTATAGGACTATCCATTTTCTTGCAATTGATGGAATTTCATTCTCAATGGCTGAGTAATTTTTATTGAAGATATATAAGCATGCGTTTCTGAAAATAAAGTACTCTTGTTTCACTTGAGACTTGGGTCCCCCGCATCCTTCTTTTGCCTTCTTTTCATCGACTCTAGTCCCCAGGGCCCAGTCTGTAAAGACTATAACAGACAAGGAAGATAGAAGTGTTCCTGTGTATTCCCCATTTTAAAATTTTTTTATATGTAGTTTCAGTATGTGATGTGCTAATTCTACTATGCACTCTTCTTGCTGATTATAAGGAATAACTGTAATATGTTTAATAGGAAATGATTGTAAAAATTGTTTGAATGGCCTAGAAATATATGTAGGGCCATTGTCTGCTTTTATAGAACTACGTGTGCCCATAATTATAAAGCAAGTTAATAGGTGGGTTATAACATGTGTAGCTTCACGTCCAGGAGGTGTGGCCCATATAAAAGAAGAATTTGTATCAACTGAGATATGTAAGAAAGAAGAGGCAGAAAGTTCAGGGCAATGAGTTACATACATTTGCCATAGTTTATTGGGTTGTAATCCTCGAGGATTGATACTTTGTGCAAAGGGTCGAAGATGTAGGGCCCTACAAGTAGAGATATTATTAATGATTTCTTTAGCATGTCGGTATGGAATTTTCCAAATTTGATGTAATGAGCCAACATTATTGTATAATAGAGCATGATGCTCTTCAGGAGTAACAAGAAAGACAAGATTATCAGCTTGTTCATTGCCATGAGCCATCAGGCCAGGAAGACAAGACTGTGTTTGAATATGGGTCCTTTGAAGAGAAGTTATGACCAACCTAGATAGCATATTGAAAAGCAGAGACATTCCTTTGCCAACAAACGTCCGTCTAGTCAAGACTATGGTTTTTCCAGTGGTCACATATGAATGTGAAAGTTGGACTGTGAAGAAAGCTGAGCACCGAAGAATTGATGCTTTGACTCTTGAGAGTCCCTTGGATTGCAAGGAGATCCAACCAGTCCATTCTGAAGGAGATCAGCCCTGGGTGTTTTTTGGAAGGACTGATGCTAAAGCTGAAAATCTAGTACTTTGGCCACCTCGTGTGAAGAGGTGACTCATTGGAAAAGACTCTGATGCTGGGAGGGTTTGGGGGCAGGAGGAGAAGGGGACGACAGAGGATGAGATGGCTGGATGGCATCACTGACTTGATGGACGTAAGTCTGAGTGAACTCCGGGAGTTAGTGATGGACAGGGAAGCCTGGTGTGCTGCAATTCATGGGGTCGCAAAGAGTCAGACATGACTGAGCAACTGAACTGAACTGAACTAAATATAAATGGGGGAAGTTTGGTTCTTAACAATAATTGTAGTTCAAGAAAAAGTTGTTGGATAATAGATTGATTAGAATTTATGGTAGAAGTTTCTATATTTCTTAATACAAAAACTGAATATAAGGAGTCAGAAAATATATTAATAGAATAAAAATGTAGATGAATATCCTGAATGAGAGCATCTAATTCATTTTGTTGAGCAGAGTGAAATTTAGTATAAAAGATTTTATATTCTTTGAGAGACTAGAATGAGGTCTCGGCATTTTTAGTCCCATCTATATAGAAAACATCAGTTTGAGGTATAGGTTGTGATGTGACAATGTGAGAGAGAATAAATTCAGTATTTTTGAAGAAATTCCAGAGTTTGTTAGAAGGATAATGAAATGAAATTTCTCCAAAATATTCCAGGAAGGCTATTTGGAAATCAGTAGTTGTTTGTAATGTGTTTTTGAATTGAGATTTATTCATAGGTACTCCAATTTTATGAGGATCAGAGCCAATTAGAGTCTTAGCTCTCTTTCTTCCATTGATAATGATTAGCATGATCAAATCAAGATAGGGTGTAAGTGACTTTGCCCCTCTAAAATGGGTATAGATCCATTCTATTGGGTATTCTTTTTGGGTAAGAAGTCCAGTGGGAGAATGAAGAGAAGGGAGTATAAATAATTCTAGAGGTAAATAAAGTGTAATATGAGTAAGAAATTATTTTTGCAATTTATTTTGTATTAAACAGTTTTTCTCATGCCCCCTTGTGAAAGTGAATGCGGGCTATTTAAATCTCGATCTCTTTTTAAAGTGTTAAATAGCTCTTTCTCTCAGGCTCGTGGCGCCGGCAGGATGGGTAAGTGTCACGGTCTTCGAACTGCCAGGAACCTTCGTAGCCACTGACGAGACCAGAAGTGGCATGATAAGCCGTACAAGAAAGCCCATCTGGGCACAGCCCTGAAGGCTAACCCTTTTGGCGGCACTTCTCACGCCAAGGGAATTGTGCTGGAAAAAGTAGGAGTTGAAGCCAAACAGCCAAATTCTGCCATCAGGAAGTGTGTCAGGGTTCAGCTAATCAAGAATGGCAAAAAAATCACTGCTTTTGTACCCAATGATGGTTGCTTGAATTTTATTGAGGAAAATAATGAAGTTCTGGTTGCTGGATTTGGTCGCAAAGGTCATGCTGTTGGTGACATTCCTGGAGTCCGCTTTAAGGCTGTCAAAGTAGCCAATGTCTCTCTTCTGGCTTTATACAAAGGCAAGAAGGAAAGACCAAGATCATAAATTTTGATGATGAAAGCACGATAGTAATAAATTTTCCTATACAAAAAAATAAAAATAAAGTGTTAAATAAATTAGTTGATAATATGTAATGTCTAAAGAGGGTCTAATTCAATTTATATCACCTAAAAGGTTTTGAAAATCTTTCAAGGTTGATAATTTATTAATATGAATCTGTGTTAGTTGGGGAGTAATATATTATCTATTAACAACAAATCTTAAGTAATAGTAAGGTGTAGATGTTTGAATCTTCTCAGGGGCAATGATCAATTTAGAAGCTTTTAAGCATTGTTGAGCTATGTCAAACATCTGTTGAGTTTCTAAAATAAATGGAGCTGAGACAATATATCATCCATATAATGAATAACAAGAGAGTCAGGAAATTGTTTTCCCACAGGTTCAAGGGCTTTGGCTACATAATATTGACACATGGTGGGAGAATTCATCATTCCTTGAGGCAACAGTCCATTGGTACCGTTTAAGTCACCCGATATGATTATGATGAGGAAGAGGGTGTCAGTTCAGTTCAGTTCATTTCAGTCACTGAGTCATGTCCGACCCTTTGTGACCCCAAGAATTGCAGCACACCAGGCTTCCCTGTCCATCACCAGCTCCCGGAGTTCACTCAGACTCACGTCCATTGAGTCAGTGATGCCATCCAGCCATCTCATCCTCTGTTGTCCCCTTCTCCTCCTGCCATCAATCCCTCCCACCATCAGACTGTTTTCCAATGAGTCAACTCTTGCCACGAGATAGCCAAAGTACTGGAGTTTCACCTTTAGCATCATTCCTTACAAAGAACACCCAGGACAGATCTCCTTTAGAATGGATTGGTTGGATCTCCTTGCAGTCCAAGGGACTGTCAAGAGTCTTCTTCAACACTACAGTTCAAAAGCATCAATTCTTCAGTGCTCAGCTTTCTTCACAGTCCAACTCTCACATCAATAAATGACTACAGGAAAAACCATAGCCTACACTAGATGGACCTTAGCAGCCTTTAATTTCTATTCTGTAAGGGGCCACTCTGTTCATCTCCAAGGAAAACCATTCAGTATCAGAGTTATCCAAGTTTATGCCCCAACCAGTAACAGTGAAGACGCTGAAGATGAACGGTTTTATGAAGACCTACAAGACCTTTCAGAAATAACACCCAAAAAGGATGTCCTTTTCATTACAGAGGAGTGGAATGCAAAAGTAGGAAGTCAAGAAGCACCTGGAGTAACAGGCAGATTTGGCCTTGGAATGCGAAATGAAGAAGGGCAAAGACTAAAAGAGTTTTGCCAAGAAAATGCACTGGTCATAGCAAACACCCTCTTCCAACAACACAAGAGAAGACTCTAGACATAGACATCACCAGATGGTCAACACCAAAATCAGATTGATTATATTCTTTGCAGCCAAAGATGGAGAAGCTCCTCTATACAGTCAACAAAAACAAGACCAGGAGCTGACTGTGGCTCAGATCATGAACTCCTTATTACCAAATTCAGACTTAAATTGAAGAAAGTAGGGAAACCGCTAGACCATTCAGGTATTACCTAAATCAAACCCCTTATGATTGATTATACAGTGGAAGTGAGAAATAGATTTAAAGGCCTAGATCTGATAGACAGAGTGCCTGATGAACTGTGGAATGAAGTTCCTGACATTGTACAGGAGACAGGGATCAAGACCATCCCCATGGAAAAGAAATGCAAAAAAGCAAAATCGCTGCCTAGGGAGGCCTTACAAAGAGCTGTGAGAAAAAGAGAGGCGAAAAGTAAAGGAGAAAAGTAATGATATAAGCATCTGAATGCAGAGTTCCAAAGAAAAGCAAGAAGAGATAAGAAAGCCTTCTTCAGCGATCAATGCAAAGAAATAGATAAAAAGAAAAGAAAGGGAAAGACTAGAGATCTCTTCAAGAACATTAGAGATACCAAGGGAACATTTCATGCAAAGATGGGCTCGATCAAGGACAGAAATGGTCTGGACCTAATAGAAGCAGAAGATATTAAGAAGAGGTGGCAAGAATACACAGAAGAACTGTACAAAAAAGATCTTCACGACTCAGATAATCATGATGGTGTGATCACTCATCTAGAGCCAGACATCCTGGAATGTGAAGTCAAGTGGGCCTTAGAAAGCATCACTATGAACAAAGCTAGTGGAGGTGATGGAATTCCAGTGAGCTATTTCAAATCCTGAAAGGTGATGCTGTGAAAGTGCTACACTCAATATGCCAGCAAATTTGGAAACTCAGCAGTGGCCACAGGACTGGAAAAGGTCAGTTTTCATTCCAGTCCCAAAGAAAGGCAATGCCAAAGAATGCTCAAACTACCGCACATGTGCACTCATCTCACATGCTAGTAAAGTAATGCTCAAAACTCTCCAAGCCAGGCTTTAGCAGTACGTGAACCATGAACTTCCTGGTGTTCAAGCTAGTTTTAGAAAAGGCAGAGGAACCAGAGATCAAATTACCAACATCCTCTGGATTATGGAAAAAGCAAGAGAGTTCCAGAAAAACATGTATTTCTGCTTTATTGACTATGCCAAAGCCTTTGACTGTGTGGATCACAATAAACTGTGGAAAATTCGTCAAGAGATGGGAATAGCAGACCACCTGACCTGCCTCTTGAGAAATCTGTATGCAGGTCAGGAAGCAACAGTTAGAACTGGACATGGAACAACAGACTGGTTCCAAATAGGAAAAGGTTGTATTTCAAGGATGTATATTGTCACCCTGCTTATTTAACTTATATGCAGAGTACATGATGAGAAACGCTGGACTGGAAGAAACACAAGCTGGAATCAAGGTTGCCAGGAGAAATATCAATAACCTCAGATATGCAGATGACACCACCCTTATGGCAGAAAATGAAGAGGAACAAAAAGCCTCTTGATGAAAGTGAAAGAGGGAAATGAAAAAGTTGGGTTAAAGCTCAACATTCAGAAAACGGAGATCAATGCATCCTGTCCCACCACTTCATTGGAAATAGATGGGGAAAGAGTGGAAACAGTGTCAGACTTTATTTTGGGGGGCTCCAAAATCACTGCAGATGGTGACTGCAGCCACGAAATTAGAAGACACTTACTCTTTGGAAGAAAAGTCATGACTAACCCAGTGAGCATATTCAAAAACATAGACATTCCTTTGCCGATTAAGGTCCGTCTAGTCAAGGCTATGGTTTTTCCTGTGGTCATGTATGGATGTGAGATTTGGACTGTGAAGAAAGCTGAGCGCTGAAGAATTGATGCTTTTGAACTGTGGTGTTGGAGAAGACTCTTCAGCGTCCCTTGGACTGTAAGTAGATCCAACCAGTCCATCCTGAAGGAGATCAGCCCTGGGATTTCTTTGAAGGGAATGAATGCAAGCTGAAACTCCAGTACTTGGGCCACCTGATGCAAAGAGTTAACTCATTGGAAAAGACTCTGATGCTGGGAGGGCTTGGGGGCAGGAGGAGAAGGGGACGACCGAGGATGAGATAGCTGGATGGCATCACTGACTCAATGAACGTTAGTGTGAGTGAACTCTGGGAGTTGATGACTGACAGGGAGGCCTGGCGTGCTGTGATTCATCGGGTCGCAAAGAGTAGCACATGACTGAGTGACTGAACTGAACTGAACACAAAGTTGAGTAGAATTCCCATCACATTTTAGCATCACCTGTTTTTGTACATCTATTCATTGATCTCCAACCCATTTGATGACTGATTTTAGTTCCTGTATTTCATCATGAGTATACTCATCTACCAGAGCCTGAGTTGCCCACATAGTATGAGCATCTTTAGTGCAATTTTGGATAACACTATGTGTTTGAATTGAGGTTTGTAAAGCAATGCCAGTACAGCAGCAGTGGTGCAAATAGCTATTAATCCCAAAATGCCAAGAATCAGCCATCCAGTGAATCGTTTAGTTCACTGAAGCAGTTTAGTAAGTAACCGAAAACCAAGTCCAGCCATGGGGCCTTCTTCCCAGGACCACTTGAGGTTTATTGGTAACCACAGACTACATCGAGATCAAAGAATCAAAAGGAATTCATTTTTTAAGGAAACAGAGGAGTTAAGAATATGATTTGCGATTTCTACAAGTTACAGAACGTAAAGTCATATTGAATTGTAAACTTCCTATAGCTACAACAAAAGGAAGGGGAACACAAGCTTGTAGAAATATGATTGATTATAACGAAAGAAATAGTTTCTATAACTACACTTGATTCCTGTGAAATGTCCAGTCCTAGTCCCAAGTTCTTCGGTGCTTTCAGCAAGTTTCCAGGTGACCCAATATTCAGGCCCATTCCGTTTATCGAGGACAATTCGAAGATGAGGTGGGTGCCATTCCACCATCAAGCCAGCCAAGAAGTCCTTTGTCATGGTAATGTTCCATTATATTGTTACTACCCTTCTATGACACTTGAGTAGCATAATCACACGCAGTGCTGTTAATATCATCTGAGCATTTAGATAACCACATACCATGGGGTCCCCAATCGACAGTTGTATGATTCAGTTCAGATCAGTTCAGTCGCTCAGTAGTGTCCAACTCTTTGCGACTCCATGAATCGCAGCACGTCAGGCCTCCCTGTCAATTACCAACTCCCGGAGTTCACTCAGACTCACATCCATCGAGTCCGTGATGCCATCCAGCCATCTCATCCTCAGTCGTCCCCTTCTCCTCCTGCCCCCAGTCCCTCCCAGCATCAGAGTCTTTTCCAATGAGTCAACTCTTCGCATGAGGTGGCCCAAGTACTGGAGTTTCAGCTGTAGCATCATTCTGTCCAAAGAAATCCCAGGGTTGATCTCCTTCAGAATGGACTGGTTGGATCTCCTTGCAGTCCAAGGGACTCTCAAGAGTCTTCTCCAACACCACAGTTCAAAAGCATCAATTCTTCGGCGCTCAGCCTTCTTCACAGTCCAACTCTTACATCCATACACCACCACAGTAAAACCATAGCCTTGACTAGAGGGACCTTAGTTGGCAAAGGAATGTCTCTGCTTTTGAATATGCTGTCTAGGTTGGTAATAACTTTTCTTCCAAGGAGTAAGCATCTTTTAATTTCATGGCTGCAGTCACCATCTGCAGTGATTTAGGAGCCCCCCAAAATAAAATCGGACACTGTTTCCCCATCTATTTCCCATGAAGTGATGAGACCGGATGCCATGATCTTTGTTTTCTGAATGTTGAGCTTTAAGCCAACTTTTTCACTCTCTTTCACCTTCATCAAGAGGCCCTTTAGCTCCTCTTCACTTTCTGCCATAAGGATGGTGTCATCTGCATATCTGAGGTTATTGATATTTCTCCCAGCAATCTTGATTCCAGCTTGTGTTTCTTCCAGTCCAGCGTTTCTCATGATGTACTCTGCATATGAGTTAAATAAGCAGGGTGACAATATACATCCTTGAAATACAACCTTTTCCTATTTGGAACCAGTCTGTTGTTCCATGTCCAGTTCTAACTGTTGCTTCCTGACCTGCATACAGATTTCTCAAGAGGCAGGTCAGGTGGTCTGCTATTCCCATCTCTTGACGAATTTTCCACAGTTTATTGTGATCCACACAGTCAAAGGCTTTGGCATAGTCAATAAAGCAGAAATACATGTTTTTCTGGAACTCTCTTGTTTTTTTGATGATCCAGTGGGTGTTGGTAATTTGATCTCTGGTTCCTCTGCCTTTTCTAAAACTAACTTGAACATCAGGAAGTTCACGGTTCACATATTGCTGAAGCCTGGCTTGGAGAGTTTTGAGCATTACTTTACTAGCATGTGAGATGAGTGCACATGTGCGGTAGTTTGAGCATTCTTTGGCATTGCCTTTGGGATTGGAATGAAAACTGACGTTTTTCAGTCCTGTGGCCACTGCTGAGTTTCCAAGTTTCCTGGCATATTGAGTGCAGCACTTTCACAGCATCATCTTTCAGGATTTGAAATAGCTCAAGTGGACCCACATCCTCAAAATTTCCAGGAGGCTGTTGGGGAATGTATAAAATTCAAATTAAATCGGAAAATTTTAGGAGAAGAGAACTGTCTAGCAGCCAACAGGCACTAAAAGAAGAAATCAAAGGTAGGCACGGATTGCAGATTTTTAAGTCTGTCCACAAACACTGACCATATCCTGGCTGCTTAGATGTTGTTGCTAAAACACTGGATGAATCTTACCAACAGGGGCTTCCCTTGTGGCTCAGCTGGTAAAGAAGCTGCCTGCAATGCGGGAGACGTGGGTTAGATCCCTGGCCTGCGAAGGTCCCACGCAGAAGGGAAAGACTACCCACTCCAGTGTTCTGGCCTGCAGAATTCCATGGACTGTATAGACCATGGGGTCACCAAGTCGGATACAACTGAGCGACTTTCACTATTAGCACTGTTCTTTTCTCAACATATGACAAAAAGTTTATTTTGTTCATCGACATTTCCATATTGTAATTATAGAAGAATATGCAATCTATTTAGATGTTAAAGGCAATAATTAAAAAAAAGAAAAAAAACAGACTGTAATTATGGGGCATCACTGGACTGTTAAACACCTCCAGGCCCCTTGCCGGCCTTGCCCTCTCTCTGCAGATCTGGACGCTCCTCGCCCCGCCCCTCGCCTGCAGCGATCTGCCCAGCCCTCGACAAGGAAGGTCAGCCTCGGAATCCGCGCGTGCGCAGTTTCCTACGGAAGCGGAAGGCCGCTAGAGAAGGTCGCTGGGCGGCCCTTGAGTTTTTTTCTCCTAAAGAGGTGCTGCCATGCCCATTGCCATGCCCACCTTTAGGGTCCCGCTGATTCCTCGGCAGTAGTATCCCAATACCCCGCTGTCCGCCCCAAATAAACCCAGAGGCCGCGGTTGCAGGTCGAGTGTTCCAAATTGCTCTGAGGCTTGTCCTTGCCGTTTGCTTTTCGGCCTTCGGCCCCAGAGACACCGCCTTTCGGGATATTTTCCTGCTTAAAACTTAACCGTTAGTACCTACGCCTGTTCCTTGTAAAGTGCCCGGGCGCGAGGGGCATTCGGGCACGCCCACCTCCACCGCCTCACCCTGTTGGCCCCTAGAGGTCTCATCAACAGCCCCACTCCCGGGGAAGCTGAGTCCTCTCCCCGGTCCTGGCATTCTGGAGAGCCTGCCCCCCCCCCCCAAAAAAAAAAAACTCCCTGGCTCCCAGCCTCTCTTCCTGGTCTCCTTAGGCCGATCGTTCTGCCCCGCAGGCCTCCCTTCCTGGTCAGTCCCTTTTCCCTACCCCTGGGCTGAATGTGTGACTGTTGGGGAACCAGACTGGAGCCATGGCAGGCTCAACAGGTTGCACTAGGCCTAGGTTTTGAATTCTTGTAAACCTGGGTCATGATTCCAGGAGACTACCCCCTAGCAGGGTCCCACTCACCTTAGGATGAAGGGCCTGAGCTACTCCATCTTGCAAAAGAATTCCATCTTGCAAAAGAACGCCATCTCGCAAGGTCCCGGGCAAAAGAACTTTGGACGTTACCTAACCTAAGCACACTAACCATAGCCAGTCAACCCTCAGATTACCTAACCTAGCCCCACTGTACATGAGCCAATCGGTCACTAGGCTAAACCTTCTGACTTTACCTTCAGGAGCTTGTGATTTAACTTGGAAGTAAAAACCAATCAAGAATCTACACACAAATCCTATGGATGGAAGTAACCAACCAGTTATCTCAACTTAAACACCCCCTAAAGTGGCCAATCAGTTGTCCTCCTGTTTGAACACCCTCTCTTGCATCCTTTTACCTGATTAAATTCCCTATAAAAGCAGTGCAGTCCAAGACTTGGTGCTCCCTTCCTATAGCTGCTGTGTTGGTGCTGGGGGAGCCCTAGCTTGAGCTAGCAATAAACCCCTTTATGCTTTTGCATTGCCGTGGACGTCTTATTCTCTCAGTTTTGGGGACTCGGACTTCGGGCATGACACTGACACCCAGTGTTTTTCCATCATGAGTCCGTCTTGTTGGAAAAGGTGCTCTTTTGATAGGCGGGTGTTTCATTTACTCATCATTTCTGTAGATACGTGGGCAAGGGGGATCAGAAGAAGCAGTGACTGAGAGTGAAATGCAAACTCAGAAGTGGAAAACAATGAGAGAACCGTCAGGGTCGCCCAGGATGGCTAAGGCAGTTGCTAAAAAATGGTAAAATGAAACAGAGTTAGCCCTTAAAGTAGCAGGTGGGTGAAAGAATAATGGACAAAGGCGTGAGATCGCCAGGAGTTGCAGACAAGGAGACAGGGCCCCCGTGTCTGCGGTAGGAGGGCGGACAGGGGTGATCCTAGGAGAGAAACAGGGATAGGTGTTGGCCAGAAGAGAAGAAAAGGAAGGAAGCCTAGACACCTGGAGTGCCCCAGAGTGGAAGTGTAACAGGGAGAGAAGGGGTGTGACTAGAAGGCAGAGAGGGAGCAGAGTTGGAGAAAGAAAGAGACAGACGTATAGATGTTTAGGACAGTTAGAAGGGTTTGGTTGAAGGAAAGAGCAGCAAGAGGAGAAACAAGTTGCCGAAGGGGGCAGGACAGATGTGAGGGAAGAAACAGGAGGGCAGAAACAGCATCCCACCTGAGGCAGTGGACGCCAAAGGACTGTTCCACATAGTGAGGTCTTCTGTTTTTTTTGTGTGATTGTGACAAACGAAGGGGGGATGTTGATTCTAAGCCTGAAGCAGCCTGTTTTCCACTTGCCAGATCAATTTCTAAAAACTTACATTGTCTGAGGAAGAAGCTGGGAAGAGAAGGGAAAAGGGCAAGAAAAGAGGAATGGCTCTTTCTCAGGTAAAATCATGTTCTCAGTTGATTCTCAGTCTGTCCTTCCTGAAATCCCTTCTTTGGACTTACTAATCATCTCTGACTCTGAAGTATCCTTCCTGACACCTGTACAGGCACACTCACCAGGGAACTTCGATCAGGGCCTGTCGTCTCCACTTAGATCCCATCTCCGCATGACCCAGTGGCCTGGACCTTGTGTGGAGGGCACCATCCTGGGCAGGGCTTCACACCCACTGCTTTGAGAAGGGGTCTCAGTGCTGTTGGGCAGCAGGGATTGCCTCGGGTCCTTCTGGATGTGCAGTCTGCTCTCTGTCAATCAGGATTAAGAAGCTGTGGGTGGGAGTCAGGTATTAACATGCACAGGACCTGGTAAAATCTGGAAGTAGACCTAAAAAGGGAAATTTGTTCTAAGGTAATTGAAGCTAAGTGAGTGAGTCACTGACTTCAAAATCTTGATTGGAAATGGGATGCAAAGTTCAGAATCAGGTATCAGTGATAGAGAGTGGGCTATTCCATCATCTGTTTGAAACTGTGACAAGAATCTAAATCTCTGAGAGCTGGAAATTCACTTTCATTGCCTTCATTCTTCAGATTTTGTCTTTTCACTGTGTTCATTTTGTGGTTTGGCACAGAGATGTTTTTACTTTTGATGTAGGTGGGGTGACTCTTTAACCCATAGAGTCACCATTTGTTATGGCAGCTGTCTTTTTTCCACTGGGTTTTCTTAGATTTTAAATATATGCAAATGGTTATTTCTGAACATTCTCTTCTGTTCCCTTGGTGTATAAATCCATGTTTATGGCAGTACTACACCATCTGGATGATACTGTGATATGGCTTGAAATTTTAAAAGGGTGGCCTTCATCTTTCATCTTTCTACTTATTGAAGAGTATTTTTGCAGTTTGTGGTCCCCTTGAGATTCTTTATGACTTCTGGCAAGTTTTTTCTATTTCTGCAAACATTTCTATTGTACGTTTCATAATGAATTCATTAAATCTGTGGAACACTTTGAGTAACTTGGAAATATAGAGTACTGAGATTTCCAGTCCATGACTACTAAATTTATTTGTTTATTTTGGATTTCTTCTAGAAATGGTTAAGCAGTTTTCAGTGTATATGTTTCACCTCCTTGGTGAATTATTCCTAAATATTTCATCTATTTTTAATACAATAGTAAGTAAAATTGTTATGTGATTTTCTTTTCACATTGTTCATTGTGTATAGAAATGCAGCTGATTTGCACGTTGACTGTTGTATCTTGCAAGTTTGCTAAAATTGCTATTTGATGTGGCAGGAGGTTTTTTTGTGTTTGCATGGAATCTACAGTTTATACACAAAAGACTTTGTCCTCTAGGGAAGAAGGTAACTTTCTAATTATTCACTTTGGAAAGCTTTGATTTCTTTTCCTTGTGTAATTGCTCTGGTTAGGGGTTTCAGTCCTTTGTTGAACAGTGATGCAGTGGGCACATCCTTGCCTTCTTCCCCATCCAAGAAGAAAAGTTTTCAGTCTTTCACCACTGAGAACACTGTTCAGTTCAGTTCAGTTCAGTCCCTCAGTCGTGTCTGACTCTTTGTGACCCCATGAATTGCAGCATGCCAGGCTTCTCTGTCCATCAGCAACACCCAGAGTTCACTCAGACTCACATCCATCAAGTCAGTGATGCCATCCAGCCATCTCATCCTCTGTCGTCCCCTTCTCCTTCTGCCCCGAATCCTTCCCAGCATTAGAGTCTTTTCCAGTGAGTCAACTCTTCGCATGAGGTGGCCGAAGTTCTGGAGTCTCAGGATATCAGACCCCCACATCTCATAGTTTTCCACTCTTGTACTCGTCTATCTAGTCTGGGAATGTAGACTCTTTATGACTTTGCTTTCTCCTTGTAGTTTGTATAATTTTTCCTTTTAAATTTGATTTTGAAGTATGTGGCTCTAGGGTCTGAAGTCATGTCCAGTTTCTTTGCTGTAGTAATCGGCCTGTGTTTAAGGGGCAGCTCCTCATGGACTCTCTGTGGTGTCGGTTTACTGGGTAAGAGAAAATTTTTAAAGGCGAATACTTTCCCTTATTGGTTGTAATATTTTCCTGCTGCATACAGAATTACCACTTGAAGCTACTTAGTATAGTGGTCAGCCTGTTCTGTGATATGAGAAAGTATCTGAAGACTTTGACCTGTGCATCTTTTTCTGGCTATGAGTGATGTCACAGATGCCTGCGTGAAGGGCGCTGTGATAGTGTTGTTCACGTGTGCTATCACCATGCCCTTTGAGCCCCACCAAGAGGTGTAGGAACTTCTCCTGACAAGGGTACTGTCCAGGTTCACACCCTCATAGTTGTGAGGCTGTTGACTAAACTGTTGCTGATGCTGCATGCTTGTCACCTGGGTGCTATTGATCATTCTGCCTCCACACTTAATTTTGTAGCAACTTAATGACAGACTCATGTAGTGGAGTGATAACTTCAGTGATGAATCATCATTTGTTTTTTTTCAAGGCGTAGCTACTTTCCTTTTTTTATATCTGTATGCATTATAAATGATTGTCTTTTATTTTTGTCATTAAGTTTCTATTTTGTTACTCTTTGTATTTTATTTGCAATATGTGGGATGGTTGGTTAAGAAAGCTCCCCTACCCATATGGTGGAATTAGTGATCCATACTTTTTAGAATTCTTTATGTATTCTTGATGTTAAACTATTATTGAATATATGCTTGGCAATTTTTTGGTATTATGGTGTACATTGTTTTTTCACTGCTGATGATAGTTTACTGCACAGTATTTGATAATTAGAATGTGTGCAATTTAGTTTTTTATTTTTTGTCCATTGTCGAGAATCATTTTTAGGTTATCTATACGAAATTATGGATGCTAGGAAAACTTATTTTGATAATCGTTTCACAGTATATGTATCAGTTAGTTTTTTGTCTGTAGCTTAAACTTACACAATGATATTTGTCATTGTAAGAGTTGCTTATAAAACCCCTTTATATCACTGTTTAAAGAGTTGGGTTTAGAAAGGGGAAATAATTAAAACACGTTGGATAAAAGAAACAATAACGCAGTTTATATATAATCATTTAAAGTGTCTTGCTCTTAAAAGGTTGTGGTTAGTGACCCAAATGATCACATCCCTTAAGTCCTTCATCTCAGACACCCAGGTACTGGCCCTAAGTGTGCTGTTTTGTAGGGTAAGAGTAGGGAATAGCCCGTTTCTACTCAGGCAGAGTTTTGTATTTGCAATATAGAGACTAGTCCCATTCTTGTTTCTTAAAACTGCCCAAGTTCCCAGATCCCTGCATTGCTTCAGCCTCACTAGCAAGATCTGAGCACAACATGCTGTGAAAAACAGTTTTTATTGAGAATAAACCCTTTTAGACTTAAGAGGAAGTATCTTGGCTTCCGACATAACTTGAAGCTTTTACCTGAGCAGTGTTACAGACGGGAACTTAATGCTGTCAAGGTAACAGGCCCCGCCCCCTCCGCGGCCCGCCCCTCCCACGTACAGTGCGCACAGCGGGTGCTCGCCATTGAGAAGGGGTCTCAGTGCTGTTGGGCAGCAGGGATTGCCTCGGGTCCTTCTGGATGTGCAGTCTGCTCTCTGTCAATCAGGATTAAGAAGCTGTGGGTGGGAGTCAGGTATTAACATGCACAGGACCTGGTAAAATCTGGAAGTAGACCTAAAAAGGGAAATTTGTTCTAAGGTAATTGAAGCTAAGTGAGTGAGTCACTGACTTCAAAATCTTGATTGGAAATGGGATGCAAAGTTCAGAATCAGGTATCAGTGATAGAGAGTGGGCTATTCCATCATCTGTTTGAAACTGTGACAAGAATCTAAATCTCTGAGAGCTGGAAATTCACTTTCATTGCCTTCATTCTTCAGATTTTGTCTTTTCACTGTGTTCATTTTGTGGTTTGGCACAGAGATGTTTTTACTTTTGATGTAGGTGGGGTGACTCTTTAACCCATAGAGTCACCATTTGTTATGGCAGCTGTCTTTTTTCCACTGGGTTTTCTTAGATTTTAAATATATGCAAATGGTTATTTCTGAACATTCTCTTCTGTTCCCTTGGTGTATAAATCCATGTTTATGGCAGTACTACACCATCTGGATGATACTGTGATATGGCTTGAAATTTTAAAAGGGTGGCCTTCATCTTTCATCTTTCTACTTATTGAAGAGTATTTTTGCAGTTTGTGGTCCCCTTGAGATTCTTTATGACTTCTGGCAAGTTTTTTCTATTTCTGCAAACATTTCTATTGTACGTTTCATAATGAATTCATTAAATCTGTGGAACACTTTGAGTAACTTGGAAATATAGAGTACTGAGATTTCCAGTCCATGACTACTAAATTTATTTGTTTATTTTGGATTTCTTCTAGAAATGGTTAAGCAGTTTTCAGTGTATATGTTTCACCTCCTTGGTGAATTATTCCTAAATATTTCATCTATTTTTAATACAATAGTAAGTAAAATTGTTATGTGATTTTCTTTTCACATTGTTCATTGTGTATAGAAATGCAGCTGATTTGCACGTTGACTGTTGTATCTTGCAAGTTTGCTAAAATTGCTATTTGATGTGGCAGGAGGTTTTTTTGTGTTTGCATGGAATCTACAGTTTATACACAAAAGACTTTGTCCTCTAGGGAAGAAGGTAACTTTCTAATTATTCACTTTGGAAAGCTTTGATTTCTTTTCCTTGTGTAATTGCTCTGGTTAGGGGTTTCAGTCCTTTGTTGAACAGTGATGCAGTGGGCACATCCTTGCCTTCTTCCCCATCCAAGAAGAAAAGTTTTCAGTCTTTCACCACTGAGAACACTGTTCAGTTCAGTTCAGTTCAGTCCCTCAGTCGTGTCTGACTCTTTGTGACCCCATGAATTGCAGCATGCCAGGCTTCTCTGTCCATCAGCAACACCCAGAGTTCACTCAGACTCACATCCATCAAGTCAGTGATGCCATCCAGCCATCTCATCCTCTGTCGTCCCCTTCTCCTTCTGCCCCGAATCCTTCCCAGCATTAGAGTCTTTTCCAGTGAGTCAACTCTTCGCATGAGGTGGCCGAAGTTCTGGAGTCTCAGGATATCAGACCCCCACATCTCATAGTTTTCCACTCTTGTACTCGTCTATCTAGTCTGGGAATGTAGACTCTTTATGACTTTGCTTTCTCCTTGTAGTTTGTATAATTTTTCCTTTTAAATTTGATTTTGAAGTATGTGGCTCTAGGGTCTGAAGTCATGTCCAGTTTCTTTGCTGTAGTAATCGGCCTGTGTTTAAGGGGCAGCTCCTCATGGACTCTCTGTGGTGTCGGTTTACTGGGTAAGAGAAAATTTTTAAAGGCGAATACTTTCCCTTATTGGTTGTAATATTTTCCTGCTGCATACAGAATTACCACTTGAAGCTACTTAGTATAGTGGTCAGCCTGTTCTGTGATATGAGAAAGTATCTGAAGACTTTGACCTGTGCATCTTTTTCTGGCTATGAGTGATGTCACAGATGCCTGCGTGAAGGGCGCTGTGATAGTGTTGTTCACGTGTGCTATCACCATGCCCTTTGAGCCCCACCAAGAGGTGTAGGAACTTCTCCTGACAAGGGTACTGTCCAGGTTCACACCCTCATAGTTGTGAGGCTGTTGACTAAACTGTTGCTGATGCTGCATGCTTGTCACCTGGGTGCTATTGATCATTCTGCCTCCACACTTAATTTTGTAGCAACTTAATGACAGACTCATGTAGTGGAGTGATAACTTCAGTGATGAATCATCATTTGTTTTTTTTCAAGGCGTAGCTACTTTCCTTTTTTTATATCTGTATGCATTATAAATGATTGTCTTTTATTTTTGTCATTAAGTTTCTATTTTGTTACTCTTTGTATTTTATTTGCAATATGTGGGATGGTTGGTTAAGAAAGCTCCCCTACCCATATGGTGGAATTAGTGATCCATACTTTTTAGAATTCTTTATGTATTCTTGATGTTAAACTATTATTGAATATATGCTTGGCAATTTTTTGGTATTATGGTGTACATTGTTTTTTCACTGCTGATGATAGTTTACTGCACAGTATTTGATAATTAGAATGTGTGCAATTTAGTTTTTTATTTTTTGTCCATTGTCGAGAATCATTTTTAGGTTATCTATACGAAATTATGGATGCTAGGAAAACTTATTTTGATAATCGTTTCACAGTATATGTATCAGTTAGTTTTTTGTCTGTAGCTTAAACTTACACAATGATATTTGTCATTGTAAGAGTTGCTTATAAAACCCCTTTATATCACTGTTTAAAGAGTTGGGTTTAGAAAGGGGAAATAATTAAAACACGTTGGATAAAAGAAACAATAACGCAGTTTATATATAATCATTTAAAGTGTCTTGCTCTTAAAAGGTTGTGGTTAGTGACCCAAATGATCACATCCCTTAAGTCCTTCATCTCAGACACCCAGGTACTGGCCCTAAGTGTGCTGTTTTGTAGGGTAAGAGTAGGGAATAGCCCGTTTCTACTCAGGCAGAGTTTTGTATTTGCAATATAGAGACTAGTCCCATTCTTGTTTCTTAAAACTGCCCAAGTTCCCAGATCCCTGCATTGCTTCAGCCTCACTAGCAAGATCTGAGCACAACATGCTGTGAAAAACAGTTTTTATTGAGAATAAACCCTTTTAGACTTAAGAGGAAGTATCTTGGCTTCCGACATAACTTGAAGCTTTTACCTGAGCAGTGTTACAGACGGGAACTTAATGCTGTCAAGGTAACAGGCCCCGCCCCCTCCGCGGCCCGCCCCTCCCACGTACAGTGCGCACAGCGGGTGCTCGCCCCGCCCCTGGTCGGAAGCCGCGGCTCTGATACCAACAGCCCTTTCACGCGGAGCCGGAAGTTGGAGAGCGCAGAGCCGAGGTCCCGGAGCGGCGCCTAAGCCTTCCTTCTGGAGTAAGTTTGCAGAGCTCGCCACCCCTCCAGTCCCCACCTCCGCCCCCGCTCACTCATACTGATGGTGTGGGAATTGCCAGCGACCTGAAAACCCTGGCACCCGGTGCTCGGCACCTAATAAACGCTGTCGCTGCCGTTGCGGCCCAGTTATCTTTCCGTTTGTGTTTTAAGTGTTGCTGAGGCGGTTTCGGCCCTCGGTGCGCGTAGACCCCGCATCTGGCGACATTTTCCTGCTTAAAACCCTTTTTGACCTCTGGCCTCGCCCAGTAAAGCCCTCTCTCGCGAGTTGGAGTCGCGACCGCCCCGTCGCCTTCTCGACCGCTGGAGGCAGAGCTCAGATAGGCCGCGCGCCCTCTCCCAGGTCCCGGGATTCCAGAGAGCCGGCCCCGCTCCCGAACCCCCTCCCTCCCAGCCCCTCCGTCTTTGCGTCTCTTGAGGCCGGTCCTGCCTCGCAGCAGCCCCCTTTCCTGTCAGCCCATCCCCTCACCCCGCATAGGATAGTTGATCTGGGCCAGCCATGTGTGTCCCATGCCCAATTCAACTTAGTTGGAAAAGGTGCTCTTCCGTTCGGGGGTGTCCGGTTCTGTCGCCCACTCAGGAAATTCAGGAGGCAGGAGGATCAGGAGAAGCAGAGTCAGAAGGACTGAGAGAAATAACTGAAACTGAGGAGAAAAGCATCAGGGAGAACCAATGGGAAAACTGAGAATGGCTGAGGGATTTGCAAAGGGATAGTCAAGTCAAAGAGGTTAAGCCTTGAAAATAGCCAAGTGAGTAAAATAGAGAAGTATTAATAAATTAGAAAGCCAGATCTCCAGGGACTGGAAAACAGCACAGGGAGAACTACCCTGTCTCAGTGATGGGAGCCGGGAGGCGAAGGGCGATGAGGGACCTCAGAGGTGGAGAGTCCCTAACTGGGTTTTGGCCGGGTTTGAGTCCAGGCTTCTTGGGTTAGGGTCCCGAGTTGTTTTCACCCGGTTGGAGTCCCGCCACAAGGGTTCAAGTCTGTCTGAAGTGGCCGGTTTTATGGTGCTGGCAGAGAAAGGTAGGAGCAGAGGAAGAAAGGGCTGGAAGGAAGCATAGCCACATGGCCTGCTAGAGAGTGGGGAGGAAGGGAGAGTCACAGCGAGAGGAGGGGAGTAATCTTGAGCACAGAGAGGGAGACTAAATAGGGGAAGAAGAGGCAGACATAGGTATGGATTTTTGAAAGACTCAGGAAGGTTGGAGAGAGAGCATTTGAAGGGGGAACGAATTGCAGCAGCCTGGGACAGGACACGTGTGAGGGAGGAAATAGGATGGGAACAGCAGGAGAGCAGAGGGGAAGAAAAAGAGACACCGAGACCCAGATGAAATAGGGAGCTAGGTGAACAGAGGGGTAAGGTCGATCCAGGTGTGGCCAGTTTTTGGATACAGATGAGTTTTTAGTTATACAGAGGAGGATGAGAATTTCAAAACTCCTGTCTATGAGGCTTGTGTTCTTTTTTTTATCACTTGTGGCAGAAGATGACTTTCATTTGCAAACCCTGTTGAGCCTGGGGCAGTGGCTTGATTCACTGAGTTGTGAGTGACCCCCTTCCCTTGTCGTATCATGAGATAGAGGTCAGGGAAGAAGAGATCTGGAGCAAGAAATGACTGTCTCTAGAGTGTCACACTGTAGTAGCTTTTTTTTTTTTTTTGGATGAATTTTTTTGGCTGTGCTGTGCTGTGGGCTCAGGAGTTGTGGCTCCCAGGTTCTAAAGCACAGGCTGAGTAGTTGTGCACAGGCTTAGTTGCTTGTACTTGTGGGATCTTTCTGAACCAGGGATAGAACCCATGTCCCCTGTATTGTCAGGCAGATTCTTATCCACTGTATCATTATTGGGTAACATTTTTAAAGGAACACTTTTTTTTTTTTAAACGGATTCACATTTTCTCCTTTCTTTATATATGGTGCTTTTTGTAGCTTGGAATAGGTCTTAATTCATTCAGTTTCTGTACTTGTTTTTAACTTCAGAAATAAGCTTTTTTAGTTTCCAGTATTCTAGTCTTATCATCCTTTTCTAAATATGATTATTCTCCACATTTTTTTAAACTTTGACACCAGGTTTTTAGATTAAAAATCATTCATTTTTTTTTTCAGATTCATTCCTTGCCTGAGTGCTTTCTTCCCTTCATCTCATACATTTGAAATTTTCTTTGGTAAGTAGTAAATCATCTTAGACAATTTTGTGCCATACTTAGCAAAAATGTCACCTCGTTTATCAGTTCTAATGAGATAGATGAACCTAGAGTCTATTATACAGAGTGAAACAAGTCACAAAGAGAAAGACAAATACTGTATATTAATGCATGTATATGGAATTTAGAAAGATGGTACCAGTGATCCTACATGCAGGGCAACAAAGGGAGACACAGATGTAAAGAACAGACTTTTGGACTCAATGGGAGAAGGTGAGGGTGGGATGATTTAAGAGAATAGCACTGAAACATGTAAATTACCATATGTAAAACAGAATGATCAGTGCAAGTTTGGTGCACAAAGCAGGGCACCCAAAGCCAGTGCTCTGGAACAACCCAGAGAGTGCTAGTGAGGAGGGAGGTGGAAGGGGGTTCAGAATGAGGGGGGCTGCTGCTGCTGCTGCTAAGTAGTGTCAGTCGTGTCCGACTCTGTTTGACCCCATACACGGCAGCCCAACAGGCTCCTCTGTCCCTGGGATTCTCCAGGCAAGAATACTGGCGTGGGTTACCATTTCCTTCTCCAATGCATGAAAGTGAAAAGTGAAAGTGAAGTCGCTCAGTCATGTCTGGCTCTTAGCAACCACATGGACTGCAGCCTACCAGGCTCCACCATCCATGGGATTTTCCAAGCAGTAGTACTGGAGTGGGGTGCTATTATAGTCACTGCTACTACTAAGTCACTTCATTCGTGTCCGACTCTGTGCGACCCCATAGACAGCAGCCCACCAGGTTACCCCATCCCTGGGATTCTCCAAGCAAGAACACTGGAGTGGGTTGCCATTTCCTTCTCCGATGCATGAAAGTGAAAAGCGAAAGTGAAGTCACTCTGTCGTGTCCGACTCTCAGCGACCCCATGGACTACAGCCTTCCAGGCTTCTCCGTCCATGGGATTTTCCAGGCAAGAGTACTGGAGTGGGGTGCCATTGCCTTCAGTCTGTTAATGAAGGAAAGGAACGTTTTAAAACTCAGAATGGCACCAGGCCCCTCATACATAAGATGCATTTTGAGATAATCTTGGCATCAGATGATTCATCCCAGGCCATAAAATGATTAACTTGAATCTTGTAGAAGGGCAGATTACCATGCAAATAGTTTTGTTGACATAGATTAGGGGACAGTATCTGAGTATAACATACTGGTTTGTGAAGTAGGTTCTGAGCCATTAGGCAGAACAGACTTGAAGACACAGTCTCGGGTAAATGCATAGTCCATTCACATAGCTTAAGACAAACATTTCCATAAGAAAAATGCCTTGGTTAACTCAAGATTTGAGAATAGTTAACTTCAGGTAAAACCAGGTGTCATTATGGCAATAAGGTATGTTAAAAGAAACCTTCTTTTAAATTTGTATAGAGAAGGACAAAAGTATCGCTTTTGTTTGTTTCCTCCTGCTGCTTAAGAGAGATTAAAATGTCTGACCCTTACAGCCTATTTCCTCCATTTGGAGACCCCTGGCCTTCTTGCCTGTTACCCTCTCAGTCCCCGCTTTTCTTTTAGAAGAATTATGTTGCCTAGGGAAAAGGGGCATAACTGCTTCTGAGCTGAAAATGGGCGTTGTCCCTAAACTGGTGAGGCAACGTGTTCTCCTAACCCTCTTACCGAAGATGTCTGATCCAGGGCCCCCAAATAGTAGTTGGAAGAAGCTGCAGCAGTAGCAGGAGTTTGAGCAACTATTGCAGGAAGGGGGACCCTTTCCAGGGTCAGAAACTGAGTTCTTGTCTAACACTCGGAAATGCATTGCCCGAGGAGACATATGTGCTGACAAATGAGATTTTATTGGGAAAGGCACTTGGGTGGAAAGCAAAAGGGTAAGGGAACCCAGGAGAACTGCTTTGCTGGGCAGCCCACAGTCTCAAATTTTATGGCGATGAGATTAGTTTCCGGGTGGTCTTTGACCAATCATTCTAATTTGGAATCTTTCCTGGTGGCACACGCATTGCTCAGCCAAGATGGATGCTTGCGAGAGGGATTCTGGGAAGTGGACAGACACTCCGTGTCTCCTTTCAACCTTTCCCGAACTCTTCAGGTTGGTGGTGGCTCATTAGTTCCGTATTCCTTATCAGTATCTCCTGTCATAAAACAATTCATGCAAATGGTTACTATGGTGCCTGGCCAGGGTTAGGGGTTTCAATGAGTATGCTTACCCTAACACAGCCATTTGTAACTTAAAAGCTTTCATGCAATGAGAAACAAATCCAGTTACACAGTTACAGATGCAGGGAGCAAACAGCAAAAACAAAACAATCAGAATTATTTTAAGTAAGATAGTTTTATCTCCCAAAATGAGGCAATTGAGGCTTTAGGAATATCCATAGCCCCAGTCATCTTGTTCACATGTTTAGTAAAATGAATAACATTAGGGCTCATATCAGGTATATATGTACAGCTTTGGGTATGAATAATGGCACAAGTTCCTCCTTGCACAGCTGACAGCATATCTAAAGCCAATCTGTTTTGTAGAACCGCCTTTCTAATTTGTGCTTGTTCAGCATTAAGAGCTGAAATAGCTTTTTGAGAATCTTGTGATGCCTGTTGAGTAAAATTAGTCAAAGCATCCACTCGTAGCATAACATCTATAGTTCCCAAAGAGGGAACAAAGACTGCAGCCAAGTAATGATACCAGTGAAATACAGACCTTGCCCACCTAGTTTTAAGGTGGGGTAAATTAGCAGGCTTTTCTGGAAGCTGTGCAAATATAAAGCTGTGAGTAAAGGTTGACCCAGGGTGCATCTCCCTATCCAACCAAGGGGAAGCCGTGCCCATAGGTAAGAGCCACATATCCAATAGGTCCCGTTTGGAGCAAGCCAGCTGACTGAGATACCCAATCCCAATTAGTGCCTGGCCAGGCAAAGGGGGGACCTGAATTGGGGTTGGAAAACACGGGAATGATTACGTTGCATACATCCTGAAGCAAAAATCCCAATTGTTTCCAATCATTGTAATGAAGTTGTTGGCTGACTTTTGGGGATGGCTGTTTGTTCCCAGTGTAGAGGGGCAGTAGATACTAGACGTCCTTTTTCAGGAGTTAGCCATATAACCTCATCCCATATTTGATAAACGTCAGGTAAAAAACCATTAGATCCAGACCTATTTGCCTTATGTGTAGCGAAGTAGTCATTAAACTGAAACAATGTATAATCAAAAGTAAAAATCACGTTATGTTCATAGTTAAAGTACAAAGTGGTGCACCAGTCCAATTTAGGGTTGGTAGATGCCATCAGATGTAGAAGAGGCATCACATATGATTGCTGTCGAAGGTATTCGCAGACTTGAAGAAAGTCTTTTTCTTGAAGTGGAGATGTCCACCACAGGAAGCCTTTCATGATGAAGAGGGGTGCGCTCAGCAGACCCAGCAGTTAGACCAATTGTGGAGTGCAGCGGGGTGAGCCCAGGACAGGAAGTCATTGTCTTGAGGATCAAATGGCACACTCAGGATTTTGGGAGTCAATAGGCTCACGTAGATTATCAGGCCCATCTGAAAGGTACAAAGTCAGAGCATAGAAAGTAAAGACATAAAATGAAGTCACTTAGTTCTGGCCAGGGTGCCACCTCTTAACTCAAGTGTGATGTACCCAGGCAATTCCTGGCACTTTGACAGCTGTGGAAGAAGAAAGAATTACCTGGTAACGGCCTTCCCAGAGGGGCTTGAGGGATGGACCTCCAGATCCCAATGTTTTTATGAGGACCTCGATTCCTGGCTCAAATAGAGGCTTGCTTGACTCAGAGGCTGGGTCAGAAGTCATCTCCCGGAGTTCTGTTAATGCCTGTTGAAAAGCTGAGAGCTGAGTTACATAACTAGTTAATTCCAAGGCTTCAGAGTGTATAACTATGTTTGTGGATAAGAAAGGCCTTCCATAAATATATTCAAAGCTGGACAGTCCTTCCTTTTTAGGGGCAGTTCAAGCCCTCATTAAAGCTATGGGTAGGACTTTAATCCTGTTGTCCTGTGTCTCTTTAGTTAATTTGCACAGATGTCTTTTGATAATATCATTAGATTTTTCAACCTTTCCTGAAGATTGGGGTCTCCAGGAACAGTGTAAGTCATACTCTATTTTTAGAGCTCTAGATACCCCCTGAGTTACAGGAGCTTTAAACGTGGAGCCATTGTCACTCTGAAGGCTTTGCGGCAGCCCAAACCTGGCGATAGTTACATGGATTAAAATCTTTATAACCTCCTTAGCCTGCTTACTATGACAGGGAAATGCCTCAGTCCATCCAGTAAGAGTATCTACCCAAACTTGTAAGCAAGAATGTCAGTTAGCTTTTGACATATGTGTAAAATCAATTTCCCAGTCCTCTCCAGGAATACTCTCCACTTCATTGTAATCCAGATATTGCTAGTTTCTCAGTCTTTGGGTTATTTTTCTGACAAACCTCACACCTTTTGATAATGTTCTTTAAAGTTTTCATTACATTTTTACCTTCAAACAAATAGAAGCCATCTGGTAAGTACTCTCTGCACCCAAATGAAAACTCTGGTGTACACCCTTAAGAATTTTCCATTGATCATTTTCAGGAATTATTAATCCTCTATCCTAGGACTATAACCATCTTTTATTTGTAATCTTAGTTCCTCTTTTCTCATATCTTTATAATTCTTCCTCAGTATATTATGGTTTTTCCTGTTTCTCAGGACCTATCTAGATCAAAGGCGTCTGCACTGAAGAGGTTTCATAAAGTGGCACCTTTTCTGGGTTGAGAGTCAGCCAGCTGATTACCTTCAGCTGCTTTACTCTCATCCCTGCTGTGCCCTTTGCATGCGTAACAGCTACACAATATATAGCAGTTAAAAGTTTCTCAATCTCTCTGAAATGCTTCATAGGCTCTCCTGTTGCTGTTTTAAACTGTCTTTCATCCCATATTGCAGCATGAGCATGTAAAGTCAAATAAGCATACTTAGAATCCATGTAGATATTTACTCGCTGCCCTTTGCTTAACTCTAGAGCTCGGGTCAGAGCCACAAGCTCTGCTAACTGAGCACTGGTTCCTTGGGGGAGAGATTTTGTTTCTGAAACCTGTTCAGCAGTCACCATGGTGTAACCTGCTTTGTGTTTTCCATCCCGAACAAAAGAACTGCCATCTGTAATGGGGTATCCATTAGATCCTCCCAAGCTGCATAGTTTAAAGTTAGAAATTGGGAACAATCGTGATCAGGTGTTTCATTTTCCTTCTCAGGAAGGAAAGTGGCAGGATTTAAATGTTTACAGACTTTAAGCTTAGTTACTGGTCCTTCTAACAACAATGACTGATTTTAAGACGCCTACTGTCTGTCATCCAAATATTAACCTTAGAATTTAAGATTCCACTCACATTATGAGAAGTCAGGACAGTAAGATTTTGTTGATTAATTAGTTGTAAAGCTTCAGGTGCTAATAAAGCCGCTGCTCCCAATTACTCTAAGACAGTGGGGCCACCCACGTGAAATTACATCTGTTTTTCTGCTTAGATGAGCAATAGGTTGCTGGTGAGGCTCTCGGGCTTGTGTCAAAATTCCCAAGGCCATACCTTTTCTTTCAGTGACAAATTAAATCCAGACCCTGTGGGCAAGCTTAAAGTGGGAGCTTGCAGGAGGGCAGTCTGAAGAACCTTAAAAGCCTTTTGAGTATCTGGAGACCAGAGCAGTTTGTCTGTTGGAGCCTGTTGAGTTTCAGCTATAAGTTTATATAAAGGCTGGGCAAGTTCGCCATAACCCAGAATCCAAATATGACGGTAGCCTGTGATTCCCAGAAACCTTCTCAATTGTCTTAAAGTCACAGGTAGGGGATGATTTGGTATGGGTTTAATTTTCTCAGGGCCTATGGCCCTAGTACCTTCTGATATAATTAGGCCCAGATATCTAACAGATTGTTGACAAAGCTGAGCCTTTTCTCTTGATGCCTTATAACTGCAGCCTGCCAGAAAGCTTAAGAAATCTTCTGAGGCTCCTGAACAAGCGTCCTCTGTCTCAGCACAGAGCAAAATATCATCTACATATTGTAACCCCACCGCTTCGGAGATATTAAAATTTTGTAGGTCCCGTGACAAACTTTGTCCAGATAAGTGAGGACTGTCACGAAATCCCAGGGGCAAAACTGTCCAGGTTAACTGAGAAGCTGGCTGCATAGGGTCTTCAAAGGCAAATAGAAATTGACTTTCCTCCGCCAAAGGCACAGAATAGAAAGCATCTTTCAAATCAATTATTGAGAAATATTTGGCTCGTTCAGCAATTTCAGACAATAGAGTATAAGGATTAGGCACCATGAGGTGTAAAGGAACTACAGCCTCATTTATTATTTGTAAATCTTGAACTAGTCTTCATTTACCATTTGATTTCTTTATACCCAAAATAGTATTGCATGGACTGTTACAGGGAACTAATAGTCGCTGCTCCTTTAAATTTTCGATGATGTGCTTTAACCCTCAACCTCAGGTTTCAATGGATACTGCTCTCCTGTGGAAATAAGTAGGTCTTTGAGCTTGACAACTACAGGAATAGCATTTTGTGCTCGACCCACAGATTTTCCATCATCCCATACTCTAGAATTTATGTTTTGTTCAACTAAAGGGAGAGAAAGGAAGGGGTCCATATTTATGAAAACAGAGGCATGGACCTTGTTCAGTATATTCCTCCCCAAAAGGGGTGAGGGAGACTCTGGCACAATCAGAAACTCATGTGAAAATAACACAGAATCTCAATTACAACAAAAGAATACCTGAAATAATACGCTTTGGCCCGTCAATACAGTCCCATTACAGAAGCGGATCCAGAAGGAAGTGGGCCAGGGGATTCAGTAAGCACGAAATAAGTTGCCCAGTATCTAAAAGGAAATCGACGGATTGCCCCCCCCCCCAAGTTGGGGTTCCTCAGGTGTAATTAGGACAGGAGCTTGTGTGAGGACCCTCGGGCACCTTCAGTCCTGATTGTCTTGAGAATCTGACCCCAGGTGTCATTATGACAACCCAGTATTTTAACAGAAACCTCCTTTTAGATTTATAGAGAAGGAAAACAATATTGCTAGTTTGTTTTCTCCTGCTGCTTAAGAGAGTTAAAAATGTCTGACATTTGCAGCCTATTTCCTCCATTTGGAGACCCCTGGCCTTCCTGCCTGTTACCCTCTCAAATTCGTGTAATAAAATAGACATACTTTCAACTGTGGTTTTACCAAAGACATGAATTTTGTGTATGTGTTTATGTGTGCACACACAAATGGATATTTCTTGTCTCAGCTCTTTACCAGAGGATAACGGAGGTATGACATTATATCTTGTGAAATTAAAGGCATTTCTTTGAGAAATGGGAAAATAAAAGAACATTTAATATGATAAAAGCAACAAAATGCTTCATTCTTTCCTTTCAAAAAAAGGAAAAAAAGCCACCTAGTTTACCTGGTTAGTCTAATAATGGTCTGCTTTCTCCATTTTCTATGATCAGTGAAAAAAACTGATCTGTGTGGTGATATGAAGATGTTTCCCTCAGGTCCCTTTATGACTTTCTGTGCAAATGAGGAAGGATGGGCTGGATTGACCTGGAACCTTCCAACAGAGCCTCTCTCTTCATAATGAAAAAGATTGCTCAGGTCTTATTTCCAAGCTGACCCCGTAGAATTTTTTTTTTTTAAACCAGTGGATATATATTAGCAATTCTGTATTTTTAAAATATTTCACTGCAATCATATAATAAAGAACTACCTGCTGGATATCAGTTTGACCCAATCTTGAAAGAAAAGTTTCTTTTGCTCAGATACATGACAGATGTTCCTGGTCTTAAATGGGATGGGCAATAAGGACAAACTTGGCCCACATGCCCTTCAGCCTCCCATTTCATTATTCAGTTATACCTGTTTCTCTTCACTCAGCTCAGACCTTCTCATAAACCGCTTCTCTCTGGGCCTGAGGGAGCCCACTTGTAACATGCAGATGGGAGACTAGGCCGGAATCTCTGAGCGTGAGCAACACTGACCCCTGAAATGATTAGCCAAATTGGCTGTGTGTTTGTGTGTAGCAGTTCTGGTTTGGAGGGAGTTTCTGGTGGTAATTAGAATTTTAAATAGATCCAGTCCTCCCTGAATGAAAAAGATAAAGGAAAACTGTATAATGGAGGCAGGATCACAGGCTTAGAATTAGATGACTTCTATGAATAAGGCTAAATCTGAAAGGAGATTTTTTTTTTTTTTTTAACTTTCTGGCGTTCAGACCTCCATTGGCTTTCATTTGTTCTTGGGTCAAAATCTTGACTCCTCGCTGTTTCTCCACAGCCCTCTGTCAAGCTTGGGGCCTTGTCAGTGTCTCCAGCCTCATCCTGGGAGTAGACCCTTTGCTCATGGTTCAGCCTGTCCTGGTCTCATTTACTTTTTCTGTTTCCAAATACCAAAACCATTTCTGTCTGACATTGTAGTTCCTTTTCTCACCTTCAGGCCACCATGCTTCAGGCCCTTTGTCACTCTGCAAGTCTAGGCTCAGGGAGGTCTCCCATCCCCTCCTAACAGTCTTTCTCAAGTTACCCAGGTTTATTGCCTCTGTATCAATTGCCATCAGCAGAAATTAATGCCCTTCTTCATGGGTTATTTTGAGTCCTTTCCTGTTCCCCTCTTTTTAGGGCTCATAGTGTTCCTCTTCTTCCCAGCATGGCTGCAGTACCTGACACTGGAAATGTCTGTAGATGACAGGACTATGGGTTGGGCTGAATAATCCTCCGGGAAGACCAAGAGAATAAGGCAGGTGATGAAGATGTTTCCCATGTTCTGGACATTTCAGCTGTAATTGATCTTTACCCTGTGTGACTACTTAATTACTCAAAAGATGAGCCAAGAAATATAGGAAGTCCTGAAAAGCCATATAGAACTGGTGTCCTCAAGCACTGGGCTAAGATGTACCCATATTTTGTCTGCTGGGTTTCATCCTCTGCAGCCCCCAGATCTAAGCTCTGTCCATCCAGGACCAGTCACCATAGTGGACAGCAGCTTTGCCATCTAGGAGTTCACGTGCTTAGCATCAGTGTTGTGATTTCAGTGCACTGAGGATGAGCAGAAATCCAAAACCTAATGGGGCAGGAAGGAGACCTGCCCCCCTGCTCCCCCCAAGAGCTAGAATATCTTCCAAGTAGTTGTGGGTGGAGAAATCAGGAGACAGTGAAACATGGAGACCCTTGCTTTGAGACTTCCTCATCTCAAATGCCTTTGTACGTGGACTCTAGAATGTCCCCAGGTGGTGGCAGACTTTCGCAGGAGGGCCAGTCTCTTGATTTTCATACTGCATGTGCAGTGTCCTTTGGGTGGTAACTCATGGGCACTCCTCTTGTGATCCCCTTTGCCAGGAAATCCCTGTGCACTTTAGTCTTGCTTAGTCCAGTCATCAGGGAGGAGGTAGACAAATGGGGAAAGCGGAGGGAGCCTGGTGGGGTCTGCAGGAGGCTTGTGGCAGTACTTGGGAGCATCAAGGTGAGCCCAGTGAATGGAGTGTGCTACCATCCCAAGTGTAGTTGCAGGGACAAGGGGTGTGTGGATCTGTTGGAAGAGAATGTCTCCGTTCAGCCTGGAGCACCTGGAAGCGGGTTTGTTGGAGAGCCCATATGGAGTGATTTGAGGTTCTACTGCCTGAGCTCATGTTCCCCTGGACAGCAGTGCTGAGGCTGACATGTGCCTGAACAGGTTTGATTTGACAGCTCGTGACCACACGTGAGCAGCAATTAAGGATGTGGAATTCAGCCAAGAGAAGTCTTTTCCACTGTTAGAACTGTGGCCTGGGCTGAGCCCACAGGCAGCTGTGGGTGCAGGAGGATGGGAGCCTTGGGCTTGAGGGGCTGGTTCCAGCAGGTGCCCCCAGCATCCACTCTACTCCCTGGGTTTTGTTGGCTCTTTTATCAGGCAGGCACTGTAGAATAACAGGGAAAATCTCAAGTCATTTTTTTCATCAACTTTCGTATCATTGTGTACTTGGGGTTGCCAGTGCAGAAAGGTTCATGTGCATTTGGGAAGATAATCTGTAGTATTTCCTTGGAAGATGCCGAGTTCTCAGTAGGCCATGTGCATCATTGGAATTATCCCTCTTTTTCATAGTCTTTGGAAGATTTCAGTGTTTGACCTCGATCACTCACTGTAAATGAAAATATGGTGTCTTGTGTCTGTGAATCCTTGGGTGTCCTCTTGTGTTGTACCTCATGCATGAGCTATCAGGGCTTGAAATGCTTTGTGTTTGTGTAAGAGGGTTAGAGGCTCATGATGGGCTCTGTGGACACTCTGTTGGACACCATGAAAGTTTGTAAGTTTGTTTGAGTCCCGTACTAAGGTTAAGATCACAGAATGTTTGATATAAGGTGGTCCCACTCGGTTGGGATCTCTGGGCCCAACCTGAGAAGAGTTATAAAGTCCTGCGACGTATGGGAGGATGGCTCCAAAAAATCAGAGGGCAGCGATGCCACAGTGATCTGCAGCCTGGAGGCTTGTCCTCTAGAAGATGCAGCTGCAACTCTCTTGCTGCCAGGCTGGGTTTTGTGTTATCCACTCCTGTTCCTCCTAAAATAAGCACACATGTGGCACAGTACAGAAAACAGGGAATCTTAACTGCACTGTTGGTGGTAATGTAAATGGTTCTGCTATGTTGGAAAATAGAATGGAAGTTCCTTAACAAATTAACATAGACGAGGCCTACAGTCTGTCAAACCTATTTTTGATAGATATCCAAAGGAAGGGCAATGAGTCCACAGTCCAATGAGTGTGTCTAGATTTGCAGTAGCCAAGGCATAGACACAGCCCAGATGTCTCTTGACAAAAGAATAGGTTACAAAAGTGTGGTATAGAAATATTTATTATATACTGTATATTCATGAACTATTTTTTTCTCTGTATATAAATATAAAAATAAAGAATCCTGCATTTATGCCAGAATGAATGAACCTGGAGAACATTATGCCAAGTTAAATAAGTTTGACAAACAAGGACAGACACTATATGGAAACTAGACTTGTCAAACTCATAGAGCCATCAAGTAATAAGGCTTTTACCAGGAGCTGGGTGGAGCGGGAAATGGGGCACTGGTAGTCGAAGAGTAGAGATATTCCATTGTAAAATAAGTAAGTTCTGGGGATCTAAGGTACTGCGTGCTGCTGGTAGTGTTTCTGTATCCTTGAAATTCGCCCAGAGAGAAATAATACAGTGTAGTCATAGGTGAAAGTGTAACTTATTCGACGATATTAATTATTCAGTGTATGAGTCTATCACATGATCACTTTGTACACAGTACATTTATACCATTTTTGTTAGTTACACCTTAGTAAGGCTGGGAAAGAAAAAGAGAGTTGGGGGGTGCTTTTCGCCTTTGAATGGTGCTCAATCCAGGCTTCACGTTTCATTGATGATGCATTTTGCATACACATGTGCCGGTGTCCAGCTCCAACACCCAAGGAATCAGCCTGAAGAGATGAGTGGTGTCAGCAGAGAATGATGCAGCCTCTGACTCAAGGTACTGGACTGCATGTTTATTTCAAGCTTCAGGTTCTCTTTTATACTTTAACAAAAACATTAGGTCAGAGGTTTAGAATTTTCAGTTTTCCCCTCATCCAGATTTATTGTCTCTATAAAACATTGTCTCCCTTCAAACAGAGTTTCTGCTTCAGCAATACTCTCAGAATCCTGGTTACTTTAACTTGTGATTACACTGTAACTCATGCTTATGTCTGGGCTGCATAGCACATTCCTCAGTTTATTTCTTTTCTTTCTAAATCCTGTTTGCCCCTAGCATCCTAAGTTCACTATCTCCTAAGAAGGCTTTAGCTATTAATATCTCTGAAATTCCTAATCTGTATAAGCTATTGTAAAACATGCTAGCACTAACACATTGCTTAATTTTTAGCTTCTAACTATTCTTAGTTATTCCTAAACCCTAAATTCAGCAAACTTCCTTTGCCATAATTTCCCTCACAAATAGGTCTCAGATGAGAATCCTTCCCATGGCCTCAAGCTGTGGCCTACTTGGTCATCCTGGAATACTCTTTGTAAAGATCCTTGAACAAATGTCAGTGGTTAACTTTATGGATTATTCTCTGGGCATAACTACAGAAGGCTTTGTGCCTTCTCATGCTCCTCTCAAGGACAATAAGCACCTTAACCTTCTTTTCAATAACACAACCGAGGAAAGGAAAAAATAAGTCAGAATCACAAGACCTAACTCCATCCCAGGTCCGTGCCTGCGGGACATGGATAGGGGGTTAGGGCCGTGCCTCCATTTTGTCAGTAATGTCTAACGCAGCTCCTGACACATGTTTTGTACCCTCTAACCAGAGATTCCCCTTCAGGTAGTTTGTGTTGGTCCACAGCTTGAGACTGTTTAGGATGCCCCAGTTGATTCCAGTCTGGATCCCTCACTGAGCATCAGGACCCTTGAGTCCTCCCAGTTCTGGGTGGAGATCTGGGCTGAGGAGGGGATGCTCCGTTCTGAGTGGGGATGGATTAGGGCCTGCTTTGTGACCTGAGGGAGATTGCCTGGTCAGTGGAGGTGCCTCCTGCTGCTGTGTACATGAGGCCTCAGCAGGAGGGGAGTGTGATCCGAGGGAAAGTGTGGGAAAGTGCCGTATTGGTCTCTCTGCAGAAGTTAAGTGTCCTGAGTCCCTCCTGAGACATTGGCCACAGGGGATTGTCTGTTCCTCATGGTGAGGGCTTCCCTGTGTGTGTGTAGTTGGGGCTCAGGAAGGGGATGTGTTGATTCTAAGCATTAAACAGCATGTTTTCAACTTTCATGATAGACTTCTGAAGACTCGTGTTGCCTGAGGATGCCCTGAAGTTAAGGAAGAGGAAAGAAAAACGGTGAGGCATGGCTCGTTCTCAGGTAAGGTCATATTTAGTCTGTCCTTCCTCAAATGCCTGTCTCTAGACTCACCAATCATGTCTGACTCTGGAGTGTCCTGTGTGACTCTTATACATGCACACTCACCCGGGGCCTTCCCTCAGGCCCTGTCATCTCCACTTAGATCCCGTCTCCCCACGAGTTGGTGACCTGGCCCTTGTGAGGAGTGTCCCCTGGGCACCGTCCTGGGCAGGGCTTCTCATCCACGGGTTGGAGATGGGGTCTCTGTGCTGTTGGGCAGCAGGGATTGCTTAGGGCCTATCTGGATGCGCTGTCTGCTCTGTCAACCAGGGTAAAGAAACTGCATGTGGAAGTCAGGTGTTTGTATGCACAATAGCTGGTTAAATCTGGGAATCAGATCAGTTGAGCCTGTCCTTTGCCTTTTGTGTATCTTGACATCCTTGTGATTATGCCTTACATATACACAAATAATTATTTCTGAGTGCTGTGTTCTCTTCAGTTGGTTTGTCTGTTTTTATACCAGTACCATGTCACCTTGATTACCTTGTAATAGGTGTTGAAATAGAAAGACCTCCATCTTCCTTCTTCAAGAGTTTTGCTGTTTGCTCTTTGAATAGTTCTATGACTTTTATGATGTTTTATTCTGCTTCTACAAAGATTGTCATGGCAGTTTTGATAATGAGTTAATTAGTTGATTAATCCTTTGTGTGGTTATTAAAGAATCTGTTTTGATATAGCATGTTTAAATCTTAATGTTTTTTACTGATGACGCTTTGTCATGTGGGAAAGAAGATCTCATCTAATTGCTCTAAGGGTTTCAGTGCTTTTTTGAACTGCAGTGCAGAGTGTGCATCCTTGCCTTCTTCTTGACCTCAGAGGAAAAGCTTTCATTCTTTCCCCATTGCTGTGCTCTTTTCATAATGGCATTTATTATGTTGATGTTGGTATAATTTATTGTTTGTAGTTTGTTGAGTGTTCCATCTTGAAAGGCTGTCAAATTGTTGTCGAATGGTTTTTTTCTGCATCGAGTTGATCCTGTTTTTTTTTTCCCCCTTTAATCTGTCAATGTAGAGTGTCATATTAATTGATTTTTGTGTGTTGACTTCTCCTTGCCTTATATGAGTAAAATCCACTTGGTCATGTTGTCAGATCTTTTTATTTATTTATTTAAATTATTTTAATTGAAGGATAATTGCTTTACAGAAGTTGTTGTTTTCTGCCAAACAGCAACATGAATCAGCCATAGGTACACATATGTCCCCTCCCTCCCATTCTCCTCCTTATCCCACCCCTGTAGGTTGTTATAGAGACCCTGTTTGGGTCCCTGAGTCACTCAGCAAATTCACATTGGCTCTCTGCTTTATATATGGTAATGTAAGTTTCCATGTTACTGTCTCCACACATCTCACCCTCTCCTTCCTCCCCTCCCACCTCCATCTGTTCTCTGTGTCTGTTTCTCCAGATCTTTTTAATATGTGTTGAAGTTATTTTGCAAGTATTTTAATTTTGCATCAGTATTCGTCAGGGGTATTGGTTTCTAGTTTTCCTTTCTTGTGTCTTTGGGAAATCAGCAAACTATTAGAACCATGCTTGCTCCATAGAATTAGCAGGATTAGTGGTAATTCTTCTGTAAGTGTTTGGTAGATTTTGGTCCTGTATTTTTCTTAGAGGTTTCTGACTACTTTTTAAATCTCTCTAGTTATAATGGGCTTCCCTGGTGACTCAAATCATAAAGAATCTGCCTTCAGTGCAGGAGACCCAGGTTCTATCCCGGGGTCGGACGATTCCCTGGAGAAAGGAATGGCTCTCTAGTCCAATATTCTTGTCTGGAGAAATTCCATGGACAGAAGAGCCTTGTGGGCTACAGTCCATGAGGTCACAAAGAGTCAGACACGACTGAGTGGCTAACACTTTCACTTTCAACACTCCTCAATTTTTTATTTCTTTCTGAGAATTTGCCAGTATGTCCTGTATTCTGTCATTTATAGGCATTACTGGTCATAGTACTTCCTTATCGTTTTGACCTCAGTTGTAATCACTCCTGTTTCATATCTGTTTTTAGTTATTTGAATCTTTTTTTCTCTTTTCCTTAGTCAAGGTGGGGGTTTCCCTATACAGTTTTTTCTAAACATCAACTGATGGTTTGTTGATTTTTATATTTTTCTACTTTCTATTATATCTCTTGTTTAATCTTATTTACATGTTTCCTTTTGCTAAACTTGAGTTTAATTTCTTTTCTGTTTTCTGCTTCCTTGAGGTCTAAAAATGTATTTCAGATTTAAGATCTTTTCTTTTGTTTACCGTAAGCATTTAACAGTTCAGGCTTTCCTTTTAGTACAGTGTTCTCTCTGTGTTATAAATTTTGTAATGTTGTCTTTTCGTTATTATCCATGTATTTAAAAATTTCCATGTGATTTTTTTTCTTAGACCAATTTGTGGTGTAAGAGTGAGTTGTTTAATATTCACATTTGAGGAATTTTCTTTTTTTCTTGTGTTTATTTCGTTGTTGTTAGGGAAGATACTTTTATGGTATCAGTCTCTTAAAATGGTTAATTTTGGCCTAACATGTGGTCTCTCATAGAGAATGTTTTATGTGTCCTTGAGATACATGAGTTTTCTGCTTTTATTGGGATGTGTGATCTGTACATGCCTGTTAATATTTGCTTCATTTTTCAGAGATATCTAATATTAGATGTATATATATTTTTACTTGTTACAGCTTTTTGGTAAATTGACCGTTTTATCATTATACAATATTTATCTCATTGCACTTTTTTTTCTACAGTTTACTTTGTCTGATATAACAGTCTCCCCTGCTCTTTTTAGGATGGACTGTCTTTTTCCATCATTTCACTTTTCACCATTCCATGTCCTTAGGTTAGTGAGTACTACCTGTTTCAACTCTGACAAACTCTGTGTCTCTTGCCCTGGTTTTTTCCTCCTGTTCTTCTAGTGTCCCCTGCTCCTGTACATCGTATGGTAGTGAAAGACAGGCACCCTGGACAGCTCCTTTCATGCCACTGTAATTTCAGAAGGAATGTATTGAATATTTCCTTCCTATCATGATGTTTCTTGGGATAGTCTTGCTTAATATTTTTTTTCCATATTCATTTTTGCCAAGATTTTTAGTTCTGCAAAAAGTTTTTTTACTTGGTATTGTGATATTTTGTTTTGGTCATAATCTAATGACTTCTAATTTCAAATCACTGTTTTATTGGAAATGGAAAAAAAGGCAAAGAAAGTCTTTGGCTTCTATTAATGCCTTGCTATGTAAATCTAAATGGATAAAATTATATTTGTATCTTTGTATATGGTAATTTTATTATGAATTGAGTTCAATTCATAATTGTTTTAATTTTTTACCAGTTTTCTTTTGGTATCCTAGTATAGAATCCTGTTGAGAAACTCAGCTGAGTACAAAGGATACATTTTTATCATCTGAAAGATGCTGAAACACATGTGAATAAAAGGATGATATAAAATTGTCCAAAAAGCCTGTCAAAAGACAAATCCTCTCATGTTAATTTTTTACAGATAAGCATGCATGCATGTGCAAGTCTGTGATTTAGATAGAAGACATCATGATTTAGAAACTACATATTACCTTTTTCTTTCAGTTGAAATTAGGTTGTCAGTATAATCTGTGGCCTTGAAATTTTCTAAACCATCCTGTTAGTGTTTTAAGTAGTAAATTACTAACACTTGTGTTTCTGTATTCATGTCTATAATGACCTTTTATGCCATTCCACACTGTCCACCTTGGACTTTTTTTTTTTTTCCATATTAATACAATATTTATTTGTTTTCCTTCTGTGAAACCCTGAGCCCACCACTTTCCCCAGGCTGCCTGGGTCGTTCCAGGAAAGGGAACATACAGGGCAGACACAGCAGAAAGAACTGTGGGAGGTGGAAAGAGCTCCTTCACATTGTGAAGAAGATGAGCTAAACCACCATCAGGCAAAAGAGCCCCATGGCCTTTGAGAGGGACAAGCCCATGGCATAGAAGAGCTACTGTTTCAGAGAAGGGTTCCAGGCATAACAGTGATGAAGCTCCTGAACACAGTCCCACTTCCAGCCCTGGAGCCAGCCACCCCTGCTGTGGCAGCTCCAGCTCCAGAGAACTTGGCTGCTGTGTCAGAGTCCTTTGAAATGGCACTGGTTTGGAAGCTGTGGCTAGGAATAAGTGAGATGGTCCGAGGACCTGGCGCTGCCAAGCTGCTGTGGCTCTCATCAGTCAGTGTCTCTGGTCCTTCACCACCACTGCAGACAGTGACCACTCAACAGGGGGGAGGTTCTCCCAATCAGGGAGGGGGGAGAGACTAATTTGGCACAGGTGTCCATTTTCAAGGGATGAAGGCCCAAGGCCCGAGAGCTGCTCCCCCTGCAGAGAAGACAGAGGGGCAGGGAAGAGGCTCACCTTGGACTTCTTTCAAGTTTTCTTCAGGAGCCCTCTGTCAAAGAACTTTTATTGTTCTCTGTATTACTTCACTGTTAGATGCTTAAGCTTCAGTTGCTGAGCCCAAGCTTTTGAGTTCAGGTGCTTCCTGTAAGATTTCTTACCTTCTTGATCGGAGTCAAGTTTCTCAGAGTGTCTGTGACACAGGTTTTCTTCTCTAAGGTGGGAACAGATGGTTCTTTAATGAGCTATTGTGTTGATCACAGGTTCTTGCCTGTAAAGTACTTATTTAATGTTTAGAGTAATACTGCAGTAATTTAGAGCAACAGGAAGCCTTGAGACATTTGGCTCTTGCTGCTGTTATCAACATCATACCTGAAAATTTTGACCTTTCCATTAAAAGTGCTGTGGACTTTGTCATCTCTGAAGACACCACTCATGCTGTACCTCATCTAGATAATGAGTTGCACTCACTGGGTAGAGCATAATATCTGATACATCTGTATAGCCAAAACAGTGTTGAGCTTTATATATTTCATGGATTTTGAACAATGATGAAAAATCCATATTAATTGGAGGATCTCATAAGGTCTTAGCAAAAAACATAAGAAATTAAAATTAGAGATCCATAATTTCTCCAGATATCCCTGCATGGATCTGTTAGAACACATACTTCAACCAAGTCAATCCATACCCCTTACTACCCTTTCTCTTTTGCATGAAAATGAGAACTTTTCATGGCCCTTTTGGTGACATATGGTTTCATTTCAGGAACGACTGACCTCTGAGGATGTGGCCATCAAATTCACTCAGGAGGAGTGGGAATTCCTGGACCCTGCTCAGAGGGCCTTGTACAGGGACGTGATGCTGGAGACCTACAGGAACCTGCTCTCCCTGGGTGAGGATGACTTCCTTCCAGAGCTGCCATTGAATATCTGCATTTTCCTTATGTGCCCCTTGGGAGGCCCTGATGTCTTTCATCTGAGAGTTCTGGTGACTCGGGCATGACACAGCTTCACAAGGTTAAACTGACCCTCTTCAGATGCTGTGTCTGTTTCATGTCATGTCTGAGGTTGTCCCAGAGCTTAATTATGTACAGAGCTCACTGGCCGATGTTAAAAAAAAAAATACTTAAAAACCCAATTTTCTACCTTTTGACTTTTGTTCAGTGTTTAAAAAAATCCAGGTCACTTTAGATTTCTTTCTTCTGATAACACTGAATATCTATTTGTTTTCGCTTGCTTGTTTAGTTTTTTTTTTTTTTTCCTGCACCATCCTGCATGTGGGATCTTAGTTCCCTGACTGAGGATCAAACCTACACCTCCTGCATTGGAAATGCAGAGTCTTAACCACTGGATCACCAGGGAAGTCCCATAATTTCTGTTTCTGATCTCGATATTATCTCCATATTGGAGCCTGAAAAAAAGCTCTGGACAGTGGTGAGTGATGTAAAAGTAGCCAAAACTACAACATATAAAGAAAAACGAGCATCTCAAAAGCACTGTTTTCTTCTGCTTAGGAATGGGACAAGTTGATGGATTGGATCCTCTGTCGTTGTTACTTAGGAAAATGCAAGAGTCCGTAGAGAGATCGTCTTTTTGATCCTAGATCCTACGAGGGGAGCATATGTGAATCTCTCGGGCTCTTAGCTTGCCATCTGTAGGTCGAGTGCATGGTCCCATCTCAAGATGCTGTAATGTCCGACCTTCATGTTGTGTTAGTTTTACTCTTGTGGTGCTCTACCCAGTCTGGGAATGTCAGCTGTTCTGATGTTCCATTCTCCTTACTTTGTATCACTTTACTCCTTCAACTTCTTTGAAATATATTCCTGAGAGTCTGAAATTTTATCTGGTTTCCTTGCTGTGATAATCCACCTATGTTTAATTGGCAGCCTCTGAGTCTCTGTGGAGTGGATTTAGTAGGTAACAGAAAACTGCAATGGAGACACTATTCCTAATGTTATTTTCTTGCTCTGTACAAAATCACTACTTGAAGCTATCCAGTGGAGTGATCAGCATGTTCTAAGATTATGAGAGAGAAAGTATCACGAGAGCCTGATACATCTTTCCAGGTTATTCTCTGGCTTTGGAGACACTGTCAGGGGCACCATGACAGTGTTGTTCATGTACATCAAGGGCCATATATTTTAGCCTCTGTAAATGGTATGGGAATTTATCCCAGGACAACTTTGTCCAAGTTCACATTCTCATATCTATGGGGCTGTTGGCTGCACTATTGTTCTGTGCATTGTATGTATTTTTTTATTTTATCATTAAGTTCAAATTCCTGTGTTACTCCTAGTGTTTCTGTTTTGTATTTGCAATTCGTTGGATGATTGATTGGGAAATGGTTCCTATGGTGGAACTGGTGATCAGTACCTCTTAAAATTCTTTATATAGTCTTTGTACTCACTTACTACCAGATGTACCATTTCCACATATTTTCTCTTTTACTGTTCATTGTCTTTTCAAACTCACTGCACTTTAGTGCAGAGTAGTTTATAATTTTGATATAGTTCAATTTATTAATATCTGGTTTTATTTTGTGGCCTGTGCTTTTGATGTTATATCTGGTAAATCATTTGTGGGTCTAATTTCCAGAAACATTTCGTGCACATTTACTTCTAGGAGTTTTATACATTTGGGACTTAAGTTTAGGTCTTTCAACCATTTTGAGTTCGTTTGTGTTTGTAGTGTAAGATAATGTTCCAAGCAAATTGTTTTGCTGGTGAGTGTTCAATTTTGTCAACATGTCTTGTTTCTTAGACTGGTTCCCCCATTTAGTAGTTTTTACACCCTTGTGATGTTATGCCCAAAGTCCGAGTCCCCAAAACTGAGAGAATTAGACGTCCACAGCAATGCAAAAGCACAGAGGGGTTTGTTGCCAGCTTGAGCTAGGGCTCCCGTCTCATCCAGCGCAGTGGAGTCTTGATGAGAGCCCCGAGCTCTGAATTACAGCAGTTTTTATACGTTTGGTGTGGGTTAGAACAAAGACAGGGAGTTGGCAAGGGCAGATTGGCTGCAAGGGTTTCTTAGCATCCACTGATTGGCTAAATTTTGCACATTCGTGCTCACTTAGGGGACCTTTCATGTTATCTGGGTTGGCTCCAACCAGGCTACAGGGAATATGGTGACTGGATGAGTCTCAAGGTCAGGGGGATGATGATCTCAGCTCCTTCTGGGCAGTGACCCAGCTTCTCCCGTGATTGTAACTCTGGCCTACTTTAGTCCTTGATGCCTGTCATGGCTTCAGTCAGGTCTCAACATTCCTCCCTGTCCTTTTTTCATTGAGAGGAATCTTCCTCTCCATTTTGAGACACTGCCTGGTACTGTTGATGGGGAATTAGGGATCTTAGGAGCCAATGTTGTCATTACTCCTGAGTTTGAGCCCGTCTCTATCTTCTTCTTGATTAGGTTAGATCCTACACTTCGGGTCTGCATGGGTTTCATTGCCTGGCTATTAACTAAAATCCCTCCAGGGTATGGACTAGGCCATCTGACGTTGAGCCGGAAACCCCAAGATAGCCCGGAAACCCAAGACCTTTCTTGCTTAGCCGACTCCTGGTTGAACATTATTTTCATCTGATCAATCTTGTGCCAGGGTGTGTTCCAGGCTCTGCCTTCGATTGTGTCTAGGGAATCGGGCAGGGGATAGACAAACGAAAAGTTGACCAAGTCCCGGTTCCTTACCTCCCATTTCGCTGCCCTATCAGTGGAGGTCACACAGCTCCAAGACCTACAGAAATAATGTTGTAGGCCCCCATAAGTCCCCCAATTGTTTTTCACGTGTCCTGGCCATGCCTAGAATCCGTAGTCCCTCAGCCATGTTCTTTCCCAACCATTGTCGATCAGTTTCCCGAGGCTAAAGTACAGATCCGGCCACCAAGTGTTGGGAGGCGGGGGGTGAATTCCAGTGGTCGTGTTGAGTACCTCTCGAGTTAGTCCATTTTGAAGCTTCCAAGTGATTTTAACTGGTTGATGTGGGTTAGCAACACTCATAGCTCCATGGCCAAACAGGATCACCATCCAAAGGAGAATCAGGACACCTCTCGATCTTCTCGGCGGATGAGTCTTAAGTTCATAGGATTGAATGGATGGAGATTTATCTTCCATTCTTTTGAAGCCTTTTCTTGTTCTTCCTGGGTGGCGCTCCTCATGTGTTGCAATGCACCTAGGGTCCAATTCTGTCCACCTTTAGGGCAGTAGGGGTGGTAAGGAGAACAACATAAGGGCCCTTCCATCTAGGCTCTAAGGTTTTTGGGTAAGGAGAACAACATAAGGGCCCTTCCATCTAGGCTCTAAGGTTTTTGACTGATGTCTTTTGACCCAGACCCAATCTCCTGGGCCTATATTATGGGACGGGATTGTTCCTTTATTTTGGCCCTCATGAATTTCCTGTATTAGTGACCAGATATGTTCGTGCACTTTACTTAAAGATAAAATCTCTTGTTGGAATGTGCATAACAAGGGGGTTGGCTTAGGTTTTCCCTCAAATGTTGGGCAAGCTGGGGGTGTACTCTCATAGACAACTTCGAAGGGGGTCAGATTTAATTTGTAGAGGGTATTGCATGCCCGAAAGAGTGCAAAGGGAAGGAGGGTCACCTAGTCCCCGCCAGTCTCTATTGCCAGCTTTGTTAAAGTTTCTTTTAGTGTCCAATTCATTCTTTTTACCTGTCCTGAGCTCTGGGGACTGTACTCGCAATGTTACTTCCATTTGGTCCCCAGGGCTGAGGCCAGTCCCTGAACAATTTGACTCACAAATGCAGGTCCACTATCAGAGCTGATAGATGCCAGCAGCCCAAACCTAGATACTATCTCTTCTAAAAGCTTTTTAGCCACCATTACTGCTGTTTCCCTCTTAGTGGGGTATGTCTCTACCCACCCAGAGAAAATATCAACCAGAACTAACAGGTAATGGTACCCACGTTTGCCTGGCCTCACCTCTGTAAAATCTATCTCCCAATGTTGTCCAGGCCTCTCTCCCCAGTACCTTATACCCGTATATTGTCCTCTTCCCGGTCTCATCATCTGGCACGCCTTGCAGGCATGGGCTATGTCTTGTATAGTTGCCTTTTGTCGAGGAAACCGCAAACGTGCTGTCTGTAGAAGTGCTAGAGTCTCTTTTTCTCCCAGATGGGTGGTCTGATTTAGGTGCGTGCAAAGGTGCCAACCCAAGTCAGCTGGAAGCAACAGGTTGTCATCTTTGTCCCGATACCATCCGTTTCCGCTCACAGGACAGTTGGTGTTTTCTTGAATCCAGTTCAGATCAGAGGAGGAATGCTCGGGGATCGGGAGCAGGGTTCCCATTCCTGGGGGTGGCAATCCCACAGTCAACATGTGGGCTTTGCAGTCTCTGATGGATGCCTCGTGAGCCACCATATCGGTGGCATGATTGCCTCGAGCTTTGATATCCTCTCCCTTCTGGTGTCCTGAGACATGTACTATGGACATTGCTCGAGGCCGGTGGACTGCTGCTAGGAGTCTGAGGATCTCAGGTAAGTTTTTAACTTCTTTTCCTTCTGCTGTCAAAAACCCCCACTCTTTATATATTGGGCCCTGAATATGCACTGTGCCAAATGCATACCGGCTGTTGGTATAAATGGTGATTTTTTTTCCCCCCTTCTGCCCTTTCTAGAGCCTGTATCGAGGCTATTAAATCAGCTTTTTGAGCAGATGTTCCAGGGGGCAGAGCTTCAGCTCAGATGACTTTCCCAGAGTCATCTACAATTGTTGTCCCTGCCCTCTTCTGCCCGTCTTTTACAAAACTACTTCCATCTGTAAACCATATTAGTTCACTGTCTTTTAGGGGCACGTCTTTGAGGTCTTTCCATATGGCCACCACATCAGCCAGTATCTCACCACAATCGTGGAGAGGGCCATTTTTCTCCGGGACGGGCAGGAGAGGGACAGGGTTCAGGAAGCAGGGCGTCTGAAAGAGTATCCAGGGAGTATCCAACAGTAAGTCCTGGTAATCGGTCAGGCGGGCATTGGAGATCCACTTAACCAGTGGCTGCTTGAGAATCCCTTCAATGCCATGGGGAGTGTAGACCAGGAGCCACTGTCCATAAGTTAACTTGTCAGCATCATGGACCAGGAGAGCAATGGCTGTGATGATTCGGAGACAGGGTGGCCATCCCACAGCTACTGGGTCCAGCCGTTTAGAGAGATATGCCATAGGCCGCCTCTAAAGTCCCCATTGCTGCGTCAGGACTCCCTTTCCCATTCCCTGCTTTTCATCCACAAACAGTTGAAATGGCTTAGCCGGGTCAGGGAGAGCAAGGGCCAGGGCTTCTAGTAATGCCTGTCGAAGTTATTGAAATGCCCGCCTCATTGGCTCAGTCCAAGTCTAGTTCTTATTTTCTCTGCTTCCTTCATATAGAGGCCGGGCCTTTTCAGCAAACCCCATAATCCATAGCCTGCAGTACCTAACAGTCCCTAAAAACTCTCTCACCTGCTGGGGAGTCATTGGCTCGGGGATCCGTAGAATAGTCTCTTTCATAGCGTGAGTCAACCATCTTTGCCCCTGTTTTATTTTCTATCCCAAGTAAATGACTTCTTGTCTAGCAGTTTGGGCCTTCTTCGCACTTGCCCGGTACCCCAATGTCCCCAAAGTCTGGAGGAGATCGCCTGTGGCCTTTAGGCATACCTCCTTAGTATTAGCAGCCAAAATGAGGTCATCTACATACTGCAACAGAACAACATCAGGGTGGCTGGTTCAGTACTCACAGAGGTCTTCGCCCAAGCCTCATTGAATAATGTCGGTGAGTTTTTGAATCCGTATGGAAGGCGAGTCCAGTCAGTTTGACTGTCATCGTCAGTCCATTTGAATGTGAAGATCTCCTGGCTCTGAGGGGCCAGAGGCAAACTGAAAAAGGCATCTTTCAAGTAAGTCCAAGATTGTATACCAGACGTAGTCTGGTGGCAAGTCGCTCAGGAGGGTGTATGGGTTAGGGACAGTGGGATGAATGTCACTCACCCGTTTGCTGACTTCATGAAGATCTTGGACTGGTCTAAAGTCTGTTCCCCTGGGCTTTTTCACAGGCAACAGGGGAGTATTCCATGGGGACCGGCACTTTGTGAGAATTCCTACCTTCGGGAGGCACTGTATGTGTGGCGTGATTCCTTGCTGGGCCTCCTGGCTCATGGGGTACTGCTTTACCCTCACAGGGGTAGCATTTGCTTTTAATTCAACAATGATGGGAGGTCTCTGTTTAACCAGTCCTACTCCTGCTGTCTTTGCCCAGGCCAGAGGGTATTTTTGGATCTACTGTTGCATAGCAGGGTCCACAGCTGCAGGGGGCTTTGGTGAATATAGTCTGTACTCGTCTCTCAGTGCCAGAGATAAAACATGAATTGGTTGTCCAAGCCTGTCTGTGACTGATATCCCCCCAGAGTCAAAGTGGATTTGTGCATTGACTTTGGACAATAGATCTCTTTCTAATAAACGGGCCGGACATTCTGGTATCACAGAAATGAGTGGGATACCCGTTGGGCCCCCAAGTCCATTTTTAGTTTAGTAGTCCAGTAATATCTTTTTGTCCCGGTGGCTCCCTGGACCAAACTAGTCTTTTTGGACATCAGCCCGAATTTTTGATTGAAGACTAAGTATTGGGTTCCCGTATCCACCATGAAGTCAACCAGTTTCCCCTCCACATTAATAGTTACCCAGGACTCGGGGAGGGGTTCCGGGCCCTGACCCCCCCCAATCACTGTCTTCTCCTGCATATAAAATGTGGACACCCTTGGAGGGTGCCTCTCTCCTGGATGGTTCCCCCACTTGGTTTCTTTTAGGGCACTCATTTTTCCAGTGTCCCTGCTCTTTGCAATATGCACATTGGTCCTTTTTTCAGCGCCTGCCTAGCTAGTCTCTCTTTATCTTTTAACCTGGTGCCCTTAGTTCCCTGGGGATCAGGCCCCTGTCTAGTCCCTGCCAAGAGAATCTGAGCCAAATTCTCTGATTCTTCTGGTTCTCTTCGGCCCTATATTCCCTTTCTTCCTGTCTGATCCGTTCCTCCCTCTCCTCGGGAGTTTCCCTATTATTAAAAACTCTTCCTGCCGCCCTCATAAAATCTTGTATATATTGCTCCCCTAGCCTGTCTATTCTCTGTAACTTTCTCCTAATGTCCAGGGCTGCCTGATTCACAAATGCTAGTATAACTGCCGTGCGTGATTCTCCAGCCTGCAGGTCCATGGGGATATATTGTCTGAACGCTTCCGTTAACCTCTCTAGAAAGGCTGCTGGGCTCTCAGTTGGTTCCTGTCTAACCAAATTTATCTTGGCCAAATTTGTTGGTATCCTGGCGGCTGCTCGAAGGCCAGCCATAAGAGTCTAGTGGTACACTTGGAGACGCTCCCTACCTTCAGCACGCTCGAAATCCCAGGGGGGTCGCATCAGAGGAAATCCCTCATCAACTAAATTCGGCTGCATAGTGGGTCTTCCATCTACCCCTGGAACGTTTTCTCCATGCTTCTGACAGAATCCATTCGTGCTCTTCTGTGGTGAAGAGCACCTGCAACAGCTGCTGACAATCATCCCAAGTAGGTTTGTGAGTAAACAGGATAGAATCTAAGAAATCAATAAGGCCTTGGGGTTTTTCAGAAAAAGAAGGGTTTTGAGCTTTCCAATTATATAAGTTGCTCATGGAGAAGGGCCAGTACTGACTGATATGTTCGTTCCCCGCCAGGATTTTGCTGGCCCCGCCTGGACAGGGGACGCCCGAACGGTGGATGAAGGAGCCTCCTGGCTTCCGTCCTCAGACGAGTTTCCACCCCCTCGGGTCCTTCTGCGAGTTCCCTGCACTGGACCCCCTCTCGCGGTGGAGCCAAGGGTTCTGGGTACTCTCTTTGCTCTCCGGACGATAGCTGTGGTACCTGTGGGGGCAAGGGTGGTGGGTGGGCCTGGGTGCAGCACGAGGTGGTGCGTGGCCACTTCCCCACCCCCGGTGGGCGCGCTTTCAGGGTCAGTGGTTGAGGCCATGGTAGGTGGAGAACTGGCGGCGTTGCTCCTCCATTGCCGCCAGGAGAGTCCGTGGCGCTGTCATATCCGCACGCGAATTCCCTTCCATGGCACACAGGGCAGTGGCCGCCCAAGCTGCCTGAGTCCTGTCCGCTGCTGCCACACTTTCAGGCTACTCGGGAGGTCGAGGGTGGAGATTTCAGAGTCTAGGTCACTCAAATTGTGGTATAAGGAAGATTTTTGAAGTATCGGCTTCTTCCGTTTCTCCTGAGCTTCCTGGGTTTCTCCCTTGGATGCCTCCATGATAAGCGGGGCCTCCATGACAAGGACCTCCAGGACTGGAGCACTGGAGGGGCTGAAAATAAAAGGTTTTACCTGGGCCAGGGGGTCTCCCATTAAACTTTGCCAGACCAGAATATATGCAGCTTGGTCCGGATGTCCCCATGGGTCTGGAGCCATTATTTTCTCCTTAACTGCCAGGATGACAGGCAAATGGAAAGCTCCCTCTGGTGGCCAGCCGACCTCAAATGTCGGCCATTCAGATGAACACAGGGTTATTAGTTTGCTTTTCTTCACCAGCATCAACAGGTTTTGTGCCTTAGACTTAAAATCAGGAAAATGATCAGTCATTATAGACAGAGGGGTGGAAGAGTTTTGACCCATAATGGCAGAGTACACAATGAACACACAGAGAACAAAATGGTGCTGGCACACACAGAAAAGCGACAGACGGAGGACAAACAAATATCGGCTGAAAACACTGAACTAGGTTTATCCCAGGCTGCAGCTGCTTTGTTCCCCAATATTATCTTACTGAAGGGCGTCCATTGTCCACCAGACTCGGGGTGAGGAGAGACGTTTCTTCTTGATCCCTTGCAGAACCAGCTGCCATCCAGCGTGAATGCTGGGCCCTGGTCTTATGCTGGCCTTAACTGCTAATTCGACCTGACAAAAGCTTTCTTACCAGAGTCAGCTGCCTTCCAGCACACTAGCTGGGCTTCGGCCTTACGCTGGACTTAACCAGACCTAACACTGGTGTTCAGATATTTTCCCTCCTAGTGAGGAAACCCCTTCTACCAGGAGAGTGTTACTCTTCCCAGTTAAAGGGATCCCGGACGAGCCCCCAAATGTTATGACCAAAGTCCGAGTCCCCAAAACTGAGAGAATAAGACGTCCACAGCAATGCAAAAGCACAAAGGGGTTTATTGCCAGCTCGAGCTAGGGCTCCCATCTCATCCAGCTCAGTGGAGTCTTGACGAGAGTCCCGAGCCCTGAATTACAGCAGTTTTTATACATTTGGTGTGGGTTAGAACAAAGGGAGTTGGCTAGGGCAGATTGGCTGCAAAGGTTTCTTAGCATCTGCTGATTGGGTAAATTTTGCACATGCGGGCTTGCTTAGGGGACCTTTCGTGTTATCTGGGTTGGCTCCAACCAGGCTATGGGGAGTATGCTGATTGGATGAGTCTCAAGGTCAGGGGTATGCAGCTGCTGCTGCTGCTAAGTCGCATCAATCATGTCTGACACTGTGCGACCTCACAGACGGCAGCCGACCAGGCTCCTCTATTCTGGGGATTCTCCAGGCAAAAACTGCCGTGGGTTGCCATTTCCTTCTCCAATGCAGGCATGCCAAGTCGCTTCAGCTGTGTCTGACTCTGTGCGACCCTATAGACAGCAGCCCACCAGGTTCCTCTGTCCTTGAGATTCTCCAGGCAAGAATACTGGAGTGGGTTGCCATTTCCTTCTCCACTTTTTAAGTACAGTTAATTTACAGTTTTGTGTTTCAGGTATACAGCAGTTTACAAGATACTGAATATAGTTCCCTGAGCTATATTGTAGGTTATTGTTGTTTTATCTATTTTGTATATACATTAGTTTGTAAATATTCAGATTCCTAATTTATCTCTCCCTTTCCTGCCCCCATCAACATCCTGTACTGTCCCCTTTGGTAACCATAAGTTTGTTTTTTTATTCTGGTGAGTTTATTTAGTGAATAAGTTCATTTGTATCATTTATTTCAGTTCAACATATAATATCCTATGATTTGTCTTTCTCTGTCTGATTTCACTTAGAATAATCCCTAAGTCTGTCTATATAGCTGCAAAAGGCATTACTTCATTGTGTTTTATGCTGTGGAGGTGGCAACCTACTCCAGTGTTCTTGCCTGGACATGGCTGAGCTACTTTCACTTCACAATATTCCCTTGTATATATGTACCACATATTCTTCATCCCTTTGTCAGTGAACATTTAGGTTGCTGCCGTGTTTTGGCTGGTATAAATAGTACTGCTAAAAACATTGGGGTGCATGTATCATTTTGAATTAGTTTTCATCTTTTCTGGATATATGCCCAGGATTGGAATTGCTGTTCATGTGATAGCTGTATTTTTAGTTGTTTATGGAACCTCCATGCTATCTCCAAAGTGGCAGTACCAATTTATGTTCCTCCCAGCCCCTCTCAAGCCTTCATTGTTTGTAGACTTTTTGATGGTGCTCATTCTGACCAGTGTGAGGTGATACATTTTTGTGGTTTTGATTTGCATTTCTCTCATAAGTAGAGACATCAAACCTCTTTTCAGGTGACTGTTGGCCATCTGTTTGTCTCCTTTGGAGAAGTATCTGTTTTGATCTTCTGCCCAGTTTTTGATTGGGTTGTTTATTTGTTTGTTTGTTTTGACATTAAGCTGTATGAACTGTTTGTATATTTTGGAAGTAAATCCCTTATAGATAGCATCATTTGCATATATAGTCTCCTAGTCCAAAAGTTGGATTTTTGTTCTTTTTTTGGTTTCCTTTGCTTTGCAAGAAGGTTTTAAATTTAATTAGGTCTCATTTGTTTGATTTTGCTTTTATACCATGACTCTAAAAGATAGATTCAAAAAAAATTTTCCTGACATTTATGTCAGTGTTTTGCATTTGTTTCCCACTATGAATTTTATAGTATCTGGTCTTGCATTTAGATGTTTCACACATTTTGAGTTTATTTTTGTATGTGGTGTTAGAGAATGTTATAATTTCATTCTTTTTCATGTAACTATTCATTTATCCTAGCATCACTTATTAAAGAGACTTCTTCATTCTATATTCTTTCCTCCTTTGTTATAGAATAATTAAGTAAGTTGGTTTATTTCTGGGTTTTCTGTCCTGTTCTACTGATCTGTGTTTCTATTTTGTGCCATCATCATACCACTTCCCTGGTGGCTCAGACGGTAAAGCCATCTGCCTACAATGCAGGAGACCCAGGTGCAGTCCCTTGGTCAGGAAGATCTGCTGGAGAAGGAAATGGCAACCCACTTCAGTATTCTTGCCTGGAAAATCCCATGGACGGAGGAACCTGGTAGTCTTTAGTCGATGGGGTCACAAAGAGTTGGGCATGACTGAGCGACTTCACTTTCACTTTGTTGACTGTCAGTTGGTAGTATAGTCTGAACTCAGGGAACATGATTCCTGTAGCTCTGTTCTTCTTTCTCAAGATCATTTTAGATATCAGAGTCTTTTGTATTTTGGTAGAAATTAAGTTTTTCTTTGTTTTATGAAATATGTCATTGTTAATTTGATAAGGGTTGCATTGAGTATGTAGATTGCCTTGGATGGTATGGTCATTTTGACAGTGTTACTTCTTTCAATCCAAGCACATGGTATATGTTTGTGCCATCTGTTTGTGTCATGTTTGTTATTAGTCATCAGCATCTTATAGTTTTATGAGTACACTTCTTTTGACTTTTTAGGTTTATTCCTTAAGATTGTATCCTTTTCTCTGAGATGGTGAATGGGATTGTTTCATTAATTTCACTTTCTGATATATCATTATTAGTGTATAGAAATGCAGCAGTTTTCTGTATATTTTGTATCCAGAAAGTTTACTGTTCATTGATGAGGTCTAGTAGTCATCTGGTAGCATCTTCGGTATTTTCTGTGCCTAGCATCATAGTGACAGTTTTACTTCTCCTTTATTTATTTATTTATTTTTTAACCTTGAATTCCTTTTATTTCTTTTTCTTTTCTGATTGTTGTGGCTAGGACTTCCAAAAATATATTGAATAAAAGTGGCAACAGTGAACATTCTTGTCTTATTCATATTGTTCAGGGGAGTGCTTTCAGTTTTTCCCTGCTGAGTATTATGTAGCTGTGTGTTTGACATATACAGTCTTAATTATGTTGAGGTAGGGTCCATCTGTGCTGACTTTCTGAAGGGTTTTTATCATAAATGGCACTTGAATTTTGTCAGAAGCTGTTCTGCGTCTATTGATGATCATATGGTTTTTAGTCTTCAACTGTTACTGTGGTGTATCATAGTGATTAACTTGTGGATATTGAGAAATCTTGCATCCCTGAAATAAATCCCACTTGATCATGGTATGATCCTTTAATGTCCTTTAATGTATTAGTAACTGTTAGAATCTGCTCTTTTGAACTCAGGGAAGGTCTAGGAGAATAAAGCTTTTTTCTACAAAAAAAGAGTTAGATGCCTTAGAAAGGCTTTTGTAACTGGAAGGGTGTTCCAGAGTCAGTGTCAGTCCCTCCTTACCTTTGATACTCCTCGATCTTGAGATGAACATGTGTGGAAGAAGACATGAAGCAAATGTCCAATAGAGAGGTTAATTGTACTTGGCAGAGGAACCCAGGTTTAGATAGCCTTTTCCTGGATTTTCCTTCTGATTTCTGCTAATAAGATTCTTACACAGTATCCTGGAATATTGTGTATGTTTTTCTTGAATATAAGCATTCCATTGTAAGTTACAAAATCAGAGTTGGATACATTACATTATAAATAGTATAAGAGGTATTATTCTGCTTTCTCCATATATCACAGTCACTTTAAAAATCTCTCTTGTTTCTGTCCCATACCCATAGTATAATGCCCATAAACTTGCTGAACCAGTTCTTTTCTTTTAAGGTCAGTAGATGAGTTTGCGCTCTCAATTATTTCCACAAAGACATGCAGTCACAAGCTAATATCTGACATAAACCTGTGTACCCTATGCTCCACGCAGGCCCTTTCTTAGTCCTGACCAGTCCCCACATAGTACCTTGACATGGAGGGAAACGTTGTTGGGACCTAACAAACGCCATGATAGGCTTCAGGGACTAAGGTACGCCTCGTGGGAAAAGCTGAGTCATTGCCCAGTGAGGTCATTCCCAGGGATGCCAGGACTTGTCCAATCAGCATACTCCCCATAACCTGGTTTGAGTCTATCAGGACGTAAAAGACATCCCCCAAGGAAGCCCGCACAGCGAAAGACCAGCCAATTAGTAAATAACAGGAAATCCCTGCAGCCAATAAAGATTAGCCAATTAGTAAACCCCCGCAGCCATAGATTAGCCAATTAGTCTAAGCCTATAAATACTGCTGTAATTCTGGACTCAGCACTCTTGCTCCACTCCCACTACATTGGATGTGGCAGGAGCCCTAGCTCGAGGTAGAAATAAAACCCCTTCATGCTTTTGCATTAACGTGGATGTCTTATTCTCTCAGTTTTGGGGACTCGGACTCTGGGCATAACACTTACCTATCACATCCCTCCACCTTCTACATACTCTCACTGTAAAGATAATCTCTGATCATTTATTGAACACATTTCTCAGGACATGACCTAAATCACTCTGTGCATCCATGAAGACTCACAACCCATTTCGAGATGGGATGGTTGAATAATAGTTAAACAGACTTCTTTTCTCTTGTATCTTCCTTGATATTTTCCTTCTAACTTTCTTGTACTTTTTTTTTTTTTTAAGTTTTGGGGACTCGGACTCTGGGCATAACACTTACCTATCACATCCCTCCACCTTCTACATACTCTCACTGTAAAGATAATCTCTGATCATTTATTGAACACATTTCTCAGGACATGACCTAAATCACTCTGTGCATCCATGAAGACTCACAACCCATTTCGAGATGGGATGGTTGAATAATAGTTAAACAGACTTCTTTTCTCTTGTATCTTCCTTGATATTTTCCTTCTAACTTTCTTGTACTTTTTTTTTTTTTTAAATATTTTCTAGTCTATTCATTTGTTGGGTGGTCAAGTTTACAAATTTGTTTTTTCAGTTGTCCTAGGGCTTCCCTGGTGGCTCAGAGGTTAAAGCGTCTGCCTCCAATGTGGGAGACCCGGGTTTGATCCCTAGGTCAGGAAAATCCCCTGGAGAAGGAAATGGCAGTCCATCCACTCCAATATTGTTGCCTGGAGAATCCCATGGACGGAGAAGCCTAGTAGGTTACAGTCCACAGGGTTGCAAAGAGTTGGACACGATTGAGCGACTTAACCTCACCAGTATGTTCAGATTCATATCCTGGTTCTCTTACCACTTTGTGGGCCAATTGGGTGTGTCTCTTGCTCTGATTAGAGAAAAACATGTTAATTTACCTCAAGCCTTGTAATGCAAATTAGTGCTGTCAGTAGTACATGCTTTATAGTAAATACTCAAAATTTTGTTTAAAAAAGGTAATATCTGTATTCTGTTATGTTCTTTATGATATAACTTTACCTTATACCTTTTTTTATTTTATTTTTTTATTTTTATTTATTTATTTATTTTTTTGGCTCTTTTCAGTTTATTGCATGAAGGAGTTACACTAGTCCAAGTTAAAAGCAGACCCCAAATGGCTACATTATACAAGCTGTGAGGTTTTTAAACTTGTGACAAGGGACAGAAGGGAAATTCTACTCATTGCAAGGAAATCCTCACTTAAGCTTCAGTGAGCCAAAAGCACTTAAAACCCATGAACCTTCAGCTGGTCGTCCTTAGCCAGTCCAATCTCTACCAGGAACTGGCATATGTTCTTTCGCTGGTCACCCTGTAGCTGAATCACTTCTCCATATTCTGGATGCTCAATTACAGTACCATTGCAGGCAAATTTCTTCTTAAACGCCTTCACTAGTTTCTTTTTATCGTAATCATCAGCGATCCCTTGGACAGTAGTAAGGGTCTTCCTGCCGTTTCTCTGTTGAATTCTTATATGGATATAATCCTCAGTGCCAGCAGGAAGCAGATCATCACCCTTACTTGCATCAGCAAAGGGGTCGAAAGAGTGGAGGTTCTGGATAGCGGAC